>OU343216.1:189685548-189707383 GCA_910596185.1 Chrysanthemum makinoi
GATCACATATCTGTTTTTCCAAAGATTTTTCATTTTGGTAGGATTTAGCAAATGCGACTTTGGTATGTGCTAAAACACATACCTTTTCATTATAAAAACTGACCCAAAACAACCAAGGAAGAGCCATTTATTGCTAATATTTGTGGTTTTCTTGAGTTTGTGCTTGTGCAGGTACGGATATGCAAAAACACGCAAAAAGGATCCAAATCAGATGAAAATCCGAGCACGAGAGATCAAGAGAGTTTTAGCTGAGCTGGAAGGTCAAGATTGTGTATTTTGGAAGATTTTATTATCAGAAATTACAAAAGTCACCCTTGGATTATTTGAGATTGACATAATTGGTCCTTTATGAGATTTTTCGAGAAAGTACACATTTAGTCCCTTGGAAATCCAAATATGCAAGTTTGGTCCCTAAATATTACTTGGATCACATTTGAAATCCTTAAGCCAAATCCAATCTAAACCTTCCGGCCCAAAAATATTACCCGAGCCCAAAACCAAACACTTACACCCGTTTAATAATCCTAAACTGTAACCCACCCTTTACCCGGTTTAAATACCCGGTCAACTCCCTTTTACCCAAGTCAAACATCCAAAATAAAATAAAAAAATCCTTGCCGCGCTATTTTCCCCCAAAGTTACCCAGGTAGAACCCTAAATTACCCACCCGTGTAATTGGTCAATTTCACAGCAATTAAGGGTAGATTCGTACTTTCTCTGACATCCCACTGACACACAGAATGACACCTCACCTATCCGTGTGCTCTAGGCCACGTGTTGTGCTTCTATTGGCCGAAACATGTCATCAGATTTAATCCAATGGATGAGATCAAGTGGGAAACGGTTATTATGATCCAAGGGTGATAGCAAGCTCAGAAGAAGCACATTTGGAAGAATTCGAGAAGCTTCCAAGACCTTAGCTCAAGTTATAAATAGGATCTCTTCTCATTCACAATGTATCTCTTGTATCTTATTTTTCTTCTCTCTAGTTTTAATAGTATAATCAGTAGTAATTTCAATTTCTAATGTTTTAAATTTACTTGTAATTCGTATTTTGTACTAAAATTTCCATCATTAATAAAATTAGAATTTCATTCTCAAGTTTTGTTTAAGTTTCTATTGTCTTAATTCTGCTTATAATCTTTGTTTAGAGCTTGTTTTAGTATAATCCAACTGTTTTTAGATTATTTCTTCATAATCTCAAAAATACAAAAAAATCAAATAAAATAATTTGAAAAATAAAAAAATCATAGTAGATCTGTTTTATAGAGTGATTTCTCATTGATCTACTGTTTTAGTAAGTTCATTTAAGCTTTTAGTAGCTTATTGTGAGCTTATACTTGTTTCAAACTCAAATCACAAAAATCTCAGGTTGCTACGTAGCTGTTTCATTCATGCTTGGTGTTGGATCGGATGGTAATGATGCAGATGCTGGGTTTGGTTGAATCTGAGCTGGTATTGGATTAGGTTAGGGGATAATTAGGCTAGAGGTTCTTGTTTCATCAGTGTGCAAGCCATAGTGGCTAAGGAAAATTGTAAGTTATCAAATCTGTTTTGGTTCATTTAATCTGCTGCTGAATCTGTTATTAAGTGATTATCTATAGTTATTGATCAGTGTTTGATGGTAGATTAGTATAATATAGTAGTAATCTGCTTATTAGTTCTATATTCAGTAGTGTAACCAGTGTTTGGAATAGCTCATTAAACTGTGATATAGATTAGCTTATCAGTTGATAGTAGTTGTTTCATGCTTGAGTAAGTTTTTGATAGTCATTCCAGGTCTTTGATATTGCAGTTATAGTCATATAGTCAAAATCACTTTGAAACTGATCTTGAATCTGTGTTTGTTAATATCAGTAGCTCATCAGTTGCAAATAGGTTTAAAACAACTAGATCTAGCTTTTGGTAATCATCATTAGTCTAAATACATCATAATCAGTTCATTAATTTGGATCAAAACTGAGTTTGGTCAAAGTTTCATATCTAATTTTCAAAAGTCAAAATCTGTCAAAACCTGTCAAAACAGATTTTCATCAAACTTTGGGAATCATTCCTTGATTCATTACTAAGTTTTAGTGTTTCAAATTTTGGATAAACATATTTCAGTTGGTCTAGATCTGATAACTGCTTTTTGTCAAAACTGATTTAGTCATTTTAAGCTTCTAATAAGCTGCTCAACTTGACACTTTTCCCCTGTTCACACTCAGAATAAACTGAGTGTGAAACAGGTATTTTGCAGCTTTGATATTGATCTCATTTCTAGGAGTTAGAGTCTAAAACTTGGCACATTTGTAGCTGGCCAGGTGGTGTTTAGGACTGCTTAATTGGATTTTTGGTCTAGCTTATTCTATAAGCAGTTACACAAGCCCAAACAGTAGGCCTATTTCACTGTTTGGCTAGTTAAGCAGTTTTGCTTAGATCAAGGTTCTGAGCTTATAACTTGTTAGGAGTAGGTTTAGTTAGCTGCTACTAGCTTATTATAGTAGACTTTAGCTTCTGTCACTGTTTGGTAGCTTAAATAGCTTGTTAGCTTATTCTAGTAGCTTATTCTCTCAACAGTTACACTATAGCTCTTTATTCTCACACATAAGCTGCTCATTTCTCATTTTTCATAGATTCATATTATCATTTTAGAATTTTCCTGAGAATTCCATAATTTTTGGTCATCATTAGCTATTTTTCTCATTTTAAAGTAGTTTTTAATCAATTTTTAATAACTTTTATTGCAAATAATTGAGAAAAAGTTCCAAAAAAATAATTTTTCAATTTTCTCAGTTTAAGAAAAATATAAAAAGCATAAAAAAGATTTTTCCAAATTTTTCCCATTTTATTTGGTATTTTTTTTATTTGGTCTAGCTAATTTTAATCATGGAAATCAACACTACCAAGCTCCTCCACCTCAAGTTTACCAACAAACACCTCCTCCTCAACAATCTTATCAAGCACCTCCTCAAGCCGCCCCGAACAACGATTTTCTAACTTACATGAAGAACTCTGATTACACCATTAAAAGTTTGCAAAATCAAATTAACGGCATGAGGACGGACTTCAAAAAGGAGATGGAAGCTACAAGCAACAAACAGATGTCGGAAATAAAGAATATGATGGCTAGTTTCTTTCAAGCCAGTCAACCGTCCACATCTTATTCTCAACCCTCGGGTTCCGGTTCTCTTCCAAGCAATACGATTCCAAACCCGAGAGGTGACATGAAAGCAATTACTACCCGAAGTGGTGTTGCTTATGATGGACCTACGGTTCCTACCACTAATTCTTCTTCTTCTCAAGTGGTAGACCGTGAGACCGGGGTGACAAAGGACCCAGTGCTTCCTACTGATAAGGGGAATACTGAGAATGTCCAACCCACGGTTGTCCAGGATTCTGAGCCCGAAGATGCTCCCGTTAATGTGAAGAAAGCTAATCCAAAACCGTCTATCCCATATCCGTCTCGTCTTAAAGATCAAACTCTTTGAGAGAAGTCGAATCATCAAATGGAAACGTTCTTCCAAATCTTCAAAGACTTGAATGTGGAAATCAGTTTTGCGGATGCTCTTCTCTTGATGCCCAAACTTGCTTCTACAATTAAGGGATTGCTTACGAATAAGGAGAAACTATATGAGCTTGCTACGACATCTCTGAATGAGAATTGTTCGGCGGTTATCCTCAAGAAACTTCCCGTAAAGTTAGGTGACCCCGGCAAATTCCTCATTCCGTGTGATTTTCAAGGAATTGTTCAATGCTCCGCCTTGGCCGATCTTGGCGCGAGTATCAATCTAATGCCAAACTCAATCTACGAAAAGCTTTCGTTACCCCCACTTACCCCAACGTGTATGACCCTCGAGCTAGCCGATCGTACTACTACGAAACCAAAGGGTATAGCTGAGGATGTCTTTGTTAAAGTGGGGGAATTCGATTTTCCTGCTGATTTCGTTGTAGTCGATTTTGATGCCGATCCTCGAGTACCCTTAATTCTCGGAAGAAGTTTCTTAAGAACGGGCCATGCGTTGATTGATGTCTATAAAGGAGAGATTACGTTACGAGTTAATCAAGAAGCCGTCACATTCAACATTAATCAAACGATGAGGTACTCCTCAAATTTCGACGATGCTTCCATCAATCGAATCGACGTTATTGATGTTTCTTGTGAGGAGTACGCTCAAGAAGTTCTCGGTTTTGCTCACAATTCTACAGATTCACATTTTGAACCATCTTCTGAGCCTATAATTGCCGACTCTTCCCCCTCTTTTACTCCGTTTGAGGGAGGTGATTTCCTTTTGGAAGAGATCGATGAGTTTCTTGCTACTGACGAATCGATTCCACCGGGAATTGATGATGGTGTCTATGATTCGGAGGGAGATATCCTTTATCTTGAACAATTGCTAAATGAAGATCCATTACCGTCACTCCCTCCGAAAGAGATTACGATTGAAGAAATCAAAGAAGTACAAACGTCTAACGAAAAACCTTCGGAGCCCGAGCTCAAGGATTTACCTCCTCATCTTGAATACGCTTTTCTTGAAGAACCGAACAAATTTCCCGTCATCATTGCTAAAAACTTAAAAGATGAGGAGAAAACCGCACTTTTGGAGATTCTTCGAAAACATAAGAGTGCCATCGCTTGGCAAATTTCTGATATCAAAGGAATTAATCCTCGTTTCTGTACCCATAAAATTCTGATGGAGGACGATTGTAAACCCGTTATTCAACAACAACGTAGGGTTAATCCAAAAATTCATGACGTTATCAAAAAGGAAGTTCTAAAACTCCTTGACGCCGGAATCATTTACCCAATCTCCGATAGCTCATGGGTTAGTCCTATCCATTGTGTTCCTAAGAAAGGTGGAATGACCGTCATTGCCAATGAAGATAACGAATTGATTTCCACACGCCTCGTCACCGGATGGAGAGTGTGTATTGACTATCGGAAGTTGAATGATGCTACAAGGAAGGATCATTTCCCGCTACCTTTTATGGATCAGATGCTCGAACGTTTAGCGGGGAATGAGTTCTATTGCTTTCTCGATGGTTTTTCCGGTTACTTTCAAATTCCGATTGATCCGCAGGATCAAGAGAAAACGACTTTCACGTGCCCTTATGGAACGTTTGCTTACCGACGAATGCCATTTGGTTTATGCAATGCTCCTGGAACGTTTCAAAGGTGCATGATGGCTATTTTTCATGACATGATCGAAAAGTCTATGGAAGTTTTTATGGACGATTTCTCGGTTTATGGAGATTCTTTCACTTCTTGCCTCTCTCATCTAGACCACATGCTCAAAAGGTGTGAAGACACCAATTTGGTCTTGAATTGGGAGAAGTGCCATTTCATGGTTCGAGAGGGCATTGTCCTCGGCCATAAGATTTCAAAATCTGGGATTGAGGTCGACCGAGCTAAAGTCGACGTTATAGCTAAACTCCCTCATCCCACTACCGTCAAAGGTATTCGGAGTTTTTTGGGTCATGCCGGTTTCTATCGACGTTTCATCCAAGATTTCTCTAAGATAGCCCGCCCTCTGACCCATCTCCTTGAAAAGGATGCTCCGTTTATCTTCACCAATGAATGTATTGAAGCGTTTAACATTCTCAAAAAGAAATTAACTGAGGCACGGATCTTAGTTGCCCCCGACTGGGATTTGCCCTTTGAGCTCATGTGTGATGCAAGTGATTACGCAATTGGGGCAGTCTTGGGGCAACGTAAGTCGAAACATTTTCAACCCATACACTATGCGAGTGAGACATTGTCTGAGGCCCAACACAATTACACGACTACTGAAAAGGAATTATTGGCCGTTGTTTATGCTTTTGAGAAATTCCGACCCTACCTTGTCTTATCAAAGACCATAGTGTATACCGACCATTCTGCCCTAAAGTATCTTTTGGCAAAGCAAGATGCTAAGCCACGATTACTTCGGTGGGTTCTCCTCCTTCAAGAGTTTGATGTTACTATTCTTGACAAAAAAGGAGCGGAGAACCTGGCTGCCGATCATCTTTCTAGACTTGAGAATCCCCATCAAAGTGTGCTCGAGAAAAAGGAGATTACGGAAACATTTCCTCTTGAGACACTTGGGATGATTGCTAAGAAAGACCCGAACACCCCATGGTTTGCCGACTTTGCAAATTACCATGCGGGCAATTTCATCGTAAAAGGGATGTCGTCTCAACAAAAGAAAAAGTTTTTCAAAGATGTTAAGCATTATTTCTGGGACGATCCCTACTTGTTTAAGATTTGTGCGGATCAAGTAATCCGGCGGTGTGTTCATGGCCAAGAGGCTATTGATATTCTTAATGCTTGCCATAACGGACCTACTGGTGGACATCATGGTGCAAGCTACACCGCTAAGAAGATTTTTGATTCCGGATTCTATTGGCCTACCATATATCGAGATGCTCATGATTTAGTCAAATCTTGTGATTCTTGCCAACGTCAAGGGAAAATTTCACAGAAGGATGAAATGCCACAAAATGCTATTCAAGTCTGTGAGATTTTTGACGTGTGGGGCATCGATTTTATGGGACCATTTCCATCATCTAGAGGAAATAAGTATATCCTCGTGGCCGTCGACTACTTGTCCAAATGGGTTGAAGCGAAGGCGCTCCCCACCAATGACGCCCGAGTGGTTGTTAAGTTCTTGAAGAATTTGTTTTCCCGATTCGGAGCACCTCGTGCTATCATCAGTGATCGCGGTACCCATTTCTGTAATGAGCAATTTGCTAAAGTTATGGCTAAATATGGAGTTACCCATCGTCTTTCTACCGCGTATCACCCGCAAAAAAGTGGACAAGTTGAGGTCTCGAATCGTGGTTTGAAAAGGATTTTAGAGAGAACCGTAGGAGAAAATCGAGCTTCATGGGCCGATAAGTTAGATGATGCATTATGGGCTTTCCGCACCGCATACAAGACACCCATCGGGTGCACCCCATTTAAACTGGTGTATGGAAAAGCTTGTCACTTGCCCATCGAGCTCGAACATAAGGCATTCTGGGCCTTGAAACATGCTAATTTTGATCTTAAGACCGCGGGTGATCACCGAAAAGTTCAATTGAATGAATTAAACGAGCTTAGGGATCAAGCCTACGAGAATTCTTTGATTTTCAAAGAGAAGACTAAGAGGATTCATGATGCTAAAATCAAAAACCGCGTTTTCAACGTTGGTGATCAAGTTCTACTTTTTAACTCTCGATTGAAGATATTCTCGGGCAAACTCAAAACCCGTTGGTCAGGACCTTTCACCATCACTCAAGTTTTCCCGTATGGAACGGTGGAGCTTTCTCAGTCCGATGGCCCAAAATTCAAGGTGAATGGTCATCGTGTGAAACATTATTTCGGAGGGGACATTCCATCCATGGTTGTCCCGGATCTCCAAACTTTCCCTAAGAACAACTGAATTCGGGGATCGAGTCAGGCTAGCGACTCGGTGACCAAAAACAGTAGCGCTTCGTGGGAGGCACCCCATGCTTATCTCTATCTTCTTTCTATTTTCTAATAAGTGACGTGAAGAGGTCTGCCTCTTCGATTTCTCGTGTTTGGTTGTTTGTGATGTTTTGTGTAGGATGTTCCCGATATGAAGACTCTCGTGCTCGAAGTTTGTCATTTCTCCACTCGAGTTTCATGATTGATGCTGATGGACATCCAATATCCTAATCTTATCGACTAACGTTTATCTTCTAGCATACTTAATAAACGGCTTTTAGATTTTCGTGATACCCTTGCTTTAAACATTGAGGACAATGTTTCGTTCTAGTCTGGGGTAGGGTAATCTTCGATTTGATTTGACCGCACTTGCTTATTTCTGTTGTGTTTCTCTCGTAACCCCGTTTTTCCTTAGAAAATGAAAAATTGTGCAAAAATGAGCAAAATTTAAAAATTTTTCAAGCTTTTGTTAAGTCTTTTTGATTGAAAAGTTTGCTAGTCTCTTAGATCAGAAGCTATAAAATGCGAATTCTAGCTCACAAGGCCAAGAATTTGCAAGTTTCCCTGAGTGACTTTAAATATGCATAACTTTATTTCTTTAGACGAAACATTAGCTAAGTTAATATATGTTTTGACACCTTGTTGACTTTCCGCTGGTGAGAGTAGGAATAGAATTCTGACTTGACCGGGCGTGTTGAGCCCTAGCTTGTTCCCTTAACCATAGATAATCTAAAAATTATCGGCTAAGCATCTGCGGATCTCATTATTTGGGATTTTAAATTTGTAGAGATCGAGAAATGATAGAGTTACTTATGAGTTTAGATGCTAAACGTGGAGTAGTTGGTTCTCTTTAGAGCCCATCGAAGGTACTTATGGCTTTTTGTTCCCACAAAATTGTTTCACCCCATATATGTCTAAATAATTAGAGATGTCGAGTTTTTGGCGATAGTTAGTTCTTTTTCTTCTTAAAAGAATCTTTGTTTTAAAAATTGGGTACAGGGATCCGTAATAAATAAATAAAGTAATAAGTGATATGTGAAATGTAATAAGTAAAGTTGTGAGCTGCGGTGTCGAGATCGGACCCTTGGATCTTTAGCCGGGATTGAGTGAGGTCTTAGCCTAGCCAGCCGGGATCCTCATTTCATGAAGCCTATAGTCTTGGAATTACCCCGTGAAGCTCCGTGGTTCACAGCTCATACACGTAAAAGTCTAAGTCCTATATATAAAAAAAAAAAAAAAAAAAAAAAAAAAAAAAAAAAAAAAAAAATGTTGAAAAATGAAAATAAAAAAAGTCAAAAGTATAAGTTAATAAAATTCCTTGATGTGGACCTCATTTTTACGACAATGGTTCTCGAGAGAAGACGGATAACTAATTATCGACTTAGCTTTGTATCTTTATCGGTATAAAAGTTATCGAAACAAGAATTTGAAGAAATTCATTTCTCACAAAAATAAAAAAATCTAGAGGAAATAGGAAAATGGGAACAAAAGGTATTCACACAAGTAACTTCCATGGGTAGTGTTAGCATCTAGAATCATATTTAACAATGATTTCGGTTTTACGCTTAGTTTGGGAGTTTGTGAAAAATCAGGGACGATGTATTCTATCCGTATGGTCATTTCACGCTGTGTTGTGTTTTCTACTCCATGATCCTAACGTGTCGTTTGAAAAATGTTGGAGTTATTGATCGACATGAAAGTTCAACAAACCGTCATTCATATCCGGAATATGCTTAATCGTAATATCTATATGTGAATTAAAAGGTAAACGGGGCGTTTTTAGAATTAAGGCTTTCTTAATCTCTTTTGAGGAACATTGACTACTTTTTCTCTAATTGGTTTGTCTGAACTGTTTGAAGTTTCTTACGGTTAGTCATTCACAAGTGGCTAGCTTGTGTGAGATAACTTGACGGTTTGGACATATCAATGGTTTAGTAGAAAGAGATTGTAATCCTTGGTTTTAGAAGCGTGAGTTGATTGCATTGCGTGAGGACACGACAATGGTCTCGTCTGGGGTATTTTGGTATGTGCTAAAACACATACCTTTTCATTATAAAAACTGACCCAAAACAACCAAGGAAGAGCCATTTATTGCTAATATTTGTGGTTTTCTTGAGTTTGTGCTTGTGCAGGTACGGATATGCAAAAACACGCAAAAAGGATCCAAATCAGATGAAAATCCGAGCACGAGAGATCAAGAGAGTTTTAGCTGAGCTGGAAGGTCAAGATTGTGTATTTTGGAAGATTTTATTATCAGAAATTACAAAAGTCACCCTTGGATTATTTGAGATTGACATAATTGGTCCTTTATGAGATTTTCAGAAAGTACACATTTAGTCCCTTGGAAATCCAAATATGCAAGTTTGGTCCCTAAATATTACTTGGATCACATTTGAAATCCTTAAGCCAAATCCAATCTAAACCTTCCGGCCCAAAAATATTACCCGAGCCCAAAACCAAACACTTACACCCGTTTAATAATCCTAAACCGTAACCCACCCTTTACCCGGTTTAAATACCCGGTCAACTCCCTTTTACCCAAGTCAAACATCCAAAATAAAATAAAAAAATCCTTGCCGCGCTATTTTCCCCCAAAGTTACCCAGGTAGAACCCTAAATTACCCACCCGTGTAATTGGTCAATTTCACAGCAATTAAGGGTAGATTCGTACTTTCTCTGACATCCCACTGACACACAGAATGACACCTCACCTATCCGTGTGCTCTAGGCCACGTGTTGTGCTTCTATTGGCCGAAACATGTCATCAGATTTAATCCAATGGATGAGATCAAGTGGGAAACGGTTATTATGATCCAAGGGTAATAGCAAGCTCAGAAGAAGCACATTTGGAAGAATTCGAGAAGCTTCCAAGACCATAGCTCAAGTTATAAATAGGATCTCTTCTCATTCACAATGTATCTCTTGTATCTTATTTTTCTTCTCTCTAGTTTTAATAGTATAATCAGTAGTAATTTCAATTTCTAATGTTTTAAATTTACTTGTAATTCGTATTTTGTACTAAAATTTCCATCATTAATAAAATTAGAATTTCATTCTCAAGTTTTGTTTAAGTTTCTATTGTCTTAATTCTGCTTATAATCTTTGTTTAGAGCTTGTTTTAGTATAATCCAACTGTTTTTAGATTATTTCTTCATAATCTCAAAAATACAAAAAAATCAAATAAAATCATTTGAAAAATAAAAAAATCATAGTAGATCTGTTTTATAGAGTGATTTCTCATTGATCTACTGTTTTAGTAAGTTCATTTAAGCTTTTAGTAGCTTATTGTGAGCTTATACTTGTTTCAAACTCAAATCACAAAAATCTCAGGTTACTACAGTAGCTGTTTCATTCATGCTGGTGTTGGATCTGGATGGTAATGATGCAGATGCTGGGTTTGGTTGAATCTGAGCTGGTATTGGATTAGGTTAGGGGATAATTAGGCTAGAGGTTCTTGTTTCATCAGTGTGCAAGCCATAGTGGCTAAGGAAAATTGTAAGTTATCAAATCTGTTTTGGTTCATTTAATCTGCTGCTGAATCTGTTATTAAGTGATTATATATAGTTATTGATCAGTGTTTGATGGTAGATTAGTATAATATAGTAGTAATCTGCTTATTAGTTCTATATTCAGTAGTGTAACCAGTGTTTGGAATAGCTCATTAAACTGTGATATAGATTAGCTTATCAGTTGATAGTAGTTGTTTCATGCTTGAGTAAGTTTTTGATAGTCATTCCAGGTCTTTGAAATTGCAGTTATAGTCATATAGTCAAAATCACTTTGAAACTGATCTTGAATCTGTCTTTAATATCAGTAGCTCATCAGTTGCAAATAGGTTTAAAACAACTAGATCTAGCTTTTGGTAATCATCATTAGTCTAAATACATCATAATCAGTTCATTAATTTGGATCAAAACTGAGTTTGGTCAAAGTTTCATATCTAATTTTCAAAAGTCAAAATCTGTCAAAACCTGTCAAAACAGATTTTCATCAAACTTTGGGAATCATTCCTTGATTCATTACTAAGTTTTAGTGTTTCAAATTTTGGATAAACATATTTCAGTTGGTCTAGATCTGATAACTGCTTTTTGTCAAAACTGATTTAGTCATTTTAAGCTTCTAATAAGCTGCTCAACTTGACACTTTTCCCCTGTTCACACTCAGAATAAACGAGTGTGAAACAGTATTTTGCAGCTTTGATATTGATCTCATTTCTAGGAGTTAGAGTCTAAAACTTGGCACATTTGTAGGCGGTGGTGTTTAGGACTGCTTAATTGGATTTTTGGTCTAGCTTATTCTATAAGCAGTTACACAAGCCCAAACAGTAGGCCTATTTCACTGTTTGGCTAGTTAAGCAGTTTTGCTTAGATCAAGGTTCTGAGCTTATAACTTGTTAGGAGTAGGTTTAGTTTGCTCTTACTAGCTTATTTTAGTAGATTATAGCTTCTGTCACTGTTTGGTTGGTTAAATAGCTTGTTAGCTTATTTTAGTAGCTTATTTCATAAGCAGTTGCACTACATCTTTCAATTTTCACACATAAGCTGCTTATTTCTCATTTTTCATAGATTCATATTATCATTTTAGAATTTCCTGAGAATTTCACAATTTTTGGTCAACTTTTACTATTTTTCTCAATTTAAATTAGTTTTTAATCACTTTTTAATAGGTTTTATTGCAAATTATTGAGAAAAAGTTCCAAAAAAATAATCTTTCAATTTTCTCAGTCTTAGGAAAATATAAAAAGCATAAAAAAGATTTTTCATCATTTTTTCCCCTTTTATTTGGTATTTTTCATAATTTAAATTAGATTAAAATAGTTTTAAATTAGTAGAAAATAGAAAATTAATCTAAAAAATAAAAAAAAAATAGTTTTAGAAAGTCTTTTGAGTTATTTGCGATTTTTAGAAAATAGTTTCATATTTTTCTCTTTTATTTTTATAATTTTTAGAATTTTAATTAGTTTTAATAGTTAAAAATTAGTTTTTAATTTTTATAAAATTCAGAAAAATCCTAAAAAATAGTTTTAATTCTAAAATAGTTTTCATATTACATTTTTAGTATAAAAGTAATTTTAGACATTTTTTAGGATATAATTTAGACGTAGTTGCATTTTTATTACGTTTTATTAATTACGTTTTAGTTTAATTTGCACTTAGGATTTCCCGTAGATTAGTTTACCTTAATTACTTTTCCCATTCCCGTAGTTAATAAAATCAAAATCATTTATCCAAAACATCGAGCATTAAAATTCCAAACCAAGAACGACGTTGGCAATTCACGCCTCGTTGGGAAACGATTCGGGTTGACTAATCCGTACACACGATCACACACGGGATTTGATTTATTATTCTTTTTCCTAAGAGAATTTGAATCTATCTTCGTGATTATTTTGATATTGATATTGAGGATTTATCCACACACATAACCCTTATGCCTTCATTATCAAAGACTCAGTGTCCGAGCCGTTTAAGTTTCTTACGGCTAGTCATTCACAAGTGGCTAGTTTGTGTGAGTTAAGCTTGACGTTGCTTCGTTCACTAGAATCAGACTTCAAAACCTTTTTCACGTTTCTCTTTAGTTTGAAAAATGTTGAGTTGGAACTTTAAGCATTCATTATCCTTAGTCAACAGTGCAATTTTCTCATGTAATTTCTTATTGATGACTTGGCACATTTCCATTCGAGATTTTTGGTCCTTAATTAAGTTGGTCATGAGCTCAAGATCTGGATTAGACACAGGTTCAGTTTGTTCAACGTGAGTCTCAACATGATCATTATTTAGATCCTCAAGTATAACCACGGAGTCAACTTGATTATCAATATTAACCATAAGGTCATCTTGATCGTCAAATATAACAACGGGATCTATTTGATTATCATCGGAATGAGATGTAGATGGTTCACGTTGAACACTCTGAGCCTCGTCGGATGCAGATGTTGGCAGAGATATCAGATCAGAAATGAAAATAGTTTGATCCGGTACCTGAGACAAGCCGTCAGTGTCATACACTGGGCCTGTCACTCATGTTGAGCTCTTGCATGTTTGCCATTAACATCACAGTGCATCACCTGCAAGTCCTCCATGTCATCATCGAATCTGCATTTGCCATGAAGCTTGTTTCCTTATTGGTAGAGTTCCACCAGCTTCATCCTTGAGAGCCAAGAGTAAAGCCTCTTTGTGATAAGCTTTGCCTCTTGTCCTCGGCTTTGGGCATGCATTAGCGGATGACCCTTCTCATTACATTATAACACGCGAAGACCATTAACCCCAGTCTGAGCATTTCCTTGATCAACCATTTGAGCCCGTTGTTGTGGAGCACCCATGTTATTCCTTTCATTAGTATTAAACCCTTGACCACTACCCATCTGATGAACATAACCACGATTCTGAACTTCAACACGTCCATTGTTAACAACAGCTTGATTCCTTGTGTTGGATGAGGTACGAATGCGATTGTTGGATTTGTTAGCAAATCGTCCGAAGGCTTTTGCAAGCATAACAAATCCTTGATTCATTGCATCGAAGGCATCAACATCCTCATTTGATTCACTATAGAGTGCCTGATCATTGTTGTTGTTGTATGGAGCCAATTGAGTTTCTTGTGATTGTTGTTGTGAAGGATCATATGGTGTAATTTGAACAGTTGATTGTGTTGGAAGGTTTGTGAAGACAGTTTGCAAGGTCGGGATTTGAGGATAACATGCTTGAGCCCACAAAGCAAGAGTTTGATTATTCGGGAGTGAAGGTGAAACAGGAGCTCCACGGATGACTCTTTCTCTGTCAACTTCCTTTTGGTGGGGCTTCAAATAGTCGTACAACAATCCGTATGTAGCATGATGAAGATTCTTCGCTTGCGGATCTCATTATTTGGGATTTTAAATTTGCAGAGATCGAGAAATGATAGAGTTACTTATGAGTTTAGATGCTAAACGTGGAGTAGTTGGTTCTCTTTAGAGCCCATCGAAGGTACTTATGGCTTTTTGTTCCCACAAAATTGTTTCACCCCATATCTGTCTAAATAATTAGAGATGTCGAGTTTTTGGCGATAATTAGTTCTTTTTCTTCTTAAAAGAATCTTTGTTTTAAAAATTGGGTACACATCAGGGATCCATAATAAATAAATAAAGTAATAAGTGATATGTGAAATGTAATAAGTAAAGTTGTGAGCTGTGGTGTCGAGATCGGACCCTTGGATCTTTAGCCGGGATTGAGTGAGGTCTTAGCCTAGCCAGCCGGGATCCTCATTTCATGAAGCCTATAGTCTTGGAATTACCCCGTGAAGCTCCGTGGTTCACAGCTCATACACGTAAAAGTCTAAGTCCTATATATAAAAAAAAAAAAAATTAAAAAAAAAAAATAAAATAAAAATAAAAAAATGTTGAAAAATGAAAATAAAAAAAGTCAAAAGTATAAGTTAATAAAATTCCTTGATGTGGACCTCATTTTTACGACAATGGTTCTCGAGAGAAGACGGATAACTAATTATCGACTTAGCTTTGTATCTTTATCGGAATAAAAGTTATCGAAACGAGAATTTGAAGAAATTCATTTCTCACAAAAAATAAAAAATCTAGAGGAAATAGGAAAATGGGAACAAAAGGTATTCACACAAGTAACTTCCATGGGTAGTGTTAGCATCTAGAATCATATTTAACAATGATTTCGGTTTTACGCTTAGTTTGGGAGTTTGTGAAAATCAGGGGACGATGTATTCTATCCGTATGGTCATTTCACGCTGTGTTGTGTTTTCTACTCCATGATCCTAACGTGTCGTTTGAAAATGTTGGAGTTATTGATCGACATGAAAGTTCAACAAACCGTCATTCATATCCGGAATATGCTTAATCGTAATATCTATATGTGAATTAAAGGTAAACGAGCGTTTTTAGAATTAAGGCTTTCTCAATCTCTTTTGAGGAACATTGACTACTTTTCTCTAATTGGTTTTCTGCAACTGTTTGAAGTTTCGTACGGTTAGTCATTCACAAGTGGCTAGCTTGTGTGAGATAACTTGACGGTTTGGACATATCAATGGTTTAGTAGAAAGAGATTGTAATCCTTGGTTTTAGAAGCGTGAGTTGATTGCATTGCGTGAGGACACGACAATGGTCTCGTCTGGGGTATTTTGGTATGTGCTAAAACACATACCTTTTCATTATAAAAACTGACCCAAAACAACCAAGGAAGAGCCATTTATTGCTAATATTTGTGGTTTTCTTGAGTTTGTGCTTGTGCAGGTACGGATATGCAAAACACGCAAAAGGATTCAAATCGGAGATGAAAATCCGAGCACGAGAGATCAAGAGAGTTTTAGCGAGCTGATTTGGAAGGTCAAGATTGTGTATTTTGGAAGATTTTATTATCAGAAATTACAAAAGTCACCCTTGGATTATTTGAGATTGACATAATTGGTCCTTTATGAGATTTTCAGAAAGTACACATTTAGTCCCTTGGAAATCCAAATATGCAAGTTTGGTTCCTAAATATTACTTGGATCACATTTGAAATCCTTAAGCCAAATCCAATCTAAACCTTCCGGCCCAAAAATATTACCCGAGCCCAAAACCAAACACTTACACCCGTTTAATAATCCTAAACTGTAACCCACCCTTTACCCGGTTTAAATACCCGGTCAACTCCCTTTTACCCAAGTCAAACATCCAAAATATAATAAAAAATCCTTGCCGCGCTATTTTTCCCCAAAGTTACCCAGGTAGAACCCTAAATTACCCACCCGTGTAATTGGTCAATTTCACAGCAATTAAGGGTAGATTCGTACTTTCTCTGACATCCCACGACCACACGAAATGACACCTCACCTATCCGTGTGCTCTAGGCCACGTGTTGTGCTTCTATTGGCCGAAACATGTCATCAGATTTAATCCAATGGATGAGATCAAGTGGGAAACGGTTATTATGATCCAAGGGTAATAGCAAGCTCAGAAGAAGCACATTTGGAAGAATTAGAGAAGCTTCCAAGACCTTAGCTCAAGTTATAAATAGGATCTCTTCTCATTCACAATGTATCTCTTGTATCTTATTTTTCTTCTCTCTAGTTTTAATAGTATAATCAGTAGTAATTTCAATTTCTAATGTTTTAAATTTACTTGTAATTCGTATTTTGTACTAAAATTTCCATCATTAATAAAATTAGAATTTCATTCTCAAGTTTTGTTTAAGTTTCTATTGTCTTAATTCTGCTTATAATCTTTGTTTAGAGCTTGTTTTAGTATAATCCAACTGTTTTTAGATTATTTCTTCATAATCTCAAAAATACAAAAAAATCAAATAAAATCATTTGAAAAATAAAAATCATAGTAGATCTGTTTTATAGAGTGATTTCTCATTGATCTCTTTGTTTTAGTAAGTTCATTTAAGCTTTTAGTAGCTTATTGTGAGCTTATACTTGTTTCAAACTCAAATCACAAAAATCTCATTCTACAGTACGATACATTTCATTCATCTTGGTGTTGGATCTGGATGGTAATGATGCAGATCTTTGGGTTTGGTTGAATCTGAGCTGGTATTGGATTAGGTTAGGGGATAATTAGGCTAGAGGTTCTTGTTTCATCAGTGTGCAAGCCATAGTGGCTAAGGAAAATTGTAAGTTATCAAATCTGTTTTGGTTCATTTAATCTGCTGCTGAATCATTTATTAAGTGATTATCTATAGTTATTGATCAGTGTATGATGGTAGATTAGTATAATATAGTAGTAATCTGCTTATTAGTTCTATATTCAGTAGTGTAACCAGTGTTTGGAATAGCTCATTAAACTGTGATATAGATTAGCTTATCAGTTGATAGTAGTTGTTTCATGCTTGAGTAAGTTTTGATAGTCATTCCGGGTCTTTGAAATTGCATTATAGTCATATAGTCAAAATCACTTTGAAAGCTGATCTTGAATCTGTGTTGTTAATGTCCATTATATCAGTAGCTCATCAGTTGCAAATAGGTTTAAAACAACTAGATCTAGCTTTTGGTAATCATCATTAGTCTAAATACATCATAATCAGTTCATTAATTTGGATCAAAACTGAGTTTGGTCAAAGTTTCATATCTAATTTTCAAAAGTCAAAATCTGTCAAAACCTGTCAAAACAGATTTTCATCAAACTTTGGGAATCATTCCTTGATTCATTACTAAGTTTTAGTGTTTCAAATTTTGGATAAACATATTTCAGTTGGTCTAGATCTGATAACCGCTTTTTGTCAAAACTGATTTAGTCATTTTAAGCTTCTAATAATTTGCTCAACTTGACACTTTTCCCTGTTCACACTCAGAATAAAAGAGTGTGAAACAGTATTTTGCAGCACTTTGATATTGATCTCATTTCTAGGAGTTAGAGTCTAAAACTTGGCACATTTGTAGCTGGCCAGGTGGTGTTTAGGACTGCTTAATTGGATTTTTGGTCTAGCTTATTCTATAAGCAGTTACACAAGCCCAAACAGTAGGCCTATTTCACTGTTTGGCTAGTTAAGCAGTTTTGCTTAGATCAAGGTTCTGAGCTTATAACTTGTTAGGAGTAGGTTTAGTTAGCTGCTACTAGCTTATTTTAGTAGATTATAGCTTCTGTCACTGTTTGGTTGGTTAAATAGCTTGTTAGCTTATTTTAGTAGCTTATTTCATAAGCAGTTGCACTACATCTTTCAATTTTCACACATAAGCTGCTTATTTCTCATTTTTCATAGATTCATATTATCATTTTAGAATTTTCCTGAGAATTTCACAATTTTTGGTCAACTTTTACTATTTTTCTCAATTTAAATTAGTTTTTAATCACTTTTTAATAGGTTTTATTGCAAATTATTGAGAAAAAGTTCCAAAAAGATAATCTTTCAATTTTCTCAGTCTTAGAAAAATATAAAAAGCATAAAAAAGATTTTTCATCATTTTTTCCCTTTTATTTGGTATTTTTCATAATTTAAATTAGATTAAAATAGTTTTAAATTAGTAGAAAATAGAAAATTAAGCTAAAAAATAAAAAAAATAGTTTTAGAAAGTCTTTTGAGTTATTTGTGATTTTTAGAAAATAGTTTCATATTTTTCTCTTTTATTTTTATAATTTTTAGAATTTTAATTAGTTTTAATAGTTAAAAATTAGTTTTTAATTTTTATAAAATTCAGAAAAATCCTAAAAAATAGTTTTAATTCTAAAATAGTTTTCATATTACATTTTTAGTATAAAAGTAATTTTAGACATTTTTTAGGATATAATTTAGACGTAGTTGCATTTTTATTACGTTTTATTAATTACGTTTTAGTTTAATTTGCACTTAGAATTTCCCGTAGATTAGTTTACCTTAATTACTTTTCCCATTCCCGTAGTTAATAAAATCAAAATCATTTATCCAAAACATCGAGCATTAAAATTCCAAACCAAGAACGACGTTGGCAATTCACGCCTCGTTGGGAAACGATTCGGGTTGACTAATCCGTACCTTACGATCACACGGGACGGATTTGATTTATTATTATTTTTCCTAAGAGAATTTGAATCTATCTTCGTGATTATTTTTGATATTGATATTGAGGATTTATCCACACACATAACCCTTAAGCCTTCATTATCAAAGACTCAGTGTCCGAGCCGTTTTAAGTTTCTTACGGCTAGTCATTCACAAGTGGCTAGTTTGTGTGAGTTAAGCTTGACGTTGCTTCGTTCACTAGAATCAGACTTCAAAACCTTTTTCACGTTTCTCTTTAGTTTGAAAAATGTTGAGTTGGAACTTTAAGCATTCATTATCCTTAGTCAACAGTGCAATTTTCTCATGTAATTTCTTATTGATGACTTGGCACATTTCCATTCGAGATTTTTGGTCCTTAATTAAGTTGGTCATGAGCTCAAGATCTGGATTAGACACAGGTTCAGTTTGTTCAACGTGAGTCTCAACATGATCATTATTTAGATCCTCAAGTATAACCACGGAGTCAACTTGATTATCAATATTAACCATAAGGTCATCTTGATCGTCAAATATAACAACGGGATCTATTTGATTATCATCGGAATGAGATGTAGATGGTTCACGTTGAACACTCTGAGCCTCGTCGGATGCAGATGTTGGCAGAGATATCAGATCAGAAATGAAAATAGTTTGATCCGTACTGAGACAAGCCGTCGATGTCATACCTTGGGCACTGTGTCACTCATGTGGAGCTCTTGCATGTTTGCCATTAACATCACAGCTGCATCAGCCTGCAAGTCCTCCATGTCATCATCTGAATCTGCATTTGCCATGAAGCTCTGTTCCTTATTGGTAAGAGTTCCACCAGCTTCATCTTTGAGAGCCAAGAGTAAAGCCTCTTTGTGATAAGCGCTGCCTCTTGTCCTCGACTTTGGGCATGCATTAGCCAGATGACCCTTCTCATTACAGTTATAACAACGAAGACCATTAACCCCAGTCTGAGCATTTCCTTGATCAACCATTTGAGCCCGTTGTTGTGGAGCACCCATGTTATTCCTTTCATTAGTATTAAACCCTTGACCACTACCCATCTGATGAACATAACCACGATTACGAACTTCAACCGTCCATTGTTAACAATAGCCTGATTCCTTGTGTTGGATGAGGTACGAATGCGATTGTTGGATTTGTTAGCAAATCGTCCGAAGGCTTTTGCAAGCATAACAAATCCTTGATTCATTGCATCGAAGGCATCAACATCCTCATTTGATTCACTATAGAGTGCCTGATCATTGTTGTTGTTGTATGGAGCCAATTGAGTTTCTTGTGATTGTTGTTGTGAAGGATCATATGGTGTAATTTGAACAGTTGATTGTGTTGGAAGGTTTGTGAAGACAGTTTGCAAGGTCGGGATTTGAGGATAACATGCTTGAGCCCACAAAGCAAGAGTTTGATTATTCGGGAGTGAAGGTGAAACAGAGCTCACGGATGACTCTTTCTTTGTCAACTTCCTTTTGGTGGGGCTTCAAATAGTCGTACAACAATCCGTATGTAGCATGATGAAGATTCTTCGCTTGGCGGATGAAAATAACATACTTTTCCCAATCAGAATAAAAACCAAGACTACTAAGGAACTTTGTGTTGACTGCAATTCTTGGCATAATGATATTGTGTTTATCAAGTCATTGATGTGTCGAGAACCGATGATGATATGACTCTAATGTCTCCCCTAGTTCAATCATGGAGTGTTCATAGGCTAAGTAGATTTTTTATTCCATGTCTTCTTGATTGAGTTCAGTGCCTTCCATAAGAAAATGAATGTGCTCCCACATTGCTTTAGCGTCTTCTTGAGCATCAACACTACGTCTCGGATTGGGTAATCTCAAAAGGATATATTGCATTGCAAGTTCATCAGCTTCTAAGTGAAGAAGTTGATCATGTAATTGATCAATACCGACAATGTTGGTGATATCATCTCTTGGTTGATTGGCAGTCGGATCTCCGGGTACAGTGATAATAGGCATCTGAAATGGACCTTTAGATCACAAAACCTAAAGAACCTTATCACCCATTGATAGTAGTTTCCTGGAGTGAGCATTGGAGGTCTGTCAAGGGATCCAGCTTCATGAATGGATTGTTGGCTACTTAAAGCTTCACACATATTTGCAAACCAAGATGGTTCCTTCATAGCATACTTGGATGGATGCTGATTTTGAAAGTTTGTGTAAGGTTGTACTTGTAAACTAGGGGGTGGTTGAATCATTTGAGGTGGAATTGCTCCTTGAGGAAATTTTTGTTGAAATTGTTGCATTTGTGGTGGTGATGGTGGAGGATATTGTTGATAGAGTTGTTGTTGTTGTTGTTGAGGATACACATGAGGAAAGTAGCTAGAGTATGGTGGTTGAGACATCTTGAAACTTGTGTTGATGATGGATCTTTGTAGTCGAATGAAACTTTGTTGATGAAGTAACCTTATGCGTAGAAACTAGCTTAAGCGTTACCTTATGCGTAGAAAACCAGTAACAATAGAGCTTACGCGTAGACTTGAGCGTAGCTTAGTAAACTAAAGGCTTAGTTAGGCATCCTTATGTAAGATTTGAGCTTATCATTGTAAGACATGCTTAGTAAGTAAGGTAATGTGTTTGTAATACTTTCGTGTAAGTTTAGCTTAAGTAGTAGACTGAGGGTTTTGCCCAAAAATCCTTTTACACTTATACAAGCTGTTGTCCAATAAGATATCAAAAGTTTATATGGTAAACGAGTGTTTTCATCCTTATCCAAGTCAAGAAAACACACATATCATATCCAAATGAAGATGAGCTTACAGCGTAGACTTTGAAGCTTAACAAGTAAAACTAGGGTTTTACTATCACAAGTACCAACTTTCACCAAAAACTGATTTTATGCCCAAAAGTGTTTAGAAACCTGATTATTATGATGAAAAAGCATCAATATCACCAAAATAACACAAAAGTTGGAAACTTGATGATTTAGCTCACTTTTTTCAGAACATTAGACGACA
>OU343216.1:189707483-189791444 GCA_910596185.1 Chrysanthemum makinoi
ACCATTTTCTTGCTAGTCGAAAACCAAATTACATCACACAAATGTTTTCTTAACAGTTTTCTTGCTCCCCGAAAACCAAATACCATCAGACAAATTTTTTTTCCGTAACTTGTTGATTTAAGCTCAAAAACTGATGAAATAGCAAGTTATCAGTTACTTGTTCTTAATTAAGTAATTGTTACACTAATATATACGGGTCAGTTGGAGTGGTCAACATTTTCTTGCTAGTCGAAAACCAAATTACATCACACAAATTTTTTCTTAACAGTTTTCTTGCTCCCCGAAAACCAAATACCATCAGACAAATTTTTTTTTCGTAACTTGTTGATTTAAGCTCAAAAACTGATGAAATAGCAAGTTATCAGTTACTTGTTCTTAATTAAGTAATTGTTACACTAATATATACGGTCAGGTTGGAGTGGTCAACATCTTTGGGGCTGAATTGATCTGAAACACTCTTCCGTCCCATTTCATAAAACTTACGAAACTAATGTGTTGAATATGATTATGAAAACTAATACAGAACACGTAAATCTGCTATATTGAAACACATCGGGAAACCATTAAGATTAGCTATGCTCTTAATCGTTTGCCTCAGTATTGGCTCCAGTTTTCTTATTGCAATTTTCTGAAACAGGGACAACATATGTTTGAGTCATAGTAACGCGTTTCAAAGCAAGAACGCACAATGTGTGAAGTTGTCACTAAAAAAGAATTAAGATAAAGGCGAGAGAGAATTGAAGAAAAGGGTTGGCGGCGAGCTGGATTCTTGATCGCCACTATTAATGCTCATTTATGACATTTACAAAGAGGTGGACGGCAAACGGGCAACAAGCTGCGCCGAAGGAAGTTCTCTTTGAGTTTCTTTTTCATCTTATCCCAACCTATGATTTTATGTTTCCCCTTTGTTCTCGCATCAACTCGAGTTGTTCCCACCAAGCACATGCTCGGCCCTTTAATTTGATGGCCACTCACTTAACCGTTTTGTTTTCAGGCACATCCTTGAATTCAAACATTTGCTCAACGGTGTTTCCAGTGGACAAACTCAACTTTCAAAGTTCCTGAAAAATCGGGAATTTCAACCTTGATGCTTGCCTCCTACCTACGGTGCATAGGTTGTTCATGATGACGAACATGCCTATGAAATGAGTTCTCAAAGGCATCATCCAACTCAAATTCTTCTTCCTCATGGGGAGGTTCGAGATGAGTCAATCGCTCGGTCAGAATCTCGACTTGCCTCTTAAATTCATTCACCTCTTCTCTTGGATTGACATGAGCATTGGTGGGTGCCACTGCTGGTTGTGGTTGCTTACGTACGTCTAGGAGACATGATTAACCAAGAGCACAAACATACAGTCTGCTCCGATGCTAACAATAACTAGAGTAATTTATAAAAAATAAAACACATTATGGGATTTATATTTTCCAACGCTATTGCAAATATAAACATGTTTCATCCCATCTTATGCCATTGAGTCCAAGTCTCACTTCCTACTCAACTTAAGTGTCTAACTTAAAGAACTGCAAATATGTCCATGTAAGGTCTCACTTTACATAGAGATTTACCTCTCCATCACAATCTAGCCAAGTACTCTCATGACATAAATTGCAACTTCAAGTGTTCCTTTTAATTAGATGGCATATTCTTAATTTTAAAAGGGTACTAGTTTTGATTTTATGTGGTCAAATCAAATATGTACAAAGATGTCATGCATTCATCTTGTAACATAAATTTAATAAAAAACTTTTTATTACCAATTCATAAAGATCAAATTATCAAAGTTTCGATTGAGGTATTGGGTTCACCAATCAAGGAATTTAGTGTCAATTATCGTCCATTATACCGTACTTTTGCATAAGTGTAAACACTTAGTGTTTCGGATAATTACCACCGCAGTGGCGCATGGAATTAACACTAATTCGCCCTTAAGATGAGCTTGTACATTATATGGCTTACTAAGTAGCTCCACTTGAACTCACAGGGGAGGACCAGTGCACGCGCTAAAGCACAACCTTGGACATCCATTCAGTGTGACTATGCGCACTTCTTTAAACCCCTTTTATTAGTTCATTCTCATGGGTGAGCCGTTCAGACCATTTGTACCAAAGTCACCAATCAATTAAACTATTGAAAACTTAACTCTTCTAAAACAAATCAAATTTCGCTATTGTTTAGTCCGTATTATTTTTCTATTCAAAACTACCCTTTGCTTAAAACTGTCTAACATAATAAACAAGTAACAAATAAAAAATAACTACTAAAAAACAATGCACACATAATAAACAATTTATACGTGTAAACAAGTAGCCACATGCAACTTATTCGATAAAATCCTATTAATAATCAATATCTAGGTTAAAATTAATGTATATATTAATTAGGGCTTTCACTCCAGCGATAGAAAGTGAGCCACATACATCGACGAATCGATTGCGTAAACCCTTAATTAAAAATATACCAAATTGCACATAATTGATTCATTAATATATGTAATTGAAGTCTTCCCCAATTCAAGATTTATCGTAAATAAATATGTCATAACAATTAAACAATTTTATCAAAGCAACTTATCCATGACTAACATGCATGTATAGTCATGGACATCATAACAATTTATACAAGTAAGTCACAAGATCGCATATAAAAATTCCATGACACATAACAAATTATTCACGAATTAATCACGTAATCAATATTAATTCTAGGTTTTAATAAGGTTAGCAAACAAGTTTCAAAACCCTAAAAATTTAATATATGTGTCGAACCAAAAAAATTAGGAACGCCCCAATTAATAAAAATCGACCAAACATAAATTAAACATAAACCCTAGATAAACATAGCAAACAACATACAAGTATTTGTTTTATTACGCGTTTATGTAATTAATTACTCATTAAAACCAATGACTCGTGATGCCACTGTTGGAATTAAATAACATGACATTCAAATAAATAATCACCAAAACATCAAAGTAATATTGCGGAAGCGTATAGGATGTATTAATGAATAATTAGTTAACATAAAGAATATGCGTACCTTTGTTGATTCTAGCCGAACAAGAATCAAATCCACAAACTAGCAACGGATGAACCCTAATTAGATTTAGTTAGGATTATATGAATTACCCCTTACCGTTTTGTAATTCAATCCAAGATAATAACAATAGTGTGTTATTACTATGTTCTTGTACACCCGTACTAAACCGAATTAAAGTAATGCTAGTTTTTATAAAACAAATAACTTGGTTTTGTGGAAAAGACTTGGATCGACCCTATAAGGGTGTCGACCGGTTTTGAGAGCAAAAAAAACACACAAACGATTTTAGGTTTAGCTTGTGAATACAATTAGGTGCAAAAACAAGACCCCTAGCCTTGTTTATATACCCAAGCAAACTTGGTGAACAAGTTTTGGCTTGTTTCCTTTTACCCCTAGCCGATCGGTTCTAAGTCTCCACAAGGGGTTCCGGAATCTTCCAAACTTTGCAATTAAGTCCTTTTCCAAATACCTTTAACGACCGTTAGTCCATTACATTAATTACTTAACGTCCGTTAGTTATTTCGTTTAATAAATAAATAAATATAACGTTTATATTTAATTATTAACTTTAAATTCTCATACGTAAAGTGTGCAATCCCATAGTCTCGAGTTCGATCCTAACTCACGTCTACTAATTTATATCCATAAAAACAACACACACTCCAAACCATCTACCCTTGCGTCAAAATGAAAAGTGATTTTTGCAAAACTTTGTGGAATTTTCACAGATTCATTATAAGTCCATTTGAGCTGAAATTTGGGATACAAGATCTTTGGTTGGTGATCTATAGCTAGGTAATTTTAGTTTATTTTTAGGAATTTTTCTAGCTAGCTTAATTAGTCCTTAAAGTAGGGCCTTAGAGGCCGTTTGGCATATAGTTATTAAAATCTGGTCGCGAGTTTTTTTTCTGTAGCTTGTGCTTTTTACTTCCCAATCAGTTGCATTAGCTCATTTTAGGTTAGATTTAGGCTTTAGTAGCTTATGGTAGCTTATAGTTAGCTTTTAGCTTATTTCAAGTGCTTATTCAAACTGCTTATTTGCCCAATTCAGCTTATTAGTGGGCTTATCTAACTTTTTATATTTTTCCTAGGCTTAGAATAATATTTTAGATTTTCCTGTAAAGTCTCATAATTTTTACTGTTCATTTGTTATTTTCTTAATTTTAATTAGTTTAAATTAGTTTTTTTTAATTAATAATAATTATTTAAAAAGTCTAAAAAATATATTTTCAGTTTTAAAATAACTTTTATAATATTTTAGATTTTTCTAAGTCATAATTTCACTTTTCTAGCTTTATTTCATATTTTCCTATATTTTAGGGTATTATTAAATAGTTAAAAATAGTTTTAATTAATAATAATTAGATAAATAGTTTTAAAAATAATTTTCTTTTTCTTAAAATTTTCTTTTATTATTAGAATTGTTAAAAAGTAATTTTCATTTTCATGAGTCTTTTAGTTTTCTGATTTCACATTTTTATTTTACACGTTTACGTCTGTTTTAGTTTAAGTTTTACGTTTTTAGGTTTTAAACGTTAATCGATTTTAAAAATAGAATTAAAATGACTTCAAAGTCTTTATTAGATTTAATTTCCTTAGTGTAAAATCAATCACAACTCTTTCCTGTTCAAATCTCTCGATCACTATCCGTTTGGTGATTCATTGCATAGCTATTGGGACATAACGACCCGGGGAAACACTATACTCTCCAAATCTTCATTGAGTTTGTGCTTGAACCGTTTTAAGTTTGTTACGGTCGGCCATTCACAAGTGGTCGGCTTGAGTGATAAAACTTGACGGTTTGGCACGGATTAAATTTTTGGCGCCGCTGCCGGGGAGCTGTGCTAATTATCTTACGTTTAGCAGATTAGTGATTTGAATATTCACTCATTGTTCATACCATCTATATATGTTTATATTTTCTTATAAAAATCCAAAACCCCAAAAATACTCGTCTTTATCCTCATAACCGTTTAATTCTCTTCTTTTCCCTCTTATGTTTAATTCTAATGGCGGACACGCGTACGATGTTAGAAATGCTCCAAGTACCCATCGAGGGTTACGAAGATGCTATCGTTGTACCGGAGATTCTTTCCGAGAATTTCGAGATAAACACCGGTTTAATTCAACTAATTATGTCAAATCCATTCTATGGTCTCGAGAGGAACGATCCCTATGCTCACATCCGATGGTTTGATAAGCTAATTTCGACTATAAAATATAAGGATGTTCCCCGTGACACAATTAAGTTGATGTTATTCTCATTTTTCTCTCGAGGGGTAGCCGAATTGGCTCGATAAAGAACCTCCTCGATCGATCACTACTTGGGAGGATCTCGTTTCAAAATTTGTAAATCGTTTCTTTCCTTATTCTAAGACGGAAAATCTTAAGAACGAGATTATAAACTTCCAAATGCGTTTTGATGAAAGTTTTGGTGAGGCATGGGAAAGATTCAAAGATCTCCTACAAAAATGCCCACATCATGGTTTCTCGGAAATACTTCAGATCGATATATTCTACAACGCTTTAACGCAAACCGATCAAGATTCACTCAATACAACCGCCGGTGGCAATATCTTGTATCGTACCCCAAGGGATATATTGACGATCATCGAGAACAAATCGAAAGTTCCGACATCAAGAAACAAACCGGTTAAGATGGCTGAGCTTACCAATGATATTCGATGCGTGAAGCAAAAACTAGAGCCCGTTGATACCGTTTCCAAAAGATGTGATTATTGTGGTGGTCCCCATCCTTTTTACGATTGTCAAGCCACCGATGACGAGGTTTATAATGCTACATCAACCCAATATCACAAGACTTTCGTTTTCGATGATGATGAGGATTCCATTCAAATGAAAGAATATTATGTGAGTTTGTTGGCTACAACCAATCCCGCTTCGAGCCTTTCATTACCACTCTTCCCTTCACTCACACCGGTTGAGGAAGTGACGCCCTTTGGAAGAGGTCGAAGATTCTATTTCTTCAAACATTGTTGAACCCGTTGACTCTCTCATAATGGGGACGAGCCTCTTAGCACTATTCCGTAAATGGAATCGTCTCATGTTGAGAACCTTGTCCTAACCCCAAGTGAGTCCGAGGTTATCTCCGGCAATATGTGTGATAAGCCTCTTGATGATGATTCTTACCCTCCTCTTGACATTCCAAATGATCATGTTGATATGTTCTCCGATTCTGACAACGATTGTACTTCGCTTAACGATTCTTTATCTTGTGGAGACATCGATTATGTCGAGAACTTACCTTCTAAGCTAGAGGAAGTGAGAGACTCGATGATCCGAAATTGAGGATAAGATACTTCATGAAAAATTGTTCAATGTAAATCTCCTCATTTCTAAGATCAAATCATTTTGTGCTAAGCCAGCTTCAACTCCTATCCCCGTAGAGGATAGTAATGCTTTTTCCATGATTCTCTTCCGAATTTGAAATATTCCGCTTTGATGACGATTATACTGAAAAGGAGAGTAGTGGCAATCCCACCTTTCATCTTTCTCTTCCCGAGTATGATTCGTTTCTCTTTGATCTAGATCCCGAGTTCTCCTAAGTGAACTCTCATCATATCTCCTCCGGAGTATGATCATTTCTATTTTGATCTTGATCTTGACCTGGAGGGAGACATGCTTATTGAGGACACCACCCCGCCTCTCCCTCCCGAGGTAATTGTTGAAAATAACCAAAAGAGCTTTAATGATGAAATACACATTAAGGAAACTATAAAATTTGATTTTGAGGATGAAGAATGGATCCTAATTGTTATAAACATCTTTCTTCCATTCCTCACATATGATGTGACTTCTCCTGTTCTTCACTCCTTCGGGAATGAAGACATTATCTTTGATCCTGGCATCTCCATGTACCATTATCTTGAGCCGGGAATATATCTCATCGGTGTGGAACTTTCACGTGCTTCAAATGTTTGTCCAAACATCTTGAATGAAAGTCCCATGGAGATTGTTTCTTCCACTTTGCTTCCCATGAACCAATGAATGCGGGTCGAAAGCTAGTGACTGAATCAAAACAAATAGCACACACCATATGGGTTTTCACCCATATTTCGTCTTCTTCTCTCGTTCTACCACCCTAGTGTGGAGTTGCCCTCATTGTATACAAGTTTCATGATTAAAAAAAAAACTTTCACAAATAATGGCCGTAGTATTTTTTCACGTTCTATGTTTCGGCATAACCGCCGGTACTTTGAATATTGAGGGCAATATTCATTTCTAGTGTGGGGAATTCTCACCGAATTTTATCATATAATTATATACCACCTAATTTTGGCCAAATTTTTTATTGGAGTAAGTGTTTTGCACTTACTCATTTGGTTATCAGTCCGCCATGTCTAATAAACTAAAGGATTGGCTAATCCAGGAGCAAACGACTCTTGGTAAAGATATCTCAAATCCGTTGACGGCTTGCAATTTGCCCAAATTGTATGGTATTCAGCTCACCATATCCTTAAAAGTGAAGAGTTGGCTAGCCCGCAAGTTTATGGCTTGTGGTAAAGGCGGTGGAAAAACCATAATTGGTAATCAGCTCACCAAAGATAATATTGATAATTTATCTAAGAGTTGGCTAGTCCAAGCAAACGGCTTCGGTAAAGACAAATCAAATCCGTTGGAAGCCGGTGGTTTGCTCAAAATCACATGGTTATCAGTGTACCATGGTTCTTACTTGAACTAAAACATTTGGCTACTCCGGAAGTAATGGCTTTTGGTAAAGAGATTCAAATCCATTAAGTTTTTCTCAAAAGATTGCTAGGGACTAGCAATAGTTTAGTATGGGGGATTGATGAGTGTAAATACTCATCATTTTTATTCCATCTCGCACTGCAAAAACAACAAAACACTTTGAAAAGTCTCAAAAGCAGAAAAAATATTTAGATCAGTATTTTATGCAATAATTGTCAAAATCTAGTCCCTGGTTACTCAAAACAAGTTAATTTTTCATAAAAGGCCCTCAGGAATTTTCAAGTTGTCAAAATTAGCCTTATAAAATTCAATTTTGCAAATTGGCAACTTTAGTCCCTGAAATTTCAAAGATTGATGAAATTACCCTGGACATTTTAAATTGGAAAATTAACATTTTTAGTCCTTTGGTAATTCTAACTTGTCAAAATTAGTCCTTATGATAATTTTTGGAAAAGTGCGTTTCGGTCCTTGGTTTTGTGGAATTGGCAAATATGGTCCTTGGAATTTTCAAAGATGACAAGATTGGTCCTTGGAAGACATTTTCAAGTTACATGTGATCCTGGAATTTGAATGTACACCTTTGGTCCTTAAAATACACCATGGCTCCATAGTTAATCCTAAAATCCAAATCCTATGTTAACTACTTAAGCCCATGATCCAATAACCCCCTTTTACCCGGGCCCACCCACTCCCCAACCCGGTCAACCCAGTCATATCCTACCCACCTTTTCCCTCCAAACTCATCACCTTCCTCACCCACTTCTCTGCAAAACAACCTGCACACTCAAACCCTGTCATCACCAAACTCTCTCACCCACTACTTGCCCTCACAGAAGAAGCAAAAAAGCACACGCAAGAAATAAAGAAATAGAAGAAAGAGAAGCAAATGAAGACCCTTAGCTGAGCATAAATAGCGTGTGCCACATTCTAAGTCAGTAGTTAGTTTTTTAGTTAGTTTTTAGTTTTAATTTAGTCTTTAGTTTTCCTTTTAGTCTAGAAATTGAAGTTCTAGTCCCATTTTATTTTTAATGTAATTTACTTTAATTGTAATCTTTTAATTTCAAACAAGTTTCAATCAAAACATTTCTCAACTTCAAAACAAAAAAGGTTAAAGAAACCTTTTTTCCCGCCATCACCTACCATCACTAATATCATAGTTTTTCTTCAATTTACCTACTCAAATCGTTACCTTTTTCAAATCTGAAAACATTAATCAACTCGTCTTATCATTACGCACATAATGAAGTGATTTGATTTGTTTTTCGTCAAGATTTGAAAAAACCCCCAAATTTGTGTGAAATTAGGTTTTTGTTTTGATGAAAATTTTCATCTTATTACATAAAAATCAAAAAATTAGTGTAATCTCTTTTGAATTGAAGATTTAGTATTAGTTTAGTATGTCGAATAGTAAGAGATCTTCAAAGCGAACCGTTCGATTTCCCGCAAAAATATGGGGATTCAGTTCTTGGTCAAAGCAAAAGAAATGGTAATAAGAACAATGATAAAGGTATAAATCAGGAACAACACAAGGGTGATGATGGGAGTATCATTGGGGATAGGAAGGTTATGAAAGAGGCTAGAAATAAGGGAAAAGAGAGTATGTTTGATGGTGATTTGAATGGTGAAGGTTTCTCGTTCTACAAAGTCAGCACCAATATCAAAGTATTGATGTTAATATCAGTAGTGATAATGTTGTAACTGATCATGTATGTGGTGATAAAATGCTGTTGAGTCAAATATTGATGGTGTTAGTAGTAATGAATATAGTACTAGTGGAAATGTATCTGATAATCAAGAAGCTCCTAGTGTTAGTGCTAAAACTAATAGTGCTAATACAAATGCTAGCAATAACTGTAGTCCTTCCATTAGTGCGATTGAAACTAAGTGGGAAACACTAGCACTTTAGCTGACATTCTTAAGTCTAATGCCTATGATAACTCACTGCTAATGGTCCCAACTGAAGTAAATGAAAATGGAGTGGAAATTGCTGTTTTTGATGAAGAAATTGTCGAATTAGGAAGTGCCAAATGGGGAAAGACTGTATGTGGGTCGGGTTGTATGGTTAATTTCAATGAGGCTAGATATCACCTAAGAAGAATGTGGAATAAGTTTGGTCTTGAGGACATGACTGAATGATAAGGGATATTTTTCTTTAAGTTTCAAGAGCGGTGGTATATTGCGTTATTAGTAATGGACCTTGGATGGTAAATAACAAACCATTGTTTGTCCAAAGATGGGGAATTGATGTCCGCTGGATAAAACGTAACCTAAGAAACTCCACTGTTTGGGTCAAATTACTAAATGTGCCTTTAGAAGCTTGGAGTGTTAAAGGAATTAGCTCTTTAGCTAGCTGTCTAGGGAAACATGTTATTATGGATGAAATGACAACAAAAGTGTATGGCGGACTGATGGGGAGACTTGGTTTTGCAAGGGTTCTAATTGAGTTGAATGCTGAGAAACAGTTCAAAGATGTCATTGAAATAGCATACAGGAAGAAAAATGCAGATACAAGTATGACCAAATTTGTTCAGGTTGAATATGCTTGGAAGCCTACAAGATGTAGTCATTGTTGTGTGTTTGGTCATGAGGATGGTAATTGCAGATTGGTTCCTAAAGATGTTGAATGTGAAGAAAGAAGTAATACATCAGGAGAAATGAATGATGGATTTCAAAATGTGACACATAGGAAGGGAACCAGTGTGGTCCACAATAATAACTACAAGAGAAATGAGCAAAATGGTGTGAATGGTTACACTAGAGGAAATTTCTATACTAATAAGATGGCTGGTCAAAGGCAGAACTTTACTAAGCAGGTTTATAGGAATAAAAAGAAGATTGAGGTGACCACTAAGCTTAGAATGGATAACAGTAATGAAACTAATGAGAAAGATGGAGACTGTAGTAATACTGATAGACCTTTAAAAGGTAAAAGTTCAGAAGCTAGCACTAGTGGTAGTGTGGGCATCATAGGAAAGAATAGTTTCTCACTCTCGATTCACTAGTTAATGAAGAGGATCTTAGGCCAAATGTTAAGGAAAGAAAGCAAGTTGATAGTGTGTTGGAAACTAATGGTGACCCAACTGTAAATGAATGGGAGAACTGGAATGATGATATGAAAAGGTACTACAGGACAAAAAGAATTGAATGAGGCAGCTAAAAGTTTAGAGAATGAAGAAGATGTGGTACAAGACTTATCCTCACTGAGAGAGTCTATTAGGGAATGAAGTTGAGGGTGTCAAGATAAACCTCAACTGACATATCAATATCTTGTTAATAGTTAGTATTGTATATAGATTTTGTATTTTTTTGTGTGTGCAAAAATAGATAGAGTGAATAGAGAGCTAAAAGAATTGAGAGAGTTGGTGAGATAAAAAACAGATAGAGCATTTTTGTGTGAATAAAAACAGAAAGAGTGTTTTGTGAGCCAAAAGAATTGAGAGATTGGTGAGTCAAAAACAGAAAGAGAAGATTGTGTGTAAAAATAGATAGAGTGTTCAGTGAGTCTAAAAAGAATTGAGAGAGGTGAGCCAAAATAGAAAGAGTATTGTGGTGAAAAAAGCACAGAAAGTGTTTAAGGAGCCAAAAGAATTGAGAGATTAAAGTGAGCAATAAAACAGAAGAGAAAATGGATATTAAGATAGCTTCATGGAATATTAGAGGTCTAAATACTTCTGATAAACAAAAGGAGGTGCAAAAGATCATTGTTGAGGAAAAGTTGCAGATGTGTGTTGTATTAGAAACTCATGTTAAGTACAGAAATGTCAAGAAAATTGGAGATAAGGTTTTGGCAACCGGGAATTTGTGACTAATGCAGAAGATAATAATCAAGGGTGTAGAATCATGTGTGGATGGGATCAAAACAAAATGGATGCTTGGCTAATTAATAAAACAAGACAAAGTATGCTTTTGTTGGTTGAAATCGTATGTCAAAATCCATTCTCTTCGACAATTGTATATGCCAAAGAACTCGAATTGAAAGAAGAAAATTATGGAAAGAATTAGGAGCTTACAAACAGATCACAAATGGGACTGCTTGGGTAATAATGGGAGATTTTAATGTTACTTTGGAGGTTAATGAACATTCTAATGGAAGTTCTATGCATTCAAGTGATATGTTGGATTTCAAAAAATGTGTTGAAGAAGTGGAGGTTGAAGACTTGTTAAGTTCGGTTTCCGATATACATGGACTAAAAGTTTGAGGAATCCCGAATGTAAAACTCTTAAGAAGTTGGACAGGTAATGGTCAATGAAGCTTTTCTAGACACATTCGAATCGCACATAGTATGTTTCAACCTTATATAATTTCGCACCATTCACCACCTATCTTAATAATTCCTAAAGGTGGGGTGAAAAAGAAGAAAGCTTTTAGGATGACAAACTTTATAACCGGAAGGATGAATTTTGCCAAGTGGTTAAAGATGAATGGGGAAAGAAAATTAATGGATTTCACATGTATAAGATGAGTGGTTGAAACCGCTTAAACATAAATTGAATCATTTGAGTTGGAAGAATGGAGATGTTCATGAAAGGTCACTAATTTGAGATAAGATCAAAGTAGCTCAAGAGGAAGTTGATAAAACCCTTTTGTGAGAACAAGAAAAAGGCTAGTCTGATTTTACTATAAGAATATTGTAAGAGAACCTTTGAAAAAAAAATTGAATGGTTGAAAGAAGGACAAAACACCACAAAATCATAAAAGGGAGACAACATAAGAGTAGAATTATGGCTGTTTGTGGAGAGGATGGGGTGAGATATGAAAATGAACATGTTGCTCAGCAGTTTCTAGATCACTTTCAAAGATTCTTGGGAACCAATGATGTGGTAGAAGAGTTCAAAAACAAACATGTTACCTTTCCAAATAAATTGTCAACTGAAGAGGCTTTTGATTTGATCAAACCTATTAGTGTGGAAGAAATCAAGGCTGCAATGTTTGATATTGATGATGCTAAAGCACCAGGACCAGATGGGTACACATCTAAATTCTTTAAAGCTGCATGGGGAATAGTTGGGGATGAGTGCTTGGCGTCAGAATTCTTCAATTCAGGGAAACTGCTAGGTGAGTTGAATGCTACATTAATATCCTTAGTTCCTAAAATTCAAACTCCCAATAAGGTTTCGATTGCACCCATAGCTTGTTGCAATGTTTTGTACAAATGTATTAGCAAGGTTATCACAAATAGAGTTAAAGGAGTGCTTGGGAAACTAGTTAATGAGAACCAAAGTGCTTTTATAGCAGGGAGACAGATAACTGATAATATCCTTTTAGCACAAGAGCTTCTGAGAGGGTATAATAGAAAACAAAAAATCAAAAAGTGTGCCCTTAAAATTGATTTGCAAAAGGCTTATGACACTTTGGATTGGAAGTTTCTTAAGAGTGTTTTGGAGCAATTTGGTTTTCATAGCAAGATGGTAAGCTGGATAATGACATGTGTCACTACTACTAAATTAACTCTGAATGTAAATGGGGAAAGGATAGGATACTTCAATGGAGGCAGAGGCTTAAGACAGGGTGACCCAATCTCACCTTATCTATTCACCATGGCAATGGAAATCTTCAATCTGCTTATGAGGAAAAATATTAACAATGCGAAGGAATTCAAATACCATCATGGTGCAAAGCTTAAAATCACACACTTGGGATTTGCTGATGATTTAATTGTGTTTAGTCATGGAGATACTAAGTCAAGAAGGTGATCAAGGAAACTTTGGAAGAGTTTAGCAATCTATCTGGACTTAAAGTCAATATGCAGAAAAGTACTATCTTCTTTGGTGGCTTGTCAAAACCTCGAGGGAAAGTATTGTACAAGTTCTACCATTTACAATTGAAGCTACCCGTTAGGTGTACTTGTAAACCTCGATAACAAAAGGTTAAGTATTAGTGACCGCAAACCACCGATTGAAAAAGTAAGAAGTAGGGTTCAGGATTGGAGAAATAGAGCTCTCTCATATGCAGGAAGATTACAGTTGATTGCCTCAATTCTTTCTTCAATGCAAATATATTGGGCTTCTGTTTTCATACTACCCAAAGCTGTGGTGAAGGAAATTAATAAACATTTGAAAGGTTTTTTGTGGTGTCAAGGGGATCTGACAAGAGGAAAAGCAAAGGTATCATGGACAACTATTTGTAAACCCAAAGATCAGGGAGGTTTAGGAATTAAAGATTTACATGGAATGAGGTGTGATCATGAAACATCTTTGGAACATAGTCTAAAAAGATACTTTAGGGTCAAATGGATTAATATTGAAAAGTGAAAGGAAGGAATATATGGATGTAATCAAGAAAATAATAATAGTATGGGGTGGAATAATATTTTAAAGCTAAGGGAGAAAATGAGAAAACATGTGGTATATAAACTTGGTAATGGAAAGAGTGTTTCAAATTGGTATGATAAATGGAGCATTGAAGGTCCTTTTGTGTGATTTCATTGCTAGGGAGATATATAATGCAAGGTTCATGAATAGTTGCACAAGAGATAAACCGATCCGAATGGAAACCGGAGTGGCCTGTGGAGTGGCATATTAAGTTCCTAACCTCAACAATATTCAAGTTCCTACCCCGCAAAATGATACTATGGATAGTTTGAATGGGTCACAAATTCTGGGCAAAGGAAGAAGTTTGCAACAAAAGTGGTTTGGAAGGATTTATGTCTGTAATGGTAATAAGGTGTCATGGCATAAGTTGGTCTGGTTTGCACAGAATATCCCTAAGCACTCTTTTGTTCTCTGGATGGCAATTCAAGAAAGACTTATGACACAAGATAGGATTGCAGAATGGTTTCCTAACAATGATATGAAATGTGTTTTTCTCGCAAGCAGGTAATGATTCTCATCAAGATCTGTTTTCAGTTGTCCTTATACTAGCAAAGTGGAGTGAGTTGCGGTTGATTGATATAAAGTTCTCATTCAATTGGAGTAACATTGTTCAAGAGTTTTCCATTCTTAATGCAAACAGAAATATATGGAGCATAGTTAGAGGTTGGTCCCAGGTGCGCTATTTACTTTGTATGGCAAGAAAGGAACACAAGAATCTTCAAACATACCGAAAGAACAAAGGGAATCATTGTTACGAATGCTAAGGAAAGTATAAAGTGGAGGATTATGAATTTTGTTGAAGGACACTCCCATGTCAAGGTTGAAACTAAATGGAATGCATGAGAAGAATCAAGAAATCCAAATAAGTCGTAGTTTAGATATATGTTGTTGTTGTTTGGAAAGTATAGTGATATGTATAGTTGGAAGTTTTGTTTTTAGAATGCTTGTTTTTAGTCAAGCTTATTTGTGTTTTAGGCTCTTTTAAAACTTCATGGGATATGTCCATGGAAGGAAGAAGAGTCTATGTTACTTTTGTGATTAATAATATTTCACCTTTCACAAAAAAAAAAAAAAAATCTTTTAATTTCAGTTTAATGTGATTTCAGATTTCCAGCTTTCAGCATTCAGTCATTTAATAATTTTATTTTCTGCAAGCCTTGTTACAAATTGAGTTTTAGCTCATGTGAGCTTCTGTTGAAGGTCACAAATTAGTCTTTAAGTTGGGTCTCAATGGTTTTGTGAAGTGTAGTTAGCATCATTATAGCCCCTTTCCAGGTAGTGTTAGGTGTTATGGTAAGCTGTGTGGATAAGTTTCTTGCATAAGAGTGCTAATTTGTTTTCTCACATCCCATGTACAAAGGAAAGAATAGTTTGTTCGTGTGCTTATTTTATAGCTTTTAGAAGCTCACATCTCGCAAAAATTTGTTTTTCCTCAATCTTTACAAGTCCAACTGTCCTTTGTCCATGTTATTTGCATCTCAGGTCTCTTTAGCATAGTTTAATTTGAAGTCCAAATCTATCCATTTCAATCTTTTTCATTCATGTTTCGGCTCATATAGGTCCAAAATGGCTGTTGACAGCTTATTTATAAGTCGTACGGTGTCCACTTTTCCTCTCAATTGTTTTTTTCGGTCCTTTACTATGCTAACTTTAATTTGTGTAGTCTGTTCTGCCGTGGAAGCTCATTTCTCATTTTAAAAATAAGCTCTAAAAAGCTAGTAATGCTTTGGGACTGCATTTCACAGACTTTGAAGTTACTTTTCAGCTCATAAATAAGCTCCAAAAAGACCCACAGCAGCGTGTTTGTAGCCTGCAAGAAACATAAGTCAGTTACTATCTTTTAGCTTATTAGTAGTTTAGTTTAGCTCATTTAAGTTGTTAATTGCTCAATTAGTTTAAGTTAAATCATTGTTAGCTCATTAGTGCTTATTAGAGTTAAGTAGCCTTGCTTGTTTTCCTGTAGCTTATCTCACTTAGGACTAGCTTATTTTCATTTTAATGTACTCATTTTTCCTTTGTCAAAACTGCTATTTGCTTAAATTGGGCAAACAGTTTTAAAATGGTTGTTTGGATTAAGCTCATTTTGTGTGTCAAATGCATTTTTTTGGTTAAGTGAATCTTTGTCAATAATTAGCATATAGATTTAGAAGTCATCTAGTGTCTATTTGTTAAATGTCCGTTCTATTTTTCAATTTTAGTGGTAACTTAACTGCACACTTTTTATTATGCTCATCCCAAACATGCCTTCTTGATCACCCTTTTCACAAGCTCATTTTAGGTTCCCCTTAGCTTAGCTTTAGTTTTTTTATGACCTTCACTACATGGTTACTTATGATTTAGCTTCGTTAGCTTTTAAAGTAGGATTAGTAGCTTAATTTTGCCATAAAATGCCCCATGTAGCCCTCATAGGACTGTAAGTCAAGAGCAAAAGTAGTTCCTTAAGTGCCTATTAGCTTCTTCCCATTTTTCTACTACTTAATTAAGTTCTCTTTTAGTACCTATGAGTAAATTATATTAGTAATTGTTAGATATAGCTTATTACAAGTTCTATTTTTTAGCCTTTTTGTAGTCTTTGTGTTCCCTTTTGTTGCCTACATAACCAACCAAATCCATCCTTTGTTTTGTTATGTCTGCTGCTGCATTTTTAGGCTGTGTTACAGCTCATCTCATCTTTTTTTTCAAGTTTTGTTTTAATTAAAAAGCTTATTTTTGTTTAGAGTTAACTACATTTTTGGTCCTTGTGGTTGTACCTGGATTTCACTTTTGGTCCATTTGTTCAAAAAGTTGCGATTTTAGTCCAAAATGCATAGTTTGGTTCCACTTTCAGTCCCAATTCGTTGCTTCAGTCAAATATAGTCGTTAGCACCTATATGAATTAGTAAAGTGAGGGTAATTTGGTCTTTGTATGTTATTTTTATTAGTTTTTTTTTTGTTAACTTAAAAACCCTCCCCTATATAATACATAACACTAAAGAAATTATCCCCATTTAAACACACACCAACACCAAAAATGTATCCCATGCTTAGATGCGTAGAGTGTCAACTCAAGAGGGAGTAATCCGTACTTCATGGACGCCATTCAACCCAGAAGACGTTTTGGTGTTGTTCTAAAACGGTGAGCAATGAATCCTTTATTTTTTGCACATTTTTTCAATTTGACCTAATTTTGCAATTGCAATTTGTTTAGGTATCAAATCATGGGTTTATTGATTGGTATGATCCACCTATGTGTCAACGTTCTACGGCATTGATTCCTAGGTTATTAAGATCAATTAATCAGTTAGAAGGTGTTGTTGCTCAAAATCGTGTTGAATCAAGAAGGTTGAAGCTGTTGTTATTGTTTAGTTGGGTTTTTTTCATTGTAATTTATCTTGTTAAATGATGTTAGGGATCAGTTAGTTGGGAATGTAATGGTAGTCTGTTGACTTTAAAAGTCTTTTGACTTTTCACTTTTGAATGTAATGGTACCCCGCTTTTTGGTTGGTGTATTTACTCAATGGTAGTCTGTAGTTTGGGAATGTGATGTTAATGTAATGGCAGCAGTATTTAGTTAATGGTAAATGCTACCTTTTTGGTTGGTGAAGTAATGGCAAGGTGTTTGTATTGAATTATGTTAGTTACATTTGACATACCAAAAGAACAAAAGTCATGCATGCACTTGTGAACACCAACATAACAAAGTTTACATACCAAATTCTTACTAGTTGACATACCAAAGTCAAACAAACAAAGTCTTACATAGTTGATGCACCAATAAAGTCTTACATAACCAAGTCTTACATAACAAAGTCTGAAACAAAGTACCCTAATAAAGTTTGACAAACCAGAGTCAAAGATAACAAAGTTACCAATATTCAGTGACACAAAAGTTTGAGATGGGTTGGCAGATGGTCTAACACTTGCAGATGCTTGAGATGGGTTGACAGATGTTTGAGATGGGTTGGCAGTTGGTCTAACACTTGCAGATGCTTGTGATGGATTGACTTTGGCCCTCTCTCGACCTTTGCAAGATCTTTTGTTATGTCCCTGATTCCCCACACTTTTGCAACTAATAGTCTTCCCTTCTACTTAACTTCCCATTTTTACCATACCATCATATAACTCTACCGCACTTTTCTTCCTCTTTTTCTTGGTCTACCAACAGAGGGTGATAACTGTGGTGTTAGTGTGATTGGCTTGGTGACTTCTCCCACATGTCAGGTCCCCTACAAGGATTTATCTTGAACCTATACATTTCTTGCCAAGTAGACAACCAATAACACTCACTCACCCATGACTCGTAGTCCGTGCTCCATCCCATTGTTTGCCATGTCCCGGATACTTGCCAACGTTTGATGCTTGCATGGCATTCTGTGAGATCCCACTTCTTACATGAGCAAGTCCTCGATTCATGTTTACAACACACTTGCTCTCCAAAAGGACCGGATACTTGATATAAATCTCCTCCATTCCATGTAACAATGTATTGTGCAACCTCCTTTTAATGTGATTGAAAATCTTTGTGGCATTAGGTGTAAGAGGTCCAAGATCTTGTTGATATTTTGTCTTTGCACAATGACTATCCTTTTCATGAGATAGTGTCTAATGAATTCAGTGCAAGTGATGATGGGCTTATCCCTGCCATCTAATAGTTGCCTGTTGAGAACCTCACACATATTGTTCAAGAGAACATCACACTTAGGTCTCCCTAAAATGACAATATCATTGACAAGGCAGCATTAGTTAAATTGCAATATCAAATTACATTAAACTGGTTCATATTCTTAAAATGCATGACATTAAACTGGTTCATATTCTTAAACGCATGACATTAAAGCCGGTTCATATTCTTAAACCGCAATATCAAATGACATTAAAATGGTTCATATTCTTACCGTGAGAAATGAGACTGGACCAATCTTGAGGTGGAATCAACTTCAAACAATCATAAAGCTCCTTATTAGCTCTTCTAAATTCTTCCATGTTTTTTCAAAAGATCGCATTTAGTGGATGTTGCACACCTCCACAACAGATCTTTATATTGTTTCGCCCTCCATGATAATTTCATGTTGTCATAGATATGTTTCAAACAATATCTATGTTCAAATGCTGGGAACATTTCTTGGAAGCGTGTATAAGCCCCTCACACAAAAGTGAAGTTATAATAGATGCACCATGAATAATTGTAATGGAAAAAATAAAAACAATTACCAAGTACCTTTTGTCTATCTGTGCAGCAAAAGTGAAGTTAGAATTTCGAACACCCAAGTCATCTCCTAAGCAGCCTAGAAACCACCTCCAAGATTCTTTGTTTTCGGTCTCAACAATCGATAAGCCAAGGGGTAGATTCCATTATTGGGATCAACCCTACAAGCCAGGAATATCATCTCGGATATGGTCCACATGAAACACCCATCCGCACCCAAGAGATCTCTCTTTCCAGCTTTAAGTCCACTTTTTAAACCTCCCAAGCAAACATAGATTCTTCTGAATTGCCTTGTGTTACTAGCTACATCACATGTTCTTTCCACATCAAACTTTATTGTAGTGTCTGGATTTTGAGCTACCAATTCTAAGGCATAATCTTTTAACCTAGCATACTGTTGGTTGTAATCTCCGAAACCCTCTCTGTGCGTACATCTGTTTGCCCTAAAACTTTTGATTTTGTAACCCCAACTTCAAATTTCTTTTGTATTTGGTCTTTCAAAGCAGCTAGGGGTATCTTGGGGTTTGGTTTTATTGATTCTTCTACTATTCTCGAAAGAAACTTAGCGTATTAATTTTCTCACATTTCTTGTTTGTAAACATGTATGGGTATCCTCAAAGATTTTCACATACCAAGTTTCTTCCTTTGATCTAGAAACAGGCTAAAATTGATTGACAAGAGTGAGAATCTTTAACATTTACTTTAGGTTTACCACCTTTTTTTTGGACTAGGGTATCTCGACCCGCTTTGCCAGTGTTTTTTGTCTTAAGCTTCTTGGACTTATCAACATGTGATCCACTTGGCCCACTAGGCCCAAACTGAGATGCATTCTCAATACTAAAAATAGGAACATTTCTACACTCACTCTACCCGGTTTTATCATTCTTTGTCGTATATATGTCTCTTCTTGTATCAACTGAAATTCTAGTAACCATCTCCTTTATCAAGTCTTTGTTACCAAAACTTTGCCCAACATAAAAGTTTTCACTTTGTAATCTCGCCCATCAACAAGTTTGTGTTTTTTTTGTAACTTCTTTAAGGCTCTTTTCCTATTACACTCTGGATCATCTGAGTCACTAGCACTTCCAAAATCATCCAAGTCTTCTTCTAAAGATGGGTCATCTTGTTCAACTAGTTCATCTTGGGCCACATTACATCCTACCCACTCAAAGATTAGCATCAACACGCAGTGCTTCCTAAAATCTTCCATATCTACCTCAACATCATCAATATTATCCTCTAATTCAATATCAAATTCAGTGTCTTCACTGTCATCACTATCAGAACCCTCCTCACTATCATCACTTCTTGACCTGTGATCACTAACTACACCATCTGTCTCATTTGGTTCACTAACATTAGGATTATCATTTGGTTCACTAACATTAGGATTATCATTTGGGTCAGTTTGATTAGGCATAGCACTTGACTCCCCCATTTAAGGTTCTAGGTCACAAAAGAATGGATTAAAGTCATCTCCTAAGTCAGGTGCTTCATTTGGGTCAGCACTTTAGGCATATCAACTGGGTGTATAACATACAACTCAATGATTTTAAACCTATCAACATACTTTATCAACTCCAAGACATCACTATCATTGCTTAATACATACAGACCAAGATCTAAATTGCCATTTGGAATCTTATAACAATATTGCATAGATGGATTGTGATAACCTAAGCCTGCTAACATACTTTTTACCTCAACTACTGAAAACCCATCTGCATCAATTTGATCAACCCAATTTACCCTTCCACCATTGTAGACACGATTTGGTGAACTAGTAAAGGAACCACCATGGTGTATCTCTAGGGAAAAAACACTTGGAAATTTCCCTGTTGCAACAAAATACATGATATATCAGTCTACATTGACAGATATGTACAAAACATTAAACCCCCAACACAACTTAAACCATAAATTGCAAAAACAAAAATAACTTACTGTATACACGGTATGGATCAAATGTATGCGACCATCATGTCTCAAGAGCCATTGGCAAAGCAACATTTAGGGTTCTTCTCAGCTTGCAATTAGGGTTTTTTTTCAGCCTGCTTCAACTATGAGGATGAAAAGTGAAATGGTAGTTTTGTTGACTTTTTAAGTAGTAATACACTTTCATTTAGAGGGGAAAGTTAAAGGACGAAGATACCCTTGTGTAATTATAATAAATTAATCAATCCCTCACGTGACACACTTTGGTAACGGAAGCAACGGAATTGGACTGAAAGTGGAACCAAACTATGCATTTTGGACTAAAATCGCAACTTTTTGAACAAATGGACCAAAAGTGAGATCCAGGTACAACCACAAGGACCAAAAATGTAGTTAACTCTTTTGTTTATTAGTTAGTGTGCTAAAGCAGAAAAACCAAAAAGAAAATAAAAGAGCCAAAAAGGTACTGCCTGGGATTCGAACCCAGGTCAGTCCCCTCACAACAACACGCACACAAAGACACACACACTCCAAACCATCTACCCTTGCGTCAAAATGAAAAGTGATTTTTGCAAAACTTTGTGGAATTTTCACAGATTCATTATAAGTCCATTTGAGCTGAAATTTGGGATACAAGATCTTTGGTTGGTGATCTATAGCTAGGTAATTTTAGTTTATTTTTAGGAATTTTTCTAGCTAGCTTAATTAGTCCTTAAAGTAGGGCCTTAGAGGCCGTTTGGCATATAGTTATTAAAATCTGGTCACGAGTTTTTTTTCTGTAGCTTGTGCTTTTTACTTCCCAATCAGTTGCATTAGCTCATTTTAGGTTAGATTTAGGCTTTAGTAGCTTATGGTAGCTTATAGTTAGCTTTTAGCTTATTTCAAGTGCTTATTCAAACTGCTTATTTGCCCAATTCAGCTTATTAGTGGGCTTATCTAACTTTTATATTTTTCCCAGGCTTAGAATAATATTTTAGATTTTCCTGTAAAGTCTCATAATTTTACTGTTCATTTGTTATTTTTATTAATTTTAATTAGTTTAAATTAGTTTTTAATTAATAATAATTATTTAAAAAGTCTAAAAATATATATTTTCAGTTTTAAAATAACTTTTATAATATTTTAGATTTTTCTAAGTCATAATTTCACTTTTCTAGCTTTATTTCATATTTTCCTATATTTTAGGGTATTATTAAATAGTTAAAAATAGTTTTTAATTAATAATAATTAGATAATTAGTTTTAAAAATAATTTTCTTTTTCTTAAAATTTTATTTTATTATTAGAATTGTTAAAAAGTAATTTTCATTTTCATGAGTCTTTTAGTTTTCTGATTTCACATTTTATTTTACACGCTTACGTCTGTTTTAGTTTAAGTTTTACGTTTTTAGGTTTTAAACGTTAATCGATTTTAAAAATAGAATTAAAATGACTTCAAAGTCTTTATTAGATTTAATTTCCTTAGTGTAAAATCAATCACAACTCTTTCCTGTTCAAATCTCTCGATCACTATCCGTTTGGTGATTCATTGCATAGCTCACTGGGACATAACGACCTGGGGAAACACTATACTCTCCAGATCTTCATTGAGTTTGTGCTTGAACCGTTTTAAGTTTGTTACGGTCGGCCATTCACAAGTGGCCGGCTTGAGTGATAAAACTTGACGGTTTGGCACGGATTACATCACACAAATGTTTTCTTAACAGTTTTCTTGCTCCCCGAAAACCAAATACCATCAGACAAATTTTTTTTCCGTAACTTGTTGATTTAAGCTCAAAAACTGATGAAATAGCAAGTTATCATTTGTTCTTAATTAAGTAATTGTTACACTAATATATACTGGGTCAGCTTGGAGTGGTCAACATTTTCTTGCTAGTCGAAAACCAAATTACATCACACAAATTTTTTCTTAACAGTTTTCTTGCTCCCCGAAAACCAAATACCATCGACAAATTTTTTTTCAGAACTTGTTGATTTAAGCTCAAAAACTGATGAAATAGCAAGTTATCAGTTACTTGTTCTTAATTAAGTAATTGTTACACTAATATATACGGGTCATGTGGAGTGGTCAACATGCTGGGTGAATTGATCCAAACACTCTTCCGCCCATTTCATAAAAACTTACAGAAACTAATGTGTTGAATATGATTATGAAAACTAATACAGAACACGTAAATCTGCTATATTGAAACACATCGGGAAACCATTAAGATTAGCTATGCTCTTAATCGTTGCCTCAGATTGGCTCCGCTTATTGCAATTTTTCCAAACAGGGACAACATATGTTTGAGTCAGTAAGCACGTTTCAAAGCAAGAACGCACAATGTGTGAAGTTGTCACTAAAAAAGAATTAAGATAAAGGCGAGAGAGAATTGAAGAAAAGGGTTGGCGGCGAGCTGGATTCTTGATCGCCACTATTCATGCTCATTTATGACATTTACAAAGAGGTGGACGGCAAACGGGCAACAAGCTGCGCCGAAGGAAGTTCTCTTTGAGTTTCTTTTTCATCTTATCCCAACCTATGATTTTATGTTTCCCCTTTGTTCTCGCATCAACTCGAGTTGTTCCCACCAAGCACATGCTCGGCCCTTTAATTTGATGGCCACTCACTTAACCGTTTTGTTTTCGGCACATCCTGAATTCAAACATTTGCTCAACGGTGTTTCCAGTGGACAAACTCAACTTTCAAAGTTCCTGAAAAATCGGGAATTTCAACCTTGATGCTTGCCTCCTACCTACGGTGCATAGGTTGTTCATGATGACGAACATGCCTATGAAATGAGTTCTCAAAGGCATCATCCAACTCAAATTCTTCTTCCTCATGGGGAGGTTCGAGATGAGTCAATCGCCTCGGTCGGTAGAATCTCGACTTGCCTCTTAAATTCATTCACCTCTTCTCTTGGATTGACATGAGCATTGGTGGGTGCCACTGCTGGTTGTGGTTGCTTACGTCGCCTAGGAGACATGATTAACCAAGAGCACAAACATACAGTCCGCCGATGCTAACAATAACTAGAGTAATTTATAAAAAATAAAACACATCATGAAACTCTAATTTAGCATTATTCCTTGTTCAAAGTGACTTATTCGTCAAATCTCCCATCCCACATCGACCAGAGGAGGAACTTATTGCATGTTTATATAGGGTCGCCAAACGGCTATATTCGTCCCTTCGGGGACATCCGATAAAATTGGAACGATACAGAGAAGATTAGCATGGCCCCTGCGCAAGGATGACACGCACAAATCGAGAAATGGTTCAAATTTTTTTCTCTATCGTTTTCTCGATTCACGCGAACTCTAAACTATGACCCGAGCTTTTTTTGGACAGCTTGGTATAAGTTTTTTTATTTATTCATTTGAATTTAAGAAAATGTTATGGTAGTTAGCATGGCTCGTTGCGTTTTTTAAATGCGATAAGTTCCTTTGTCAGTTCGGATATTGTTTGTTCTAGCTTATTTGATGGGCTTATGAGCTTATTGAATCATTCGATAAATTTATAAGCTCTTTTGTAATGGCTTATGAGCTTATCCACTTGAGCTTCATAAGCTTTCAAGCCATTATAACGGGCTTACCAGATTTTTAATAAGCTCATAAGCCCGCTAAATAAGCAACACAAACACCCCAAGTAAGTCGTTTATCATAGGCTCTTCACATCAGCTTATATAAGGGTGTTTGTTCTGGTTCAAATATGAGCTTATATAATTTTGGCTTATATATGATAAGATTATTTATTTATTTTTTGGCTTATTTTCAGCTTATTTTCTGGTTTATGAACTTCTTTTTCATCTTAAGCCATAATAACCTCATAAGCCAAAAAATATAGGTTTATATCATATAAGACCATAAGCTAATATATAAGCTAAAACAAACACCCCTAAATGACCTCTATTAATTTTACCGTCATAAGCTCGTGAGCTTTAAATATACGCTATTTGAGAAGGCGTGTGTTTGAATATAAATCATGTTTCTCTCTAAAAAGATTAAGCTTTTAAATAAGCTAATTGTAACAAAGTATAAATGTTCAGCTTTTGTTTGCTATTAATTTGTAACACTAGGAGAGGAAAAGTGCATTTTATTACGTTGCAGAACATAAATTCTGTAATCCGCCGATATACTCCTCATACAACACGTTGTTGCCGTGATCGGCAAGATTCGATATCTTCAACCGTTTGTGGTAAGGGTAACTTTTACTTCCTATTTGATTTTTTGCCCTGTGTATAATCGCTGGGTGGAGATGTTATTGTTTGGATCTTTGGCAAAAGTCGTAGTTGCTTAGGGTTATCGTGTGTTTATCAATCATTTGAGTTACACCCACCTGGAGTACTTTAACTCAAATGATTGACAAACACACATAACCCTAAGCAACTATGACTTTGCCAACTATCGCCGATTGACAAACAATTGAAATACAAAGAGAGCTCAATAACATTTTGTTACGCTTAAAGCATTACCTAACTAAAGCTAACAAAGATTATCCTAGAACATGTGGAAGCCATAATCGCGACTGATATTGCTGCTGATTTCTTCAATTATTTGTGGTCACCTGGTCATAAGGTGATTGCTTTTACCATTGTTTTGGCCGTGAGATAGCAAAATGGTGGTTTCGCAGGTTGGCTAACGGGTCAAAATGGCTACGTTAGCAGTGCCGTGTTGGAATATCTGAAACAATTCTTTTGTCCATTTTAAATAAGTGCTTATAGAATTTTAAATTTGTTACATATGATTAACCAAAGCAATCTATTACAAGTAACTTGTATGCGGTAGTAAATACACATTGGGCAACTTTCAGCTCATATGACCCTTTGACCCGTTTGACCAATTTTCTTTTTATCTTTTATCTTTTGATTTTACCCGTTTGACATTCTCACGATAATACATAACCTACAATAGTCCATTGATAAGTAAGTCTGAAATAATTAACTCTAGTGTTGGGCTTCTTGCCTCTGCATAATTTCCCTCTTGACCCGGTTTGTTCCTTGGATTATTAATGATTGTTTAGTATCTAATCTTTGTTATTTACATGATTCCCATAGAGTTAGCTTACTAAGGCTTTAGTTATTGGTCAAAGAGGTCTCACTTCGAATCCTAGATGCGCAATTAGCTCTTTAAGGTCCCTCCCACCAACCAATCGGCCTTTACGTGTCTTAGTGCACGCGAAGAGGGGCCTTTGGCGTGGACTAGTTGAGCAAAAAGTGTTAAATAAAATTTTACTTACAATGATTTATATATGATGCAGCAACTTCTTTTCATTGATAGTTACGGGCCTATCTAGTAACACGTAAAAAAACAGAAAAACCTATCTTCATGTATGTCCTTATTTATAGAAAATAGTGAATGAATTAAGAATATGATTCCTTTTGTCATATTTATTTGGTTGCAGGTAATTGATCTTTTGACAGATACACATATCCGCCAGCTTAGGTGGCACGAGTTAATGGTGAATCGGTGATGATCATTGTGGCACATCTGTACATGATTGAAGATAGCAACCGGAGATAGGATATGGCGACTTATATTAGCTAGTAACACCATAGGGTTATGCGGTTATGCCCTGTGTTAATAGAGTAGATGTACTTCTAGTTTGTCATCTTATTTATTAAGTTACTGTATTTCTTCTTTAAGTATTGCAAGTTTAGCACTTGAGATTGTTTGTAGAGGTAATTGATGTATTTGCCTTCCAAAGTTTTTATATTGATCGACGGGTATAACAGCTTGAGTACCTATCTCGATGGTTGTTGAGATAATTGGTGCATTAACCTTCAAAAAATTTATTTTGACATTATCATGGCTTTTACAGTTGCATAGTCTTGTGGAAATGACCGTTTGATGCGGATGATATCTTTCTACATGCTAAACGATCCTTGCATTGATTTGACAAATTATCTTACGGTGTATGGATGAAACTCTAATCACAAGTAGCTCTACTGCTTTGTCAAATAATCCGAGATTGCATACGCTATCACCTGAGATTCATAGTTTCTTTAGACAACCTTTTTCCCAAGTGAGACTAAACGCAACCTTTGGCGGTGGAACACCTTAGATACACAAATCTATTAAACCTTTAAAAAGGAAATTACTATGAAATAGAACTTTGTTTTCTCGATATCCAATTGTTCATACACATGTTTCTCGAGCTTTTTAACTACAAAGTCCATTGCATGATTTCCAAAATGAGCAACTAATATTGGTTCTGCTAGAGCTTGTATAAAACTTGCAACCCTTGTTCCATGAGCAAATACTGTGAAGTCATTTATCCCACATCGACCAGAAGAAGAAGTTATGATTGGTTTATGTATGGTCGCCAAGCGGCTATGTTTGTCCCTTCGGGGACATCCGATAAAATTGGAACGATACAGAGAAGATTAGCATGGCCCCTGCGCAAGGATGACACGCACAAATCGAGAAATGGTCCAAATTTTTTTCCCGACCATTTTCTTGCTAGTCGAAAACCAAATTACATCATGATGAGTGTGTAAATACTCATCATTTTTATTCCATCTGCACTGCAAAAACAGTCAAAAACACTTTGAAAAGTCTCAAAAAGACAGAAAAAATATTTAGACTGTATTTTATGCAATAATTGTCAAAATCTAGTCCCGGGTTACTCAAAACAAGTTAATTTTTCATAAAGGCCCTCGAGGAATTTTCAAGTTGTCAAAATTAGCCTTATAAAATTCAATTTTGCAAATTGGCAATTTTAGTCCCTGAAATTTCAAAGATTGACAAAATTACCCCTGACATTTTAAATTGGAAAATTAACATTTTTAGTCCTTTGGTAATTCTAACTTGTCAAAATTAGTCCTTATGATAATTTTTGGAAAAGTGCGTTTGGTCCTTGGTTTTGTGGAATTGGCAAATATGGTCCTTGGACATTTTAAATTGGAAAATTAACATTTTTAGTCCTTTGGTAATTCTAACTTGTCAAAATTAGTCCTTATGATAATTTTTGGAAAAGTGCAGTTTCGGTCCCTTGGTTTTTGTGGAATTGGCAAATATGGTCCTTGGAATTTTCAAAGATGACAAGATTGGTCCTTGGAAGACATTTTCAGAAGTTACATGTGTGATCCCTGAAATTTCAGAATGTACACCTTTGGTCCTTAAAATACACCATGGCTCCATAGTTAATCCTAAAATCCAAATCCTATGTTAACTACTTAAGCCCATGATCCAATACCCCCTTTTTACCCCCGTCCAGGTCCACTCCCCCAACCCGGTCAACCCAGTCATATCCTACCCACCTTTTCCTCCAAACTCATCACCTTCCTCACCCACTTCTCTGCAAAACAACATGCACACTCAAACCCTGTCATCACCAAACCCTCTCACCCACTACTTGCCCTCACAGAAGAAGCAAAAAAAGCACACGCAAGAAATAAAGAAATAGAAGAAAGAGAAGCAAATGAAGACCCTTAGTTTGAGCATAAATAGCGTGTGCCACATTATAAGTCAGTAGTTAGTTTTTTAGTTAGTTTTTAGTTTTAATTTAGTCTTTAGTTTTCCTTTTAGTCTAGAAATTGAAGTTCTAGTCCCATTTTATTTTTAATGTAATTTACTTTAATTGTAATCTTTTAATTTTAGTTTAATGTGATTTCAGATTTCCAGCTTTCAGCATTCAGTCATTTAATAATTTTATTTTCTGCAAGCCTTGTTACAAATTGAGTTTTAGCTCATGTGAGCTTCTCAATGAAGGTCACAAATTGGTCTTTAAGTTGGGTCTCAATGGTTTTGTGAAGTGTAGTTAGCATCATTATAGCCCCTTTCCAGGTAGTGTTAGGTGTTATGATAAGCTGTGTGGATAAGTTTCTTGCATAAGAGTGCTAATTTGTTTTCTCAGCAACTGTACAGAACAGCAGCAATAGCTGTTGTTCGTGTGCTTATTTTATAGCTTTTAGAAGCTCACATCTCGCAAAAATTTGTTTTTCCTCAATCTTTACAAGTCCAACTGTCCTTTGTCCATGTTATTTGCATCTCAGGTCTCTTTAGCATAGTTTAATTTGAAGTCCAAATCTATCCATTTCAATCTTTTTCATTCATGTTTCGGCTCATATAGGTCCAAAAGCTGCTGTTGTACAACTTATTTATAAGCTGTACGTATGTGTCCACTTTCCTCTCAATTGTTTTTTTTCAGGTCCTTTACTATGCTAACTTTAATTTGTGTAGCTGTCCTTGCCGTGGAAGCTCATTTCTCAGCTTAAAAATAAGCTCGAAAAGCTACAATGGGCTGTTTTGGGACTGCATTTCAGCAGCTTTGGAAGTTACTTTTCAGCTCATAAATAAGCTCCAAAAAGACCCACAGCAGCGTGTTTGTAGCCTGCAAGAAACACAAGTCAGTTACTATCTTTTAGCTTATTAGTAGTTTAGTTTAGCTCATTTAAGTTGTTAATTGCTCAATTAGTTTAAGTTAAATCATTGTTAGCTCATTAGTGCTTATTAGAGTTAAGTAGCCTTGCTTGTTTTCCTGTAGCTTATCTCACTTAGGACTAGCTTATTTTCATTTTAATGTACTCATTTTTCCTTTGTCAAAACTGCTATTTGCTTAAATTGGGCAAACAGTTTTAAAATGGTTGTTTGGATTAAGCTCATTTTGTGTGTCAAATGCATTTTTTTGGTTAAGTGAATCTTTGTCAATGATTAGCATATAGATTTAGAAGTCATCTAGTGTCTATTTGTTAAATGTCCGTTCTATTTTTCAATTTTTAGTGGTAACTTCTTAATGCGCACTTTTTATTATGCTCTGTCCCAAACATGCCTTCTTGATCACCCTTTTCACAAGCTCATTTTAGGTTCCCCTTAGCTTAGCTTTAGTTTTTTTAGGACCTTCACTACATGGTTACTTACTGATTTAGCTTCTGTTAGCTTTTAAAGTAGGATTAGTAGCTTAATTTTGCCATCAAAAATGCCCCATGTAGCCCTGTTAGGACTGTAAGTCAGTAGCAAAAGTAGTTCCTTAAGTGCCTATTAGCTTCTTCCCATTTTTCTACTACTTAATTAAGTTCTCTTTTAGTACCTATGAGTAAATTAGATTAGTAATTGTTAGATATAGCTTATTACAAGTTCTATTTTTTAGCCTTTTTGTAGTCTTTGTGTTCCCTTTTGTTGCCTACATAACCAACCAAATCCATCCTTTGTTTTGTTATGTCTGCTGCTGCATTTTTAGGCTGTGTTACAGCTCATCTCATCTTTTTTTTCAAGTTTTGTTTTAATTAAAAAGCTTATTTTTGTTTATTAGTTAGTGTGCTAAAGCAGAAAAACCAAAAAGAAAATAAAAGAGCCAAAAAGGTACTGCCTGGGATTCGAACCCAGGTCAGTCCCCTCACAACAGCCACGCACACAGCACACACACTGTTGGAATTAAATAACATGACATTCAAATAAATAATCACCAAAACATCAAAGTAATATTGCGGAAGCGTATAGGATGTATTAATGAATAATTAGTTAACATAAAGAATATGCGTACCTTTGTTGATTCTAGCCGAACAAGAATCAAATCCACAAACTAGCAACGGATGAACCCTAATTAGATTTAGTTAGGATTATATGAATTACCCCTTACCGTTTTGTAATTCAATCCAAGATAATAACAATAGTGTGTTATTACTATGTTCTTGTACACACGTACTAAACCGAATTAAAGTAATGCTAGTTTTTATAAAACAAATAACTTGGTTTTGTGGAAAAGACTTGGATCGACCCTATAAGGGTGTCGACCGGTTTTGAGAGCAAAAAAAACACACAAAACGATTTTAGGTTTAGCTTGTGAATACAATTAGGTGCAAAAACAAGACCCCTAGCCTTGTTTATATACCCAAGCAAACTTGGTGAACAAGTTTTGGCTTGTTTCCTTTTACCCCTAGCCGATCGGTTCTAAGCCTCCACAAGGGGTTCCGGAATCTTCCAAACTTTGCAATTAAGTCCTTTTCCAAATACCTTTAACGACCGTTAGTCCATTACATTAATTACTTAACGTCCGTTAGTTATTTCGTTTAATAAATAAATAAATATAACGTTTATATTTAATTATTAACTTTAAATTCTCATAAGTAAAGTGTGCAATCCCATAGTCTCGAGTTCGATCCTAACTCACGTCTACTAATTTATATCCATAAAACAACGTTCTCCCACTTGGATATATCTTAATAGAGTGATCACATTCGGTTAGCGTCTAGCAACACGTCGATGCCTCTAGTACAACTCGAGCAAGGCTCCTGAAAACCTTTTAATGATTTCTCATTATTATTATCCTTTTGTTTCTAATACCACGTTAAATAAAGATATGGAATTAAGTCATTCTTTATATAACTATTCTTTCGTTTGTAAGTGATTAACCAAGATTACCGAATCATCTAAACATATTTAGGGGAGATTTGGGTGCGGCCGCACAAACATCTTGTCAACCCTACGAGGGGCCCAGCATAGATAAACTCCAAATAAAATTTGAAGGAACAAATTCTATATTGACTACAAGAATAACCCACAAACTTTGTAACATTTCAAAACAACCCTTATGACTACCAGCCACGTTATAGCGTTAAGTTGTTCTACGAAATGCACTACATTTATGACACTTATCCGGTATCTCAAGTCTGAGGATAACTATTCATAATTTACTTATAACAATATCCACAAAGTAAATTATGTAGTTGGGATAAGTCCTATATTCAATTCATTGAATATCATCCAAAATTGGTATGCATTCTCATCAATATACTTTCAAGTATATTCTACCACATCTCTCAGATTTGTCTTAGTTTAATGATACTCCCATATCATTAATCGACAACGAACATTTTGAATAACTTAGTTATTCACGGATTAAACATGCAAATATAGGACAACAATATTATAAATGAAAATAAACATAATCCAAACTTTATTTCATTAAAATAATAAATGTTTTACAATATCCTTTATCCAAATACTAATCACAGTTATGCATGAAACTTTTAGCTAAACGAATTCCAATTCCATTGGCAAGTCCTACAAGCTTGTCTTTAGCTAAAGCCTTAGTGAACGGATCAGCTAAGTTATCATCTGTGTGAACTTTCAGTAGATTTATTTCACCTTCCTGGACTTGTTCCCGAACATAGTGATACTGCCGTAGAAAATGTCTGTGCCCTTCATGACTCAGGTTCATTGGCAAATATGATTGCAGCAGAATTGTCACAATACATATCAATAGGCGATTCAATTGAAGGCATAACACCAAGCCCTGAAATGAATTTCCTAATCCAAACAGCTCCATTGCAGCTCAAGCAGCTATGTATTCTTCCGTCGCATTATATCGCATCAGACCTGCTTCTTGCTCTTACAGTCAACTGCTCCTCCATTGATGACAAAGACATAACCCGTCCGAGACTTCGTATCATCTTTATCACAATGCCAGGACGCATCACAAGTAACTCCGTAACACCAAGCTCGTGTCGGATTTCCACCATACACTTAAAAACATATCTTTCGTATTCCTAAGATACTTTAGAATATGTTTAAAACAGAATCCAGATGAAGTTCACCCGGATTCTGCTGATATCGACTGGTCATGTTTTGAGCGAACGCACATCTCGGCCTTGTGCATCTCACAGATACATAATAGATCCTACAGCCAAGCATATGGAACTTTCTACATGCGTGCCACCTCAACAGGTGTTGAAGCACACATATCGCTACATAAGCCATGCTTTACTTCCATCGGCAAATATCCTTTCTTGGAATTTTGCATATTAAATCTCTTCAATATTTTATCAATGTAAGCGCTTTGACTTAAACCAATTAACCGCTTTGACCTATCTCTAGATCTTAATTCCTTAATGTATGCAGCTTCTACTAAATCCTTCATGGAAAAACACTTCCCAAGATATGCCTTAACATTTTGCATGCTTGGAATGTCTTTTCCCATAATTAATATGTCATCGATATAAAGAATTAGGAAAATTACATCACTCCCACTAACTTTGTGATATACACATGGCTCATCAAGATTTTGAATAAATCCATACCTTTTGATTTCTTCATCAAATCTTTTATTCCATTGCCTTGATGCTTGCTTCAATCCATAAATGGACCTTTGAAGTTTGCATACACGGTTTGGAAATTGTGGATTCACAAACCCCTCAGGTTGCTTCATATAGATGTCTTCATCTAAGCGACCATTTAAGAAGGCGGTTTTGACATCCATTTGCCATATCTCATAGTCATAGTATGCAGCTATAGCTATGAGAATTCTAATAGCTCTAATGTCCGCTACAGGAGAAAAGGTCTCCTCGTAATCAATGCCATAAGTTTGAGTAAAACCTTGCTAACTAGGACGAGCTTTATAGACGTGTACATTGCCATCCATATCAGTCTTAATCTTATAGAGCCACTTACTCCCAACCACCGAGGCGTTTGGAGGTAAGTCAACCTCTACCCAGACTTCATTTTCACTCATGGATTGCATTTCCCCATTCATTGCAACCTGCCATTTAGCCTTGTCAAGACTTGCCATGGCAGCTTTATAACTAGTAGGCTCTCCAAGATCTCCTAACATAGTTTCCTCAACCTCTACGTTACACATAGACGTTCAGTGCACGCAGCGTATTCCTTACGGATCTATGAACGGGAATCACTTCAACTTCGGTGGAGGACCCGGACTATCGAGGTTCTACCCAGGAAATGGCACGTTAGTATTTTCGAAGGTAATGCATCTTCTTGATCATCTTCCAGATCATAAACTCTCCCACCGAATTCTTGAGATAACGATCTCTTTCAAGAAAATCTCCATACCTAGCAACAATTACTTTATTTTCGGTTGGATAGTAAAAGTAGTAACCCATAGTTTCCTTAGGGTATCCTACAAAGATACACTTTACAGATCTTTGTTGGAGTTTATCTCACTGAGTCACGTTTAACATACGCCTCGCAACCCTGCACCTTTAAATAAGACAAGTTAAGAGCTTTACCATGCCATATTTCATATGGTGTCTTATCAACCTTCTTTGTGGGAACCATATTTAGAATACGAACAACAGATTCTAAAGCATAATCCCAAAAGGATAAAGGTAGAGTGGTAAGATTAAACATAGATCGATCATATCCAACAATATACGATTTCTTCTCTCAGATACACCATTTTGTTGTGGAGTATATGGAGAAGTGAGATTCGACAATTCCACTCTCAGCTAAGTAATCTTTAAACTCTTGGCTTAGATACTCACCTCCTCTATCGGATCGAAGAGCTTTAATCTTCTTTCCCAATTGCAGTTCTACTTCAGCCTTGAAAACCTTAAATGTTTCAAACACCTCATGTTTATGCTTAAGTAAATAAACATAACCATAACGGCTGAAATCATCAGAAAAGGTTAAGAAGTAGCTAGCACCTCTCTTTGACACATGTCTAAGTGGTCCACACACATCAGTATGAATAAGACCAAGTAGATCAAAAGCCCTCTCCATATTGCTATGAAAATTCTTTGTCATCTTCGTGATATGCATGACTCACATTTATCAAATGATTCATCATTGATATTTTGCAAAAGCCCTTAAGTTGTGTTTTTTATGTACATGAGCCTTGCCTATATGTGCAAGTCTACAATGCCAAAGATAAGAAGAATTCAAGTCTAACTTTATCTTCTTGTTAATGCTAAACATTGAATTATTATTATTGTTAGATTCATTTCCAATCACATCAATTTCAAACACACCATTCAAAGTAATTGCTTTAAAATAAAATACACCATTTAAAGAAACATCAATTCCATTACTTGAAATAGTATGAGTAAAACCATCATCCAACAAAACTGAAAAGGAAACAACACCTCTAATTATAGAAGGTGCGTAATGACAATTGTTCAATAACGATTAAGCCCGGGCAATTAAACTAAACGTTCTACGGCTTCAACAAATGATGTGCCATTTCCCCACGCGATATTGCTCCCATAGGCAAGCTTCCTTTCCACTCTAAATCCTGCAGTATTACAAATGTGAATACCACGTTCGTATCATATACCCAGAATTATTATGATTTAGAGTAAATAATTCAATGACAAATAAATTACCGAAGTACCGGGCTTCAAGACCCTTCATACTTCATCTTATTTGCCCGCAATTCATCAAGATAGAGCACACAGCTTTCCAATGCCCAACGCCAAAGTGATGGCATGCTTGATCCTTTTAGGATTATCCTTCCTAGAGTAGGGTTCTTCTGGGTTGAGGTTGATAGGCCATCACCGTTTGCCTTTGTCAACCTTGTTCCTTCTTCCCTTCTTGTTGTTCGTGACGTCGCTGTTTTGGCTTATTAACCTTCCACCGACAAGAAAAGTACTGGCGTAGGAACCTTTTGAGGCAACCCTCATATCAATTGTATCGAATCTGCCTTCCCCAGCAGCATATTGAAATTTCGACAAAACCATTAAAATCCTTGTTAAGGGATCGATTAATCGATTCACGCCCATGTCATCATCATAAGTTTTGCCTGCTTTGAGTGGTCCATGTAACCTTTCATTTCCGCATACGAGCACTCTGCTTACCCTCACCTTGCTTCATACCGTGTAACGGCCGGGTCAAGTCATAAATCTCGACGGCAACTGGTTTCTCAAACATAGTCCGAAGTTCATTGAGCATATTAAATGGGAAATAATGTTCAAACTGCTTTTGAAGAGTAGATTCCATTGTTCCCAACATAAGACAAGCCACATCATTATGACGCTTATACTCAAGTTCCAAGCATCAATTTGAGCTTGAGTTGCATCGTGACCGCTGGTTGTTCAAAGGCAGGTTCATAAAGATATTTCAACCGGTCACAACTCTACACAATTCTCAAAGAAATGTGCCAATCATTGAAATTTAGAGCCAAATAACTTTTCTATCAAAAACTGAACCGAATTTAGAGCAAGCAGTTAGTGTTATTCTGTTTTGTTTCATTTAAAAAGTTCAAGTATTAGTATTTTTGATAATACACTTTTCAAGAAAATAAATACACCCAACGGTAATATAGACATATAACCATATAATTTTCTAAAACTAGATCCAAATTATCATAGGTTCATTACATCGCTGATCTCAAGCTAGAACAAACGATATAATAAGGTAATCTGTAGAACATTAATTGGCAAACAATTTCCAACTCCTAGATCATTATGGGATTTATATTTTCCAACGCTATTGCAAATATAAACATGTTTCATCCCATCTTATGCCATTGAGTCCAAGTCTCACTTCCTACTCAACTTAAGTGTCTAACTTAAAGAACTGCAAATATGTCCATGTAAGGTCTCACTTTACATAGAGATTTACCTCTCCATCACAATCTAGCCAAGTACTCTCATGACATAAATTGCAACTTCAAGTGTTCCTTTTAATTAGATAGCATATTCTTAATTTTAAAAAGGGTACTAGTTTTGATTTTATGTGGTCAAATCAAATATGTACAAAGATGTCATGCATTCATCTTGTAACATAAATTTAATAAAAACTTTTTATTACCAATTCATAAAGATCAAATTATCAAAGTTTTGAGGTATTGGGTTCACCAATCAAGGAATTTAGTGTCAATTATCGTCCATTATACCGTACTTTTGCATAAGTGTAAACACTTAGTGTTTCGGATAATTACCACCGAAGTGGCGCATGGAATTAACACTAATTCGCCCTTAAGATGAGCTTGTACATTATATGGCTTACTAAGTAGCTCCACTTGAACTCACAGGGGGCAGAGGACCGTGCACGCTAAAGCACAACCTAAGACATCCATTCAAGGTGACTATGCGCACTTCTTTAAACCCCTTTTATTAGTTCATTCTCATGGGTGAGCCGCTCGCACCATTTGTACCAAAGTCAACAATCAATTAAACTATTGAAAACTTAACTCTTCTAAAACAAATCAAATTTCGCTATTGTTTAGTCCGTATTATTTTTCTATTCAAAACTACCCTTTGCTTAAAACTGTCTAACATAATTAACAAGTAACAAATAAAAAATAACTACTAAAAAACAATGCACACATAATAAACAATTTATACGTGTAAACAAGTAGCCACATGCAACTTATTCGATAAAATCCTATTAATAATCAATATCTAGGTTAAAATTAATGTATATATTAATTAGGGCTTTCACTCCAACGATAGAAAGTGAGCCACATACATCGACGAATCGATTGCGTAAACCCTTAATTAAAAATATACCAAATTGCACATAATTGATTCATTAATATATGTAATTGAAGTCTTCCCCAATTCAAGATTTATCGTAAATAAATATGTCATAACAATTAAACAATTTTATCAAAGCAACTTATCCATATCCATGACTAACATGCATGTATAGTCATGGACATCATAACAATTTATACAAGTAAGTCACAAGATCGCATATAAAAAATTCCATGACACATAACAAATTATTCACGAATTAATCACGTAATCAATATTAATTCTAGGTTTTAATAAGGTTAGCAAACAAGTTTCAAAACCCTAAAAAATTTAATATATGTGTCGAACCAAAAAAAATTAGGGAACGCCCCAATTAATAAAAAATCGACCAAACATAAATTAAACATAAACCCTAGATAAACATAGCAAACAACATACAAGTATTTGTTTTATTACGCGTTTATGTAATTAATTACTCATTAAAACCAATGACTCGTGATGCCACTGTTGGAATTAAATAACATGACATTCAAATAAATAATCACCAAAACATCAAAGTAATATTTGCGGAAGCGTATAGGATGTATTAATGAATAATTAGTTAACATAAAGAATATGCGTACCTTTGTTGATTCTAACCGAACAAGAATCAAATCCACAAACTAGCAACGGATGAACCCTAATTAGATTTAGTTAGGATTATATGAATTACCCCTTACCGCTTTGTAATTCAATCCAAGATAATAACAATAGTGTGTTATTACTATGTTCTTGTACACACGCATTTCAAACCGAATTAAAGTAATGCCAGTTTTTATAAAACAAATAACTTGGTTTTGTGGAAAAGACTTGGATCGACCCTATAAGGGTGTCGACCGGTTTTGAGAGCAAAAAAAACACACAAACGATTTTAGGTTTAGCTTGTGAATACAATTAGGTGCAAAAACAAGACCCCTAGCCTTGTTTATATACCCAAGCAAACTTGGTGAACAAGTTTTGGCTTGTTTCCTTTTACCCCTAGCCGATCGGTTCTAAGCCTCCAAAGGGGTTCCGAATCTTCCAAACTTTGAAATTAAGTCCTTTTCCAAATACCTTTAACGACCGTTAGTCCATTACATTAATTACTTAACGTCCGTTAGTTATTTCGTTTAATAAATAAATAAATATAACGTTTATATTTAATTATTAACTTTAAATTCTCATACGTAAAGTGTGCAATCCCATAGTCTCGAATTCGATCCTAACTCACGTCTACTAATTTATATCCATAAAAACAACACACACTCCAAACCATCTACCTAAGGCCAAAATGAAAAGTGATTTTTGCAAAACTTTGTGGAATTTTCACAGATTCATTATAAGTCCATTTGAGCTTAAATTTGGGATACAAGATCTTTGGTTGGTGATCTATAGCTAGGTAATTTTAGTTTATTTTTAGGAATTTTTCTAGCTAGCTTAATTAGTCCTTAAAGTAGGGCCTTAGAGGCCGCTTATAGTTATTAAAATCTGGTCGCGAGTTTTTTTTCTGTAGCTTGTGCTTTTTACTTCCCAATCAGTTGCATTAGCTCATTTTAGGTTAGATTTAGGCTTTAGTAGCTTATGGTAGCTTATAGTTAGCTTTTAGCTTATTTCAAGTGCTTATTCAAACTGCTTATTTGCCCAATTCAGCTTATTAGTGGGCTTATCTAACTTTTATATTTTCCTAGGCTTAGAATAATATTTTAGATTTTCCTGTAAAGTCTCATAATTTTTACTGTTCATTTGTTATTTTTATTAATTTTAATTAGTTTAAATTAGTTTTTAATTAATAATAATTATTTAAAAAAGTCTAAAAAATATATTTTCAGTTTTAAAATAACTTTTATAATATTTTAGATTTTTCTAAGCCATAATTTCACTTTTCTAGCTTTATTTCATATTTTCCTATATTTTAGGGTATTATTAAATAGTTAAAAATAGTTTTAATTAATAATAATTAGATAAATAGTTTTAAAAATAATTTTCTTTTTCTTAAAATTTTCTTTTATTATTAGAATTGTTAAAAAGTAATTTTCATTTTCATGAGTCTTTTAGTTTTCTGATTTCACATTTTTATTTTACACGTTTACGTCTGTTTTAGTTTAAGTTTTACGTTTTTAGGTTTTAAACGTTAATCGATTTTAAAAATAGAATTAAAATGACTTCAAAGTCTTTATTAGATTTAATTTCCTTAGTGTAAAATCAATCACAACTCTTTCCTGTTCAAATCTCTCGATCACTATCCGTTTGGTGATTCATTGCATAGCTCGCTGGGACATAACGACCCGGGGAAACACTATACTCTCCAGATCTTCATTGAGTTTGTGCTTGAACCGTTTTAAGTTTGTTACGGTCGGCCATTCACAAGTGGCCGGCTTGAGTGATAAAACTTGACGGTTTGGCACGGATTAAATTTTTGGCGCCGCTGCCGGGGAGCTGTGCTAATTATCTTACGTTTAGCAGATTAGTGATTTGAATATTCACTCATTGTTCATACCATCTATATATGTTTATATTTTCTTATAAAAATCCAAAACCCCAAAAATACTCGTCTTTATCCTCATAACCGCTTAATTCTCTTTCCCTCTTATGTTTAATTCTAATGGCGGTTACACGCTACGATGTTAGAAATGCTCCAAGTACCCATCGAGGGTTACTAAGATGCTATCGTTGTACCGATTTGATTCTTTCCGAGAATTTCGAGATAAACACCGGTTTAATTCAACTAATTATGTCAAATCCATTCTATGGTCTCGAGAGGAACGATCCCTATGCTCACATCCAATGGTTTGATAAGCTAATTTCGACTATAAAATATAAGGATGTTCCCCGTGACACAATTAAGTTGATGTTATTCTCATTTTCTCTCGAGGGGTAGCCCGGAATTGGCTGATAAAGAACCCCTCGACGATCACTACTTGGGTGGATCTCGTTTCAAAATTTGTAAATCGTTTCTTTCCTTATTCTAAGACGGAAAATCTTAAGAACGAGATTATAAACTTCCAACAAATGCTTTTGATGAAAGTTTCGTGAGGCATGGAAAGATTCAAAGATCTCCTACCTACTAAAATGCCCACATCATGGTTTCTCGGAAATACTTCATGTGATCGATATATATCTACAACGCTTTAACTAAACCGATCAAGATTCACTCAATCACGCCGGTGGCAATATCTTGTATCGTATCCCAAGGGATATATTGACGATCATCGAGAACAAATCGAAAGTTCCACATCAAGAAACAAACCGGTTAAGATGGTGAAGCTTACCAATGATATTCGATGCGTGAAGCAAAAACTAGAGCCCGTTGATACCGTTTCCAAAAGATGTGATTATTGTGGTGGTCCCCATCCTTTTTACGATTGTCAAGCCACCGATGACGAGGTTTATAATGCTACATCAACCCAATATCACAAGACTTTCGTTGATGGCGATGATGAGGATTCCATTCAAATGAAAGAATATTATGTGAGTTTGTCGGCTACAACCAATCCCGCTTCTCGAGCCTTTCATTACCGCACTCTTCCCCTTCACTCACACCGGTTGAGGGAAGTGACGCCCTTGGAAGAGGTCGATGCTTCTATTTCTTCAAACATTGTTGAACCCGTTGACTCTCTCATAATGGGGGACGAGCCTCTTAGCACTATTCCGTAATGGAATCGCCTCGTGTTGAGAACCTTTTCCTAACCCCAAGTGAGTCCGAGGTTATCTCCGGCAATATGTGTGATAAGCCTCTTGATGATGATTCTTACCCTCCTCTTGACATTCCAAATGATCATGTTGATATGTTCTCCGATTCTGACAACGATTGTACTTCGCTTAACGATTCTTTATCTTGTGGAGACATCGACATGTCGAGAACTTACCTTCTAAGCTAGAGGAAGTGAGAGATTCTGATGATCTGGAAATTGAGGATAAGATACTTCATGAAAAATTGTTCAATGTAAATCTCCTCATTTCTAAGATCAAATCATTTTGTGCTAAGCCAGCTTCAACTCCTATCCCTAGTAGAGGATAGTAATGCTTTTTCCAATGATTCTCTCCGAATTTGAAATATTCCGCTTTGATGACGATTATACTGAAAAGGAGAGTAGTGGCAATCCCACCTTTCATCTTTCTCTTCCCGAGTATGATTCGTTTCTCTTTGATCTAGATCCCAGGAGTTCTCCTGTGAACTCTCTCATCATATCTCCTCCGGAGTATGATCATTTCTATTTTGATCTTGATCTTGACCTGGAGGGAGACATGCTTATTGAGGACACCACCGCCTCCCCTCCCAGGTAATTGTTGAAAATAACTAAAAGAGCTTTAATGATGAAATACACATTAAGGAAACTATAAAATTTGATTTTGAGGATGAAGAATGGATCCTAATTGTTATAAACATCTTTCTTCCATTCCTCACATATGATGTGACTTCTCCTCACTTTTCTTCACTCCTTCGAATGAAGACATTACTCTTTGATCCCTATCTCCATGTACCATTATATTGAGCCAGGAATATATCTCATCGGTGTGGAACTTTCACGTGCTTCAAATGTTTGTCCAAACATCTTGAATGAAAGTCCGATGGAGATTGTTTCTTCCACTTTGTTTCCCCATGAACCAATGAATGCGGGTCGAGCAAGCTAGTGACTCGGGAATCAAAAACAAATAGCACACACCATATGGGTTTTCACCCATATTTCGTCTTCTTTCTCTGTTCTACCACCTAGTAAAGTGGGGAGTTGCCCCCGTTGTATACAAGTTTCATGATTAAAAAAAAAAAAAAACTTTCACAAATAATGGCCGTAGTATTTCCCTTTCACGTTCTATGTTTCGGCATAACCGCCGGTACTTTGAATATTGAGGGCAATATTCATTTCTAGTGGGGGAATTTCACGAATTTTATCATATAATTATACCACCTAATTCCCCGTTTTGGCCAAAATTTTTTTTGGAGTAAGTGTTTGCACTTACTCATTTGGTTATCAACCGCCATGTCTAATAAACATAAGGATTGGCTAATCCATGAGCAAACGGCTCTTGGTAAAGATATCTCAAACCGCTGACGGCTTGCAATTTGCCCAAAATTGTATGGTATTCAAATACCATATCCTTAAAAGAAAAGAGTTGGCTAGCCCGCAAGTTTATGGCTTGTGGTAAAGGCAGTGGAAAAACCATAATTGGTAATCACCTCACCAAAGATAATATTGATAATTTATCTAAGAGTTGGCTAGTCCAAGCAAACGGCTTCGTAAAGACAAATCAAATCCGTTGGAAGTTGGTGGTTTGCTCAAAATCACATGGTTATCGGTGTACCATGGTTCTTACTTGAACTAAAACATTTGGCTACTCTGGTAATGGCTTTGGTAAAGAGATTCAAATCCATTAAGTTTTTCTCAAATAAAGATTGCTAGGGACTAGCAATAGTTTAGTGTGGGGGATTGATGAGTGTGTAAATACTCATCATTTTTATTCCATCTGACCTAAAACAGTCAAAAACACTTTGAAAAGTCTCAAAAAGACAAAAAATATTTAGACTCAGATTTTATGCAATAATTGTCAAAATCTAGTCCCTGGTTACTCAAAACAAGTTAATTTTTCATAAAGGCCCTCGAATTTTCAAGTTGTCAAAATTAGCCTTATAAAATTCAATTTTGCAAATTGGCAACTTTAGTCCTTGAAATTTCAAAGATTGACAGAAATTACCCCTGGACATTTTAAATTGGAAAATTAACATTTTAGTCCTTTGGTAATTCTAACTTGTCAAAATTAGTCCTTATGATAATTTTTGGAAAAGTGCCGGGTCCCTTGGTTTTTGTGGAATTGGCAAATATTGTCCTTGGAATTTTCAAAGATGACAAGATTGGTCCTTGGAAGACATTTTCAGAAGTTACATGTGTGATCCCTGGAATTTCAGAATGTACACCTTTGGTCCTTAAAATACACCATGGCTCCATAGTTAATCCTAAAATCCAAATCCTATGTTAACTACTTAAGCCCATGATCCAATACCCCCTTTTTACCCGGTCCAGTCCACTCCCCCAACCCGGTCAACCCAGTCATATCCTGCCCACCTTTTCCCTCCAAACTCATCACCTTCCTCACCCACTTCTCTGCAAAACAACCTGCACACTCAAACCCTGTCATCACCAAACCCTCTCACCCACTACTTGCCCTCACAGAAGAAGCAAAAAAGCACACGCAAGAAATAAAGAAATAGAAGAAAGAGAAGCAAATGAAGACCCTTAGCTGAGCATAAATAGCGTGTGCCGCATTATAAGTCAGTAGTTAGTTTTTAGTTTTAATTTAGTCTTTAGTTTTCCTTTTAGTCTAGAAATTGAAGTTCTAGTCCCATTTTATTTTTAATGTAATTTACTTTAATTGTAATCTTTTAATTTTAGTTTAATGTGATTTCAGATTTCCAGCTTTTCAAAGATTCAGTATTTAATAATTTTTATTTTCTGCAAGCCTTGTTACAAATTGAGTTTTAGCTCATGTGAGCTTCTGCTGAAGGTCACAAATTAGTCTTAAGTTGGTCTCAATGGTTTTGTGAAGTGTAGTTAGCATCATTATAGCCCCTTTCCGTGTAGTGTTAGGTGTTATGATAAGCTGTGTGGATAAGTTTCTTGCATAAGAGTGCTAATTTGTTTTCTCAAGACTGTACAGAACATCAGCAATAGCTGTTGTTCGTGTGCTTATTTTATAGCTTTTAGAAGCTCACATCTCGCAAAAATTTGTTTTTCCTCAATCTTTACAAGTCCAACTGTCCTTTGCCCATGTTATTTGCATCTCAGGTCTCTTTAGCATAGTTTAATTTGAAGTCCAAATCTATCCATTTCAATCTTTTTCATTCATGTTTCGGCTCATATAGGTCCAAAAGCTGCTGTTGTACAGCTTATTTATAAGCTGTACGGTGTCCACTTTTCCTCTCAATTGTTTTTTTTCAGGTCCTTTACTATGCTAACTTTAATTTGTGTAGCTGTCCTTGCCGTGGAAGCTCATTTCTCAGCTTAAAAATAAGCTCGAAAAGCTATAGTGGGCTGTTTTGGGACTGCATTTCAGCAGCTTTGGAAGTTACTTTTCAGCTCATAAATAAGCTCCAAAAAGACCCACAGCAGCGTGTTTGTAGCCTGCAAGAAACACAAGTCGTATTACTATCTTTTAGCTTATTAGTAGTTTAGTTTAGCTCATGTAAGTTGTTAATTGCTCAATTAGTTTAAGTTAAATCATTGTTAGCTCATTAGTGCTTATTAGAGTTAAGTAGCCTTGCTTGTTTTCCTGTAGCTTATCTCACTTAGGACTAGCTTATTTTCATTTTAATGTACTCATTTTTCCTTTGTCAAAACTGCTATTTGCTTAAATTGGGCAAACAGTTTTAAAATGGTTGTTTGGATTAAGCTCATTTTGTGTGTCAAATGCATTTTTTTGGTTAAGTGAATCTTTGTCAATAATTAGCATATAGATTTAGAAGTCATCTAGTGTCTATTTGTTAAATGTCCGTTCTATTTTTCAATTTTTAGTGGTAACTTAATCTGCACTTTTTATTATGCTCTGTCCCAAACATGCCTTCTTGATCACCCTTTTCACAAGCTCATTTTAGGTTCCTCTTAGCTTAGCTTTAGTTTTTTTAGGACCTTCACTACATGGTTACTTACTGATTTAGCTTTTGTTAGCTTTTAAAGTAGGATTAGTAGCTTATTTTTGCCATAAAAAATGCCCCATGTAGCCCTGTTAGGACTGTAAGTCAGTAGCAAAAGTAGTTCCTTAAGTGCCTATTAGCTTCTTCCCATTTTTCTACTACTTAATTAAGTTCTCTTTTAGTACCTATGAGTAAATTAGATTAGTAATTGTTAGATATAGCTTATTACAAGTTCTATTTTTTAGCCTTTTTGTAGTCTTTGTGTTCCCTTTTGTTGCCTACATAACCAACCAAATCCATCCTTTGTTTTGTTATGTCTCTGCGCAGATTTTTAGGCCGTGTTACAAGGCTACATCTCATCTTTTTTTCAAGTTTTGTTTTAATTAAAAAGCTTATTTTTGTTTATTAGTTAGTGTGCTAAAGCAGAAAAACCAAAAAGAAAATAAAAGAGCCAAAAAGGTACTGCCTGGGATTCGAACCCAGGTCAGTCCCCTCACAACAGCCACGCACACAGCACACACACTGTTGGAATTAAATAACATGACATTCAAATAAATAATCACCAAAACATCAAAGTAATATTGCGGAAGCGTATAGGATGTATTAATGAATAATTAGTTAACATAAAGAATATGCGTACCTTTGTTGATTCTAGCCGAACAAGAATCAAATCCACAAACTAGCAACGGATGAACCCTAATTAGATTTAGTTAGGATTATATGAATTACCCCTACCGTTTGTAATTCAATCCAAGATAATAACAATAGTGTGTTATTACTATGTTCTGGTACACACGTACTAAACCGAATTAAAGTAATGCTAGTTTTTATAAAACAAATAACTTGGTTTTGTGGAAAAGACTTGATCGACCCTATAAGGGTGTCGACCGGTTTTGAGAGCAAAAAAAAACACACAAAACGATTTTAGGTTTAGCTTGTGAATACAATTAGGTGCAAAAACAAGACCCCTAGCCTTGTTTATATACCCAAGCAAACTTGGTGAACAAGTTTTGGCTTGTTTCCTTTTACCCCTAGCCATCAGTTTCTAAGTTTTTCTCCACAAGGGGTTCCTGAATCTTCCAAACTTTGCAATTAAGTCCTTTTCCAAATACCTTTAACGAATCAAGTTAGTCCATTACATTTAATTACTTAACGTCCGTTAGTTATTTCGTTTAATAAATAAATAAATATAATGTTTATATTTAATTATTAACTTTAAATTCTCATACGTTAAGTGTGCAATCCCATAGTCTCGAGTTCGATCCTAACTCACGTCTACTAATTTATATCCATAAAACAACAGCCCCACTTGGATATATCTTAATAGAGTGATCACATCGTTAGCGTCTAGCAACACTTCGATGCCTCTAGTACAACTCGAGCAAGGCTCCTGAAAACCTTTTAATGATTTCTCATTATTATTATCCTTTTGTTTCTAATACCACGTTAAATAAAGATATGGAATTAAGTCATTCTTTATATAACTATTCTGTTTCTCGTTTGTAAGTGATTGACCAAGATTACCGAATCATCTAAACATATTTAGGGAGATTTGAAAGGCCGCACAAACATTCTTGTCAACCCTACGAAGGGCCCAGCAGTATTAAACTCCAAATAAATTTGAAGGAACAAATTCTATATTGACTACAAGAATAACCCACAAACTTTGTAACATTTCAAAACAACCCTTATGACTACCAGTTACGATAGCGTAAGTTGTTCTACGAAATGCACTACATTTATGAAACTTATCTGGTATCTCAAGTCTGAGGATAACTATTCATAATTTACTTATAACAATATCCACAAAGTAAATTATGTAGTTGGGATAAGTCCTATATTCAATTCATTGAATATCATCCGAAATTGGTATGCATTCTCATCAATATACTTTCAAGTATATTCTACCACATCTCTCGGATTTGTCTTAGTTTAATGATACTCCCATATCATTAATCGACAACAGACATTTTGAATAACTTAGTTATTCACGGATTAAACATGCAAATATAGGACAACAATATTATAAATGAAAATAAACATAATCCAAACTTTATTTCATTAAAATAATAAATGTTTTACAATATCCTTTATCCAAATACTAATCACAGTTATGCATGAAACTTTAGCTAAACTAATTCCAATTCCATTGGCAAGTCCTACAAGCTTGTCTTTAGCTAAGCCTTAGTGAACGGATTTGAATTATCATCCTGTGAACTTTCGTGATTTATTTCACCTTTCCTGGACTTGTTCCCGAACATAGTGATACTTCGTAGAAAATGTCCGTGCCCTTCATGACCTGTGTTCATTGGCAATATGATTTTGAAGAATTGTCACAATACATATCAATAGGCGATTCAATTAAGGCATAACACCAAGCCCTGAAATGAATTTCCTAATCCAAACAGTCATCAAGCAGCTCCGGCAGCCTATGTATTCGGCTTCACGCACATCGCAATCGTATCGCTTCTTGCTCTTCCTGTCTACTGCTCCTCCATTGATGACAAAGACATAACCCGTCTGAGACTTCGTATCATCTTTATCACATCCAGACATCACAGAACTCAGTAACACAAGCTCAATACCATACACTAAACATATCTTTCGTATTCTAAGATACTTTATATGTTTAACAAATAACTGAAGTTCACCCGGATTCTGTTGATATCGACCGTCATGTTTTTGTTAACGCCACATCTGCCTTGTGCATCTCACAAGATACATAATAGATCCTATTTAATTAAGCATATGGAACTTTCTGCATGCTGCCACCTCAGCAGGTGTTGAAGCACACATATCGCTACATAAGCCATGCTTTACTTCCATCTGCAAATATCCTTTCTTGGAATTTTGCATATTAAATCTCTTCAATATTTTATCAATGTAAGCGCTTTGACTTAAACCAATTAACCGCTTTGACCTATCTCTAGATCTTAATTCCGAATGTATGCAGCTTTTCCTAAATCCTTCATGGAAAAACACTTCCCAAGATATGCCTTAACATTTTGCATGCTTGGAATGTCTTTTACCATAATTAATATGTCATCGACATAAAGAATTAGGAAAATTACATCACTCCCACTAACTTTGTGGTATACACATGGCTCATCAAGATTTTGAATAAATCCATACCTTTTGATTTCTTCATCAAATCTTTTATTCCATTGCCTTGATGCTTGCTTCAATCCATAAATGGACCTTTGAAGTTTGCATACACGGTTTGGAAATGGATTCACAAACCCCTCATGTTGCTTCATATAGATGTCTTCATCTAAGCGACCATTTAAGAAGGCAGTTTTGACATCCATTTGCCATATCTCATAGTCATAGTATGCAGCTATAGCTATGAGAATTCTAATAGCTCTAATGTCCGCCAGTGAGAAAAGGTCTCCTTGTAATCAATGCCATAAGTTTGAGTAAAACTTGCGCAACTAGACGAGCTTTATAGACGTGTACATTGCCATCCATATCAGTCTTAATCTTATAGAGCCACTTACTCCCAACCACCGAGGCGTTTGGAGGTAAGTCAACCTCTACCCAGACTTCATTTTCACTCATGGATTGCATTTCCCCATTCATTGCAACCTGCCATTTAGCCTTGTCAAGACTTGCCATGGCAGCTTTATAACTAGTAGGCTCTCCAAGATCTCCTAACATAGTTTCCTCAACCTCTACGTTAAGACATAGACGTTCAGTAATGATTCACGCGATTCCTTACGGATCTACGAACGGAATCACTTCAACTTCTCGGTGGAGGACCCACTATCAGTTCTACCGAAGTACGTTAGTATTTTTAGAAGGTAATGCATCTTCTTGATCATCTTCCAGATCATAAACTCTCCCACTGAATTCTTGAGATACGAGATCTCTTTCAAGAAAATCTCCATACCTAGCAACAATTACTTTATTTTCAGTTGGATAGTAAAGTAGTAACCCATAGTTTCCTTAGGGTATCCTACAAAGATACACTTTACATATCTCTGTTGGAGTTTATCTGCTGAGTCACGTTTAACATACTCGCAAACCCCGACCTTTAAATAAGACAGTGTTAGGAGCTTACCATGCCATATTTTATATGGTGTCTTATCAACCTTCTTGGTGGGAACCATATTTAGAATACGAACAACAGATTCTAAAGCATAATCCCAAAAGGATAAAGGTAGAGTGGTAAGATTAAACATAGATCGTATCATATCCAACAATGTACGATTTCTTCTCTCAGATACACCATTTGGTTGTGGAGTATATGGAGAAGTGAGATTCTGGACAATTCCATTCTCAACTAAGTAATCTTTAAACTCTTGGCTTAGATACTCACCTCCTCTATCGGATCGAAGAGCTTTAATCTTCTTTCCCAATTGCAGTTCTACTTCAGCTTTGAAAACCTTAAATGTTTCAAACACCTCATGTTTATGCTTAAGTAAATAAACATAACCATAACGCCTGAAATCATCAGTAAAGGTTAAGAAGTAGCTAGCACCTCTCCTTGACACATGTCTAAGTGGTCCACACACATCAGTATGAATAAGACCAAGTAGATCGGAAGCCCTCTCCATATTGCTATGAAAAGGTTTCTTAGTCATCTTCCCAGATATGCATGACTCACATTTATCAAATGATTCATCATTGATATTTTGCAAAAGCCCTTCAAGTTGCAGCTTATGCATGCGAGCCTTGCCTATATGAGCAAGTCTACAATGCCAAAGATAAGAAGAATTCAAGTCTAACTTTATCTTCTTGTTAATGCTAAACATTGAATTATTATTATTGTTAGATTCATTTCCAATCACATCAATTTCAAACACACCATTCACAGTAATTGCTTTAAAATAAAATACACCATTTAAAGAAACATCAATTCCATTACTTGAAATAGTATGAGTAAAACCATCATCCAACAAAACTGAAAAGGAAACAACACCTCTAATTATAGAAGGTGCGAATGACAATTGTTCAATAACGTACTAAGCCCTAAGGCAATACTAAACTAAACGTGCCTACGGCTTCAACAGCTGCATGTGCGCCATTTCCCACGCAGATATTGCTCCCCATAAGCAAGCTTCCTTTCCACTCTAAATCCCTGCAGTGTATTACAAATGTGAATACCACAGCCCGTATCATATACCCGGAATTATTATGATTTAGAGTAAATAATTCAATGACAAATAAATTACCAGATATACCTACCGCAGACCCTTCATACTTCATCTTATTTGCCCGCAATTCATCAAGATAGAGAGCACAGTTTCTCTTCCAATGCCCAACGCTTTACGTGATGGCATGCTTGATCATTTTTAGGATTATCCTTCCTAGGAGTAGGGTTCTTCTTGGGTTGAGGTTGATAGGCCATCACTTGTTTGCCTTTGTCAACCTTGCCCTTACCCTTCCCTTCTTGTTGTTCGCATCACGCTGCGGTTTTGGCTTATTAATCCTTCCACCCGAATAGCAAGTACCGGGCGGTAGGAACCTTTTGAGGCAACCCTTCTCATAGTCAATTAGCAATGCGGTAGGTCAAGAATCGTCTTCCCACGCAGCGCATATTGAAATTTCTCGACAAAACCATTAAAATCCTTGTTAAGGATCGATTAATCGATTCACCATGTCATCATCATAAGTTTTGCCAAGTGCTTTGAGCTGGTCCATGTAACCTTTCATTTCCAGCATACGAGCACTCACGGTTTACCCTCACCTTGCCTTTTACAGCTGTAACGCTAGTCGGTCAAGTCATAAATCTCGACGGCACTTTTTCAAACATAGTCCGAAGTTCATTGAGCATATTAAATGGGAAATAATGTTCAAACTGCTTTTGAAGAGCAGATTCCATTGTTCCCAACATAAGACAAGCCACATCATTATGACGCTTATACCAAGTTGCCAAGCATCAATTTGAGCTTGAGTTGCATCAGGACCAGTTGGTTGTTCAGGGCAAGGTTCATAAAGATATTTCAACCTGTCAGCAACTCTACAGACAATTCTCAAAGAGCGGTGCCAATCATTGAAATTCTAAGAGCCAGTCAACTTTTCTCGATCAAAAAAGCTTTTGAACGCAGAATTTAGAGCAGTGTTAGTGTTATCGGTGTTTTGAGCCATTTCTACAGAAAAAGTTCAAGTATTAGTATTTTCGATAATACACTTTTCAAGAAAATAAATACACCCAACGGTAATATAGACATATAACCATATAATTTTCTCAAAAACTAGGATCCAAATTATCATAGGTTCATTACATCAGTTGATCTGCTAGCAACAAACGCATATAATAAGGTAATCTGTCGAACATTAATTGGCAAACAATTTCCAACTCCTAGATCATTATGGGATTTATATTTTCCAACGCTATTGCAAATATAAACATGTTTCATCCCATCTTATGCCATTGAGTCCAAGTCTCACTTCCTACTCAACTTAAGTGTCTAACTTAAAGAACTGCAAATATGTCCATGTAAGGTCTCACTTTACATAGAGATTTACCTCTCCATCACAATCTAGCCAAGTACTCTCATGACATAAATTGCAACTTCAAGTGTTCCTTTTAATTAGATGGCATATTCTTAATTTTAAAAGGGTACTAGTTTTGATTTTATGTGGTCAAATCAAATATGTACAAAGATGTCATGCATTCATCTTGTAACATAAATTTAATAAAAAACTTTTTATTACCAATTCATAAAGATCAAATTATCAAAGTTTCGATTGAGGTATTGGGTTCACCAATCAAGGAATTTAGTGTCAATTATCGTCCATTATACCGTACTTTTGCATAAGTGTAAACACTTAGTGTTTCGGATAATTACCACCGAAGTGGCGCATGGAATTAACACTAATTCGCCCTTAAGATGAGCTTGTACATTATATGGCTTACTAAGTAGCTCCACTTGAACTCACAGGGGGCAGAGGACCAGGTACGCGCTAAAGCACAACCTAAGACATCCATTCAGTGTGACTATGCGCACTTCTTTAAACCCCTTTTATTAGTTCATTCTCATGGGTGAGCCGTTCGTAACCATTTATACCAAAGTCACCAATCAATTAAACTATTGAAAACTTAACTCTTCTAAAACAAATCAAATTTCGCTATTGTTTAGTCCGTATTATTTTTCTATTCAAAACTACCCTTTGCTTAAAACTGTCTAACATAATTAACAAGTAACAAATAAAAAATAACTACTAAAAAACAATGCACACATAATAAACAATTTATACGTGTAAACAAGTAGCCACATGCAACTTATTCGATAAAATCCTATTAATAATCAATATCTAGGTTAAAATTAATGTATATATTAATTAGGGCTTTCACTCCATCGATAGAAAGTGAGCCACATACATCGACGAATCGTTGCCCCTTAATTAAAATATACCAAATTGCACATAATTGATTCATTAATATATGTAATTGAAGTCTTCCCCAATTCAAGATTTATCGTAAATAAATATGTCATAACAATTAAACAATTTTATCAAAGCAACTTATCCATGACTAACATGCATGTATAGTCATGGACATCATAACAATTTATACAAGTAAGTCACAAGATCGCATATAAAAAATTCCATGACACATAACAAATTATTCACGAATTAATCACGTAATCAATATTAATTCTAGGTTTTAATAAGGTTAGCAAACAAGTTTCAAAACCCTAAAAATTTAATATATGTCGAACCAAAAAAAAAATAGGGAACGCCCAATTAATAAAAAATTGACCAAACATAAATTAAACATAAACCCTAGATAAACATAGCAAACAACATACAAGTATTTGTTTTATTACGCATTTATGTAATTAATTACTCATTAAAACCAATGACTCGTGATGCCACTGTTGGAATTAAATAACATGACATTCAAATAAATAATCACCAAAACATCAAAGTAATATTGCGGAAGCGTATAGGATGTATTAATGAATAATTAGTTAACATAAAGAATATGCGTACCTTTGTTGATTCTAGCCGAACAAGAATCAAATCCACAAACTAGCAACGGATGAACCCTAATTAGATTTAGTTAGGATTATATGAATTACCCTTTACCGTTTTGTAATTCAATCCAAGATAATAACAATAGTGTGTTATTACTATGTTCTTGTACACACGTAAAACCAATTAAAGTAATGCTAGTTTTTATAAAACAAATAACTTGGTTTTGTGGAAAAGACTTGGATCGACCCTATAAGGGTGTCGACCGGTTTTGAGAGCAAAAAAAACACACAAACGATTTTAGGTTTAGCTTGTGAATACAATTAGGTGCAAAAACAAGACCCCTAGCCTTGTTTATATACCCAAGCAAACTTGGTGAACAAGTTTTGGCTTGTTTCCTTTTACCCCTAGCCGATCGGTTCTAAGCCTCCACAAGGGGTTCCGGAATCTTCCAAACTTTGCAATTAAGTCCTTTTCCAAATACCTTTAACGACCGTTAGTCCATTACATTAATTACTTAACGTCCGTTAGTTATTTCGTTTAATAAATAAATAAATATAACGTTTATATTTAATTATTAACTTTAAATTCTCATACGTAAAGTGTGCAATCCCATAGTCTCGAGTTCGATCCTAACTCACGTCTACTAATTTATATCCATAAAAACAACACACACTCCAAACCATCTACCCTTTAAAATGAAAAGTGATTTTTGCAAAACTTTGTGGAATTTTCACAGATTCATTATAAGTCCATTTGAGCTGAAATTTGGGATACAAGATATTTGGTTGGTGATCTATAGCTAGGTAATTTTAGTTTATTTTTAGGAATTTTTCTAGCTAGCTTAATTAGTCCTTAAAGTAGGGCCTTAGAGGCCGTTTGGCATATAGTTATTAAAATCTGTCGCTGAAGTTTTTTTCTGTAGCTTGTGCTTTTTACTTCCCAATCAGTTGCATTAGCTCATTTTAGGTTAGATTTAGGCTTTAGTAGCTTATGGTAGCTTATAGTTAGCTTTTAGCTTATTTCAAGTGCTTATTCAAACTGCTTATTTGCCCAATTCAGCTTATTAGTGGGCTTATCTAACTTTTTATATTTTTCCTAGGCTTAGAATAATATTTTAGATTTTCCTGTAAAGTCTCATAATTTTTACTGTTCATTTGTTATTTTTATTAATTTTAATTAGTTTAAATTAGTTTTTTAATTAATAATAATTATTTAAAAAGTCTAAAAAATATATTTTCAGTTTTAAAATAACTTTTATAATATTTTAGATTTTTCTAAGTCATAATTTCACTTTTCTAGCTTTATTTCATATTTTCCTATATTTTAGGGTATTATTAAATAGTTAAAAATAGTTTTTAATTAATAATAATTAGATAAATAGTTTTAAAAATAATTTTCTTTTTCTTAAAATTTTCTTTTATTATTAGAATTGTTAAAAAGTAATTTTCATTTTCATGAGTCTTTTAGTTTTCTGATTTCACATTTTTATTTTACACGTTTACGTCTGTTTTAGTTTAAGTTTTACGTTTTTAGGTTTTAAACGTTAATCGATTTTAAAAATAGAATTAAAATGACTTCAAAGTCTTTATTAGATTTAATTTCCTTAGTGTAAAATCAATCACAACTCTTTCCTGTTCAAATCTCTCGATCACTATCCGTTTGGTGATTCATTGCATAAATACCGATTACATAACGACCCGGAAACACTATACTCTCCGATCTTCATTGAGTTCGTGCTTGAACCGCTTTAAGTTTGTTACGGTCGGCCATTCACAAGTGGCCGGCTTGAGTGATAAACTTGACGGTTGGCACGGATTAAATTTTTGTATACGGGAGCCGTGTAATTATCTTACGCTTAGCAGATTAGTGATTTGAATATTCACTCATTGTTCATACCATCTATATATGTTTATATTTTCTTATAAAAATCCAAAACCCCAAAAATACTCGTCTTTATCCTCATAACCGTTAATTCTCTTCTTTCCCTCTTATGTTTAATTCTAATGGCGGACACGCTGCATTTATGTTAGAAATGCTCCAAGTACCCATCGATGTTAGAAATGCTCCAGTACCCATCGAGGGTTACGAAGATGCTATCGTTGTACCGAGATTCTTTTCTTCCGAGAATTTCAGATAAACACCGTTTAATTCAACTAATTATGTCAAATCCATTCTATGGTCTCGAGAGGAACGATCCCTATGCTCACATCCGATGGTTTGATAAGCTAATTTCGACTATAAAATATAAGGATGTTCCCCGTGACACAATTAAGTTGATGTTATTCTCATTTTCTCGAGGTAGCCCGAATTGGCTCGATAAAGAACCTCCTCGATCGATCACTACTTGGGAGGATCTCGTTTCAAAATTTGTAAATCGTTTCTTTCCTTATTCTAAGACGGAAAATCTTAAGAACGAGATTATAAACTTCCAAATTTTGATGAAAGTTTCGTGAGGCATGGGAAAGATTCAAAGATCTCCTACGAAAATGCCCACATCATGGTTTCTCGGAAATACTTCAGATCGATATATTCTACAACGCTTTAACGCAAACCGATCAAGATTCACTCAATACACCACGCGGTGGCAATATCTTGTATCATACCCCAAAGGATATATTGACGATCATCGAGAACAAATCGAAAGTTCCGACATCAAGAAACAAACCGTTTAAGATGGCTGAGCTTACCAATGATATTCGATGCGTGAAGCAAAAACTAGAGCCCGTTGATACCGTTTCCAAAAGATGTGATTATTGTGGTGGTCCCCATCCTTTTTACGATTGTCAAGCCACCGATGACGAGGTTTATAATGCTACATCAACCCAATATCACAAGACTTTCGTTTTAGATGATGATGAGGATTCCATTCAAATGAAAGAATATTATGTGAGTTTGTCGGCTACAACCAATCCCGTTTTCTGAGCCTTCATTACCGACTCTTCCCCTTCACTCACACCGGTTGAGGGAAGTGACGTCCTTTTGGAAGAGGTCGATGATTCTATTTCTTCAAACATTGTTGAACCCGTTGACTCTCTCATAATGGGGACGAGCCTCTTAGCACTATTCCGAAATGGAATCGCTCGTGTTGAGAACCTTATCCTAACCCCAAGTGAGTCCGAGGTTATCTCCGGCAATATGTGTGATAAGCCTCTTGATGATGATTCTTACCCTCCTCTTGACATTCCAAATGATCATGTTGATATGTTCTCCGATTCTGACAACGATTGTACTTCGTTTAACGATTCTTTATCTTGTGGAGACATCGATTATGTCGAGAACTTACCTTCTAAGCTAGAGGAAGTGAGAGATTCTGATGATCTGGAAATTGAGGATAAGATACTTCATGAAAAATTGTTCAATGTAAATCTCCTCATTTCTAAGATCAAATCATTTTGTGCTAAGCCAGCTTCAACTCCTATCCCCGTAGAGGATAGTAATGCTTTTTCCAATGATTCTCTTCCGGAATTTGAAATATTCCGCTTTGATGACGATTATACTAAAAAGGAGAGTAGTGGCAATCCCACCTTTCATCTTTCTCTTCCCGAGTATGATTCGCTTTCTTGATCTAGATCCTGAGGAGTTCTCCGGTGAACTCTCTCACATCATATCTCCTCCGGAGTATGATCATTTATATTTTGATCTTGATCTTGACCTGGGGGGAGACATGCTTATTGAGGACACCACCCCGCCTCTCCCTCCTGAGGTAATTGTTGAAAATAACCAAAAGAGCTTTAATGATGAAATACACATTAAGGAAACTATAAAATTTGATTTTGAGGATGAAGAATGGATCCTAATTGTTATAAACATCTTTCTTCCATTCCTCACATATGATGCTTCTCCCGTTTCTTCACTCTTCGAATGAAGACATTATCTTTGATCCCGGCATCTCCATGTACCATTATCTTGAGCCGGGAATATATCTCATCGGTGTGGAACTTTCACGTGCTTCAAATGTTTGTCCAAACATCTTGAATGAAAGTCCGATGGAGATTGTTTCTTCCACTTTGCTTCCCCATGAACCAATGAATGCGGGGTCGAGTCAAGCTAGTGACTCGGGAATCAAAAACAAATAGCACACACCATATGGGTTTTCACCCATATTTCTGTCTTCTTTCTCTGTTCTACCACCCTAGTGTGGGGGAGTTGCCCCCCGCTGTTGTATACAAGTTTCATGATTAAAAAAAAAAAAAAAAAAAAACTTTCACAAATAATGGCCGTAGTATTTCCCTTTCACGTTCTATGTTTCGGCATAACCGCCGGTACTTTGAATATTGAGGGCAATATTCATTTCTAGTGTTGGGGGGAATTCTCACGAATTTTATCATATAATTATACCACCTAATTCCCCCGTTTTTGGCCAAAAATTTTTTTTTTGGAGTAAGTGTTTTGCACTTACTCATTTGGTTATCAGTCCGCCATGTCTAATAAACTAAAAGATTGGCTAATCCAGGAGCAAACGGCTCTTGGTAAAGATATCTCAAATCCGCTGACGGCTTGCAATTTGCCCAAAATTGTATGGTATTCAACTCACCATATCCTTAAAAGTGAAGAGTTGGCTAGCCCGCAAGTTTATGGCTTGTGGTAAAGGCAAGTGGAAAATCCATAATTGGTAATCAGCTCACCAAAGATAATATTGATAATTTATCTAAGAGTTGGCTAGTCCAGAAGCAAACGGCTTCGGGTAAAGACAAATCAAACCGTTGGAAGTCGGTGGTTTGCTCAAAATCACATGGTTATTAGTGTACCATGGTTCTTACTTGAACTAAAACATTTGGCTACTCTAGAAGTAATGGCTTTTGGTAAAGAGATTCAAATCCATTAAGTTTTTCTCAAAAGATTGCTAGGGACTAGCAATAGTTTAGTGTGGGGGATTGATGAGTGTGTAAATACTCATCATTTTTATTCCATCTGCACTGCAAAAACAGTCAAAAACACTTTGAAAAGTCTCAAAAAGACAGAAAAAATATTTAGACTGTATTTTATGCAATAATTGTCAAAATCTAGTCCCTGTTACTCAAAACAAGTTAATTTTTCATAAAAGGCCCTCAGGAATTTTCAAGTTGTCAAAATTAGCCTTATAAAATTCAATTTTGCAAATTGGCAACTTTAGTCCCTGAAATTTCAAAGATTGACAGAAATTACCCCTGGACATTTTAAATTGGAAAATTAACATTTTTAGTCCTTTGGTAATTCTAACTTGTCAAAATTAGTCTTTATGATAATTTTTGGAAAAGTGCAGTTTCGGTCCTTTGGTTTTTGTGGAATTGGCAAATATGGTCCTTGGAATTTTCAAAGATGACAAGATTGGTCCTTGGAAGACATTTTCAGAAGTTACATGTGTGATCCCTGGAATTTCAGAATGTACACCTTTGGTCCTTAAAATACACCATGGCTCCATAGTTAATCCTAAAATCCAAATCCTATGTTAACTACTTAAGCCCATGATCCAATACCCCCTTTTTACCCGGTCCAGTCCACTCCCCCAACCCGGTCAACCCAGTCATATCCTACCCACCTTTTCCTCCAAACTCATCACCTTCCTCACCCACTTCTCTGCAAAACAACATGCACACTCAAACCCTGTCATCACCAAACCCTCTCACCCACTACTTGCCCTCACAGAAGAAGCAAAAAAAGCACACGCAAGAAATAAAGAAATAGAAGAAAGAGAAGCAAATGAAGACCCTTAGCTGAGCATAAATAACGTGTGCCACATTATAAGTCAGTAGTTAGTTTTTTAGTTAGTTTTTAGTTTTAATTTAGTCTTTAGTTTTCCTTTTAGTCTAGAAATTGAAGTTCTAGTCCCATTTTATTTTTAATGTAATTTACTTTAATTGTAATCTTTTAATTTCAGTTTAATGTGATTTCAGATTTCCAGCTTTCAGCATTCAGTCATTTAATAATTTTATTTTCTGCAAGCCTTGTTACAAATTGAGTTTTAGCTCATGTGAGCTTCTGCTGAAGGTCACAAATTAGTCTTTAAGTTGGGTCTCAATGGTTTTGTGAAGTGTAGTTAGCATCATTATAGCCCCTTTCCAGGTAGTGTTAGGTGTTATGATAAGCTGTGTGGATAAGTTTCTTGCATAAGAGTGCTAATTTGTTTTCTCACAGACCGTATTGCAATGACAGCCAATAGCTGTTGTTCGTGGTGCTTTATTTTATAGCTTTTAGAAGCTCACATCTCGCAAAAATTTGTTTTTCCTCAATCTTTACAAGTCCAACTGTCCTTTGTCCATGTTATTTGCATCTCGTGTCTCTTTAGCATAGTTTAATTTGAAGTCCAAATCTATCCATTTCAATCTTTTCATTCATGTTTCTCATATAGGTCCAAAAGCTGGGTATGCTACAATTTATTTATAAGCTCGTACGGTCCACTTTTCCTCTCAATTGTTTTTCAGTGTCCTTTACTATGCTAACTTTAATTTGTGTAGTCAGTCCTTGCCGTGGAAGCTCATTTCTCAGCCTTTTAAAAATAAGCTCGAAAAGCTACAAGAACTTTTGGGACTGCATTTCAGCAGCTTTGGAAGTTACTTTTCAGCTCATAAATAAGCTCCAAAAAGACCCACAGCAGCGTGTTTGTAGCCTGCAAGAAACACAAGTCAGTTACTATCTTTTAGCTTATTAGTAGTTTAGTTTAGCTCATTTAAGTTGTTAATTGCTCAATTAGTTTAAGTTAAATCATTGTTAGCTCATTAGTGCTTATTAGAGTTAAGTAGCCTTGCTTGTTTTCCTGTAGCTTATCTCACTTAGGACTAGCTTATTTTCATTTTAATGTACTCATTTTTCCTTTGTCAAAACTGCTATTTGCTTAAATTGGGCAAACAGTTTTAAAATGGTTGTTTGGATTAAGCTCATTTTGTGTGTCAAATGCATTTTTTTGGTTAAGTGAATCTTTGTCAATAATTAGCATATAGATTTAGAAGTCATCTAGTGTCTATTTGTTAAATGTCCGTTCTATTTTTCAATTTTTAGTGGTAACTTCTTAACTGCACTTTTTATTATGCTCTGTCCCAAACATGCCTTCTTGATCACCCTTTTCACAAGCTCATTTTAGGTTCCCCTTAGCTTAGCTTTAGTTTTTTTAGGACCTTCACTACATGGTTACTTACTGATTTAGCTTTTGTTAGCTTTTAAAGTAGGATTAGTAGCTTAATTTTGCCATCAAAAATGCCCCATGTAGCCCTGTTAGGACTGTAAGTCAAGAGGCAAAAGTAGTTCCTTAAGTGCCTATTAGCTTCTTCCCATTTTTCTACTACTTAATTAAGTTCTCTTTTAGTACCTATGAGTAAATTAGATTAGTAATTGTTAGATATAGCTTATTACAAGTTCTATTTTTTAGCCTTTTTGTAGTCTTTGTGTTCCCTTTTGTTGCCTACATAACCAACCAAATCCATCCTTTGTTTTGTTATGTCTGCTGCTGCATTTTTAGGCTGTGTTACAGCTCATCTCATCTTTTTTTCAAGTTTTGTTTTAATTAAAAAGCTTATTTTTGTTTATTAGTTAGTGTGCTAAAGCAGAAAAACCAAAAAGAAAATAAAAGAGCCAAAAAGGTACTGCCTGGGATTCGAACCCAGGTCAGTCCCCTCACAACAGCACACACACTCCAAACCATCTACCCTTGCGTCAAAATGAAAAGTGATTTTTGCAAAACTTTGTGGAATTTTCACAGATTCATTATAAGTCCATTTGAGCTTAAATTTGGGATACAAGATCTTTGGTTGGTGATCTATAGCTAGGTAATTTTAGTTTATTTTTAGGAATTTTTCTAGCTAGCTTAATTAGTCCTTAAAGTAGGGCCTTAGAGGCCGTTTGGCATATAGTTATTAAAATCTGTCATGAAGTTTTTTTTCTTCAGTAGCTTGTGCTTTTTACTTTCCAATCAGTTGCATTAGCTCATTTTAGGTTAGATTTAGGCTTTAGTAGCTTATGGTAGCTTATAGTTAGCTTTTAGCTTATTTCAAGTGCTTATTCAAACTGCTTATTTGCCCAATTCAGCTTATTAGTGGGCTTATCTAACTTTTTATATTTTTCCTAGGCTTAGAATAATATTTTAGATTTTCCTGTAAAGTCTCATAATTTTTACTGTTCATTTGTTATTTTTATTAATTTTAATTAGTTTAAATTAGTTTTAATTAATAATAATTATTTAAAAAGTCTAAAAATATATTTTCAGTTTTAAAATAACTTTTATAATATTTTAGATTTTTCTAAGTCATAATTTCACTTTTCTAGCTTTATTTCATATTTTCCTATATTTTAGGGTATTATTAAATAGTTAAAAATAGTTTTTAATTAATAATAATTAGATAAATAGTTTAAAAAAATAATTTTCTTTTTCTTAAAATTTTCTTTTATTATTAGAATTGTTAAAAAGTAATTTTCATTTTCATGAGTCTTTTAGTTTTCTGATTTCACATTTTTATTTTACACGTTTACGTCTGTTTTAGTTTAAGTTTTACGTTTTTAGGTTTTAAACGTTAATCGATTTTAAAAATAGAATTAAAATGACTTCAAAGTCTTTATTAGATTTAATTTCCTTAGTGTAAAATCAATCACAACTCTTTCCTGTTCAAATCTCTCGATCACTATCCGTTTGGTGATTCATTGCATAGCTCGCTGGGACATAACGACCCGGGGAAACACTATACTCTCCAGATCTTCATTGAGTTTGTGCTTGAACCGTTTTAAGTTTGTTACGGTCGGCCATTCACAAGTGGCCGGCTTGAGTGATAAAACTTGACGGTTTGGCACGGATTACATCACACAAATGTTTTCTTAACAGTTTTCTTGCTCCCCGAAAACCAAATACCATCAGACAAATTTTTTTTCCGTAACTTGTTGATTTAAGCTCAAAAACTGATGAAATAGCAAGTTATCAGTTACTTGTTCTTAATTAAGTAATTGTTACACTAATATATACGGGTCAGTTGGAGTGGTCAACATTTTCTTGCTAGTCGAAAACCAAATTACATCACACAAATTTTTTCTTAACAGTTTTCTTGCTCCCCGAAAACCAAATACCATCAGACAAATTTTTTTTTCGTAACTTGTTGATTTAAGCTCAAAAACTGATGAAATAGCAAGTTATCAGTTACTTGTTCTTAATTAAGTAATTGTTACACTAATATATACGGGTCAGTTGGAGTGGTCAACATGCTGGGGGGCTGAATTGATCTGAAACACTCTTCCGTCCCATTTCATAAAAACTTACAGAAACTAATGTGTTGAATATGATTATGAAAACTAATACAGAACACGTAAATCTGCTATATTGAAACACATCGGGAAACCATTAAGATTAGCTATGCTCTTAATCGTTTGCCTCAGTATTGGCTCCAGTTTTCTTATTGCAATTTTCTGAAACAGGGACAACATATGTTTGAGTCAGTAAGCACGTTTCAAAGCAAGAACGCACAATGTGTGAAGTTGTCACTAAAAAAGAATTAAGATAAAGGCGAGAGAGAATTGAAGAAAAGGGTTGGCGGCGAGCTGGATTCTTGATCGCCACTATTAATGCTCATTTATGACATTTACAAAGAGGTGGACGGCAAACGGGCAACAAGCTGCGCCGAAGGAAGTTCTCTTTGAGTTTCTTTTTCATCTTATCCCAACCTATGATTTTATGTTTCCCCTTTGTTCTCGCATCAACTCGAGTTGTTCCCACCAAGCACATGCTCGGCCCTTTAATTTGATGGCCACTCACTTAACCGTTTTGTTTTCAGGCACATCCTTGAATTCAAACATTTGCTCAACGGTGTTTCCAGTGGACAAACTCAACTTTCAAAGTTCCTGAAAAATCGGGAATTTCAACCTTGATGCTTGCCTCCTACCTACGGTGCATAGGTTGTTCATGATGACGAACATGCCTATGAAATGAGTTCTCAAAGGCATCATCCAACTCAAATTCTTCTTCCTCATGGGGAGGTTCGAGATGAGTCAATCGCTCGGTCAGAATCTCGACTTGCCTCTTAAATTCATTCACCTCTTCTCTTGGATTGACATGAGCATTGGTGGGTGCCACTGCTGGTTGTGGTTGCTTACGTACGTCTAGGAGACATGATTAACCAAGAGCACAAACATACAGTCTGCTCCGATGCTAACAATAACTAGAGTAATTTATAAAAAATAAAACACATCATGAAACTCTAATTTAGCATTATTCCTTGTTCAAAGTGACTTATTACTGTCAAATCTCCCATCCCACATCGACCAGAGGAGGAACTTATTGCATGTTTATATAGGGTCGCCAAACGGCTATATTCGTCCCTTCGGGGACATCCGATAAAATTGGAACGATACAGAGAAGATTAGCATGGCCCCTGCGCAAGGATGACACGCACAAATCGAGAAATGGTCCAAATTTTTTTCTCTATCGTTTTCTCGATTCACGCGAACTCTAAACTATGACCCGAGCTTTTTTTGGACAGCTTGGTATAAGTTTTTTTATTTATTCATTTGAATTTAAGAAAATGTTATGGTAGTTAGCATGGCTCGTTGCGTTTTTTAAATGCGATAAGTTCCTTTGTCAGTTCGGATATTGTTTGTTCTAGCTTATTTGATGGGCTTATGAGCTTATTGAATCATTCGATAAATTTATAAGCTCTTTTGTAATGGCTTATGAGCTTATCCACTTGAGCTTCATAAGCTTTCAAGCCATTATAACGGGCTTACCAGATTTTTAATAAGCTCATAAGCCCGTTAAATAAGCTAACACAAACACCCAGTAAGCTGTTTATCATAGGCTCTTCACATCAGCTTATATAAGGGTGATTGTTCTGGTTCAAATATGAGCTTATATAATTTTGGCTTATATATGATAAGATTATTTATTTATTTTTTGGCTTATTTTCAGCTTATTTTCTGGTTTATGAACTTCTTTTTCATCTTAAGCCATAATAACCTCATAAGCCAAAAAATATAGGTTTATATCATATAAGACCATAAGCTAATATATAAGCTAAAACAAACACCCCCTAAATGACCTGCTATTAATTTTACCATCATAAGCTCGTGAGCGAAATATAACGCTATTTGAGAAGGCGTGTGTTTGAATATAAATCATGTTTCTCTCTAAAAAGATTAAGCTTTTAAATAAGCTAATTGTAACAAAGTATAAATGTTCAGCTTTTGTTTGCTATTAATTTGTAACACTAGGAGAGGAACAGTGCATTTTATTACGTTGCAGTAACATAAATTCCTGTAATCCTGCCGCATATACTCCTCATACAACACGTTGTTGCCGTGATCGGCAAGATTCGATATCTTCAACCGTTTGTGGTAAGGGTAACTTTTACTTCCCTATTTGATTTTTTTGCCTGTGTATAATCGCGGGTGGAGATGTTATTGTTTGGATCTTTGGCAAAAGTCGTAGTTGCTTAGGGTTATCGTGTGTTTATCAATCATTTGAGTTACACCCACCTGTGAGTACTTTGAACTCAAATGATTGACAAACACACATAACCCTAAGCAACTATGACTTTTGCCAACTATTGCTGCTGATTGACAAACAATTGAAATACAAAGAGAGCTCAATAACATTTTGTTACGTTGCAGTACACGAACTAAAGCTAACAAAGATTATCCTAGAACATGTGGAAGCCATAATCAGACGATATTGCTGCTGATTTCTTCAATTATTTGTGGTCACTGGTCAGTAAGGTGATTGCTTTTACCATTGTTTTGGCCAGAGATAGCAAAATGGTGGTTTCTGCAGGTTGGCGTAACGGGTCAAAATGGCTACGGTTAGCAGGCCGTGTTGGAATATCTGAAACAATTCTTTTGTCCATTTTAAATAAGTGCTTATAGAATTTTAAATTTGTTACATATGATTAACCAAAGCAATCTATTACAAGTAACTTGTATGCAGTAAAATACACATTGGGCAACTTTCAGCTCATATGACCCTTTGACCCGTTTGACCAATTTTCTTTTTATCTTTTATCTTTTGATTTTACCCGTTTGACATTCTCACGATAATACATAACCTACAATAGTCCATTGATAAGTAAGTCTGAAATAATTAACTCTAGTGTTGGGCTTCTTGCCTCTGCATAATTTCCCTCTTGACCCGGTTTGTTCCTTGGATTATTAATGATTGTTTAGTATCTAATCTTTGTTATTTACATGATTCCCATAGAGTTAGCTTACTAAGGCTTTAGTTATTGGTCAAAGAGGTCTCACTTCGAATCCTAGATGCGCAATTAGCTCTTTAAGGTCCCTCCCACCAACCAATCGGCCTTTACGTGTCTTAGTGCACGCGAAGAGGGGCCTTTGGCGTGGACTAGTTGAGCAAAAAGTGTTAAATAAAATTTTACTTACAATGATTTATATATGATGCAGCAACTTCTTTTCATTGATAGTTACGGGCCTATCTAGTAACACGTAAAAACAGGAAAAAACCTATCTTCATGTATGTCCTTATTTATAGAAAATAGTGAATGAATTAAGAATATGATTCCTTTTGTCATATTTATTTGGTTGCAGGTAATTGATCTTTTGACAGGATAAGACATATCTGCCAGTTAGGTGGCACGAGTTAACGGTGAATCAGTGATGATCATTATGACACATCTGTATATTATTGAAGATAGCAACTGGAGATAGGATATGGCGACTTATATTAGCGTGGTAACACTATAGGGTTATGCGGTTATGCCCTGTGTTAATAGAGTAGATGTACTTCTAGTTTGTCATCTTATTTATTAAGTTACTGTATTTCTTCTTTAAGTATTGCAAGTTTAGCACTTGAGATTGTTTGTAGAGGTAATTGATGTATTTGCCTTCCAAAGTTTTTATATTGATCGACGGGTATAACAGTTGCGTACTCTATCTCGATGGTTGTTGAGATAATTGGTGCATTAACCTTCAAAAAATTTATTTTGACATTATCATGGCTTTTACAGTTGCATAGTCTTGTGGAAATGACCAGTTTGATGCAGATGATATCTTTCTACATGCTAAACGATCCTTGCACGTGATTTGACAAATTATCTTACGGTGTATGGATGAAACTCTAATCACAAGTAGCTCTACTGCTTTGTCAAATACTGAGATTGCATACGCTAATACTGAGATTCATAGTTTCTTTAGACAACCTTTTTCCCAAGTGAGACTAAACGCAACCTTTGGCGGTGGAACACCTTAGATACACAAATCTATTAAACCTTTAAAAAGGAAATTACTATGAAATAGAACTTTGTTTTCTCGATATCCAATTGTTCATACACATGTTTCTCGAGCTTTTTAACTACAAAGTCCATTGCATGATTTCCAAAATGAGCAACTAATATTGGTTCTGCTAGAGCTTGTATAAAACTTGCAACCCTTGTTCCATGAGCAAATCTTGTGAAGTCATTTATCCCACATCGACGTAGAAGAAGTTATGATTGGTTTATGTATGGTCGCTAGCGGCTATGTTTGTCCCTTCGGGGACATCCGATAAAATTGGAACGATACAGAGAAGATTAGCATGGCCCCTGCGCAAGGATGACACGCACAAATCGAGAAATGGTCCAAATTTTTTTCCCGACCATTTTCTTGCTAGTCGAAAACCAAATTACATCATGATGAGTGTGTAAATACTCATCATTTTTATTCCATCTGCACTGCAAAAACAGTCAAAAACACTTTGAAAAGTCTCAAAAAGACAGAAAAAATATTTAGACTGTATTTTATGCAATAATTGTCAAAATCTAGTCCCCGTTACTCAAAACAAGTTAATTTTTCATAAAAGGCCCTCAGGAATTTTCAAGTTGTCAAAATTAGCCTTATAAAATTCAATTTTGCAAATTGGCAACTTTAGTCCCTGAAATTTCAAAGATTGACAGAAATTACCCCTGGACATTTTAAATTGGAAAATTAACATTTTTAGTCCTTTGGTAATTCTAACTTGTCAAAATTAGTCCTTATGATAATTTTTGGAAAAGTGCAGTTTCGGTCCCTTGGTTTTTGTGGAATTGGCAAATATGGTCCTTGGACATTTTAAATTGGAAAATTAACATTTTTAGTCCTTTGGTAATTCTAACTTGTCAAAATTAGTCCTTATGATAATTTTTGGAAAAGTGCAGTTTCGGTCCCTTGGTTTTTGTGGAATTGGCAAATATGGTCCTTGGAATTTTCAAAGATGACAAGATTGGTCCTTGGAAGACATTTTCAGAAGTTACATGTGTGATCCCTGGAATTTCAGAATGTACACCTTTGGTCCTTAAAATACACCATGGCTCCATAGTTAATCCTAAAATCCAAATCCTATGTTAACTACTTAAGCCCATGATCCAATACCCCCTTTTTACCCGGTCCAGTCCACTCCCCCAACCCGGTCAACCCAGTCATATCCTACCCACCTTTTCCCTCCAAACTCATCACCTTCCTCACCCACTTCTCAAAAACAACTGCACACTCAAACCTGTCATCACCAAACCCTCTCACCCACTACTTGCCCTCACGGAAGAAGCAAAAAGCACACGCAAGAAATAAAGAAATAGAAGAAAGAGAAGCAAATGAAGACCCTTAGCTGAGCATAAATAGCGTGTGCCACATTATAAGTCAGTAGTTAGTTTTTTAGTTAGTTTTTAGTTTTAATTTAGTCTTTAGTTTTCCTTTTAGTCTAGAAATTGAAGTTCTAGTCCCATTTTATTTTTAATGTAATTTACTTTAATTGTAATCTTTTAATTTCAGTTTAATGTGATTTCAGATTTCCAGCTTTCAGCATTCAGTCATTTAATAATTTTATTTTCTGCAAGCCTTGTTACAAATTGAGTTTTAGCTCATGTGAGCTTCTGCTGAAGGTCACAAATTAGTCTTTAAGTTGGGTCTCAATGGTTTTGTGAAGTGTAGTTAGCATCATTATAGCCCCTTTCCAGGTAGTGTTAGGTGTTATGATAAGCTGTGTGGATAAGTTTCTTGCATAAGAGTGCTAATTTGTTTTCTCAGGGCTGCAGACAGCAATGTTGCAATAGCTGTTGTTAGTGCTTTTTTATAGCTTTTAGAAGCTCACATCTCGCAAAAATTTGTTTTTCCTCAATCTTTACAAGTCCAACTGTCCTTTGTCCATGTTATTTGCATCTCAGGTCTCTTTAGCATAGTTTAATTTGAAGTCCAAATCTATCCATTTCAATCTTTTTCATTCATCTTTCGGCTCATATAGGTCCAAAAGCTGCTGTTGTACAGCTTATTTATAAGCTGTACGGTGTCCACTTTTCCTCTCAATTGTTTTTTTTCAGGTCCTTTACTATGCTAACTTTAATTTGTGTAGCTGTCCTTGCCGTGGAAGCTCATTTCTCAGCTTAAAAATAAGCTCGAAAAGCTACAGTGGGCTGTTTTGGGACTGCATTTCAGCAGCTTTGGAAGTTACTTTTCAGCTCATAAATAAGCTCCAAAAAGACCCACAGCAGCGTGTTTGTAGCCTGCAAGAAACACAAGTCAGTTACTATCTTTTAGCTTATTAGTAGTTTAGTTTAGCTCATTTAAGTTGTTAATTGCTCAATTAGTTTAAGTTAAATCATTGTTAGCTCATTAGTGCTTATTAGAGTTAAGTAGCCTTGCTTGTTTTCCTGTAGCTTATCTCACTTAGGACTAGCTTATTTTCATTTTAATGTACTCATTTTTCCTTTGTCAAAACTGCTATTTGCTTAAATTGGGCAAACAGTTTTAAAATGGTTGTTTGGATTAAGCTCATTTTGTGTGTCAAATGCATTTTTTTGGTTAAGTGAATCTTTGTCAATAATTAGCATATAGATTTAGAAGTCATCTAGTGTCTATTTGTTAAATGTCCGTTCTATTTTTCAATTTTTAGTGGTAACTTCTTAACTGCACTTTTTATTATGCTCTGTCCCAAACATGCCTTCTTGATCACCCTTTTCACAAGCTCATTTTAGGTTCCCCTTAGCTTAGCTTTAGTTTTTTTAGGACCTTCACTACATGGTTACTTACTGATTTAGCTTCTGTTAGCTTTTAAAGTAGGATTAGTAGCTTAATTTTGCCATCAAAAATGCCCCATGTAGCCCTGTTAGGACTGTAAGTCAGTAGCAAAAGTAGTTCCTTAAGTGCCTATTAGCTTCTTCCCATTTTTCTACTACTTAATTAAGTTCTCTTTTAGTACCTATGAGTAAATTAGATTAGTAATTGTTAGATATAGCTTATTACAAGTTCTATTTTTTAGCCTTTTTGTAGTCTTTGTGTTCCCTTTTGTTGCCTACATAACCAACCAAATCCATCCTTTGTTTTGTTATGTCTGCTGCTGCATTTTTAGGCTGTGTTACAGCTCATCTCATCTTTTTTTTCAAGTTTTGTTTTAATTAAAAAGCTTATTTTTGTTTATTAGTTAGTGTGCTAAAGCAGAAAAACCAAAAAGAAAATAAAAGAGCCAAAAGGTACGGGATTGAACCCGTGTCAGGTCCCCTCACTTGACCCGCGACAAGCACACACACTGTTGGAATTAAATAACATGACATTCAAATAAATAATCACCAAAACATCAAAGTAATATTGCGGAAGCGTATAGGATGTATTAATGAATAGTTAGTTAACATAAAGAATATGCGTACCTTTGTTGATTCTAGCCGAACAAGAATCAAATCCACAAACTAGCAACGGATGAACCCTAATTAGATTTCGTTAGGATTATATGAATTACCCCTTACCGTTTTGTAATTCAATCCAAGATAATAACAATAGTGTGTTATTACTATGTTCTTGTACACACGTACTAAACCGAATTAAAGTAATGCTAGTTTTTATAAAACAAATAACTTGGTTTTGTGGAAAAGACTTGGATCGACCCTATAAGGGTGTCGACCGGTTTTGAGAGCAAAAAAAACACACAAAACGATTTTAGGTTTAGCTTGTGAATACAATTAGGTGCAAAAACAAGACCCCTAGCCTTGTTTATATACCCAAGCAAACTTGGTGAACAAGTTTTGGCTTGTTTCCTTTTACCCCTAGCCGATCGGTTCTAAGCCTCCACAAGGGGTTCCGGAATCTTCCAAACTTTGCAATTAAGTCCTTTTCCAAATACCTTTAACGACCGTTAGTCCATTACATTAATTACTTAACGTCCGTTAGTTATTTCGTTTAATAAATAAATAAATATAACGTTTATATTTAATTATTAACTTTAAATTCTCATACGTAAAGTGTGCAATCCCATAGTCTCGAGTTCGATCCTAACTCACGCCTACTAATTTATATCCATAAAACTAACAGCTCCCACTTGGATATATCTTAATAGAGTGATCACATTCGGTTAGCGTCTAGCAACACTTCGATGCCTCTAGTACAACTCGAGCAAGGCTCCCGGAAAACCTTTTAATGATTTCTCATTATTATTATCCATTTGTTTCTAATACTACGTTAAATAAAGATATGGAATTAAGTCATTCTTTATATAACTATTCTGTTTCTCGTTGTAAGTGATTGACCAAGATTACTGAATCATCTAAACATATTTAGGGGAGATTTGGGTGCGGCCGCACAAACATCTTGTCAACCCTACGAGGGGCCCAGAAGTATTAAACTCCAAATAAATTTGAAGGAACAAATTCTATATTGACTACAAGAATAACCCACAAACTTTGTAACATTTATGAAAACAACCCTTATGACTACCATTCATTATAGCGTTAAGTTGTTCTCGAAATGCACTACATTCATGACACTTATCTGGTATCTCAAGTCTAAGGATAACTATTCATAATTTACTTATAACAATATCCACAAAGTAAATTATGTAGTTGGGATAAGTCCTATATTCAATTCATTGAATATCATCCAAAATTGGTATGCATTCTCATCAATATACTTTCAAGTATATTCTACCACATCTCTCAGATTTGTCTTAGTTTAATGATACTCCCATATCATTAATCGACAACGGACATTTTGAATAACTTAGTTATTCACGGATTAAACATGCAAATATAGGACAACAATATTATAAATGAAAATAAACATAATCCAAACTTTATTTCATTAAAATAATAAATGTTTTACAATATCCTTTATCCAAATACTAATCACAGTTATGCATGAAACTTTTAGCTAAACGAATTCCAATTCCATTGGCAAGTCCTACAAGCTTGTCTTTAGCTAAAGCCTTAGTGAACGGATCAACTAAGTTATCATCTGTGTGAACTTTCAATAGATTTATTTCACCTTCACGGACTTGTTCCCGAACATAGTGATACTTCCGTAGAAAATGTCCGGTGCCCTTCATGACTCTGGGTTCATTGGCAAATATGATTGCAGCTGAATTGTCACAATACATATCAATAGGCGATTCAATTGAAGGCATAACACCAAGCCATGAAATGAATTTCCTAATCCAAACAGCCTCCATTGCAGCTTCCGAAGCAGCTATGTATTCGGCTTCACGCAGACATCGCATCAGTACTCTGCTTCTTGCTCTTCCGGTCAACTGCTCCTCCATTGATGACAAAGACATAACCCGTCTGAGACTTCGTATCATCTTTATCACATTGCGGGGCGCATCACGTAACTTGTAACACCAAGCTCAAGCGGATTTCCACCATACATTGAAAACATATCTTTCGTATTCCTAAGATACTTTAGAATATGTTTAACACAATCCATGAAGTTCACCGGATTCTGTTGATATCGACGGTCATGTTTTGAGCGCGCCACATCGGCCTTGTGCATCTCACGGCATACATAATAGATCCTACAGGCGAAGCATATGGAACTTTCGCATGCGTGCCACCTCAGGCAGTGTTGAAGCACACATATTGATACATAAGCCATGCTTTACTTCCATCGGCAAATATCCTTTCTTGGAATTTTGCATATTAAATCTCTTCAATATTTTATCAATGTAAGCGCTTTGACTTAAACCAATTAACGGCTTTGACCTATCTCGGTAGATCTTAATTCCCGGAATGTATGCGGCTTCTCCTAAATCCTTCATGGAAAAACACTTCCCAAGATATGCCTTAACATTTTGCATGCTTGGAATGTCTTTTCCCATAATTAATATGTCATCGACATAAAGAATTAGGAAAATTACATCACTCCCACTAACTTTGTGATATACACATGGCTCATCAAGATTTTGAATAAATCCATACCTTTTGATTTCTTCATCAAATCTTTTATTCCATTGCCTTGATGCTTGCTTCAATCCATAAATGGACCTTTGAAGTTTGCATACACGGTTTGGAAATTGTGGATTCACAAACCCCTCAGGTTGCTTCATATAGATGTCTTCATCTAAGCGACCATTTAAGAAGGCGGTTTTGACATCCATTTGCCATATCTCATAGTCATAGTATGCTGCTATAGCTATGAGAATTCTAATAGCTCTAATGTCCGCTCTGAGAGAAAAGGTCTCCTTATAATCAATGCCATAAGTTTGAGTAAAACCTTGCGCAACTAGACGAGCTTTATAGACGTGTACATTGCCATCCATATCAGTCTTAATCTTATAGAGCCACTTACTCCCAACCACCGAGGCGTTTGGAGGTAAGTCAACCTCTACCTGACTTCATTTTCACTCATGGATTGCATTTCCCCATTCATTGCAACTCGCCATTTAGCCTTGTCAAGACTTGCCATGGCAGCTTTATAACTAGTAGGCTCTCCAAGATCTCCTAACATAGTTTCCTCAACCTCTACGTTAAGACATAGGCGTTGGTGCACGCGTATTCCTTACGGATCTCTGAACGGGAATCACTTCAACTTCGGTGGAGGACCCAGACTATCGGTTCTACCGAATGCGTTAGTATTTTCAGAAGGTAATGCATCTTCTTGATCATCTTCGAGATCATAAACTCTCCCACTGAATTCTTGAGATACGAGATCTCTTTCAAGAAAATCTCCATACCTAGCAACAATTACTTTATTTTCAGTTGGATAGTAAAAGTAGTAACCCATAGTTTCCTTAGGGTATCCTACAAAGATACACTTCTGAGATCTTTGTTGGAGTTTATCTGGCGAGTTACGTTTAACATACGCCTCGCAACCCCGGACCTTTAAATAAGACAGGTTAGGAGCTTTACCATGCCATATTTCATATGGTGTCTTATCAACCTTCTTTGTGGGAACCATATTTAGAATACGAACAACTGATTCTAAAGCATAATCCCAAAAGGATAAAGGTAGAGTGGTAAGATTAAACATAGATCGTATCATATCCAACAATGTACGATTTCTTCTCTCAGATACACCATTTTGTTGTGGAGTATATGGAGAAGTGAGATTCTGGACAATTCCACTCTCATTAAGTAATCTTTAAACTATTGGCTTAGATACTCACCTCCTCTATCGGATCGAAGAGCTTTAATCTTCTTTCCCAATTGCAGTTCTACTTCACCTTTGAAAACCTTAAATGTTTCAAACACCTCATGTTTATGCTTAAGTCAATAAACATAACCATAACGGCTTGAAATCATCATAAAGGTTAAGAAGTAGCTAGCACCTCTCTTTGACACATGTCTAAGTGGTCCACACACATCGGTATGAATAAGACCAAGTAGATCAGAAGCCCTCTCCATATTGCTATGAAAAGGTTTCTTAGTCATCTTCCCAGATATGCATGACTCACATTTATCAAATGATTCATCATTGATATTTTGCAAAAGCCCTTCAAGTTGCAGCTTATGCATGCGAGCCTTGCCTATATGAGCAAGTCTACAATGCCAAAGATAAGAAGAATTCAAGTCTAACTTTATCTTCTTGTTAATGCTAAACATTGAATTATTATTATTGTTAGATTCATTTCCAATCACATCAATTTCAAACACACCATTCACAGTAATTGCTTTAAAATAAAATACACCATTTAAAGAAACATCAATTCCATTACTTGAAATAGTATGAGTAAAACCATCATCCAACAAAACTGAAAAGGAAACAACACCTCTAATTATAGAAGGTGCGTAATGACAATTGTTCAATAACAGAACTAAGCCCGAAGGCAATACTAAACTAAACGTTCCTACGGCTTCAACAAATTGCATGTGCGCCATTTCCCACGTGCAGATATTGCTCCCCATAGGCAAGCTTCCTTTCCACTCTAAATCCTTGCAGTGTATTACAAATGTGAATACCACAGCCCGTATCATATACCCAGGAATTATTATGATTTAGAGTAAATAATTCAATGACAAATAAATTACGGAAGTACCGCATGACCCTTCATACTTCATCTTATTTGCCTGCAATTCATCAAGATAGAGAGCACAGTTTCTCTTCCAATGCCCAACGCTTTTATAGTGATGGCATGCTTGATCCTTTTTAGGATTATCCTTCCTAGGAGTAGGGTTCTTCTTGGGTTGAGGTTGATAGGCCATCACTTGTTTGCCTTTGTCAACCTTGCCCTTACCCTTCCCCTTCTTGTTGTTCGCCTTGCTGCGGTTTTGGCTTATTAATCCTTCCACCCTGAATAGCAAGTACCTAGGCGGTAGGAACCTTTTGAGGCAACCCCTTCTCATAGTCAATTAGCAATGCGTGTAGGTCGATCGCTTCCCCACGCAGGCATATTGAAATTCGACAAAACCATTAAACTCCTTGTTAAGGGATCGATTAATCAGATTCACAGCCATGTCATCATCATAAGTTTTGCCAAGTGCTTTGAGTTGGTCCATGTAACCTTTCATTTCCAGTACATGAGCACTCACGGGTTTACCCTCACCTTGCCTACAGTGTAACAGCGTCGGTCAAGTCATAAATCTCGACGGCTGGTTTCTCAAACATAGTCCGAAGTTCATTGAGCATATTAAATGGGAAATAATGTTCAAACTGCTTTTGAAGAAGCGATTCCATTGTTCCCACCATAAGACAAGCCACATCATTATGACGCTTATACTCAAGTTGCCAAGCATCAATTTGAGCTTGAGTTGCATCGGGACCGTTGGTTGTTCAGGGCAAGGTTCATAAAGATATTTCATACGGTCAGCAACTCTACAGACAATTCTCAAAGAGCGGTGCCAATCATTGAAATTCTTAGAGCCAGTCAACTTTTCTCGATCAAAAACTTTTGAACGCAGAATTTAGAGCGATGTTAGTGTTATCGTTATTTTGAGCCATTTCTACAGAAAAAGTTCAAGTATTAGTATTTTCGATAATACACTTTTCAAGAAAATAAATACCCAACGGTAATATAAACATATAACCATATAATTTTCTCGAAAACTAGGATCCAAATTATCATAGGTTCATTACATCAGTTGATCTGCTAGCAACAAAGCATATAATAAGGTAATCTGTCGAACATTAATTGGCAAACAATTTCCAACTCCTAGATCATTATGGGATTTATATTTTCCAACGCTATTGCAAATATAAACATGTTTCATCCCATCTTATGCCATTGAGTCCAAGTCTCACTTCCTACTCAACTTAAGTGTCTAACTTAAGAGACTGCAAATATGTCCCATGTAAGGTCTCACTTTACATAGAGATTTACCTCTCCATCACAATCTAGCCAAGTACTCTCATGACATAAATTGCAACTTCAAGTGTTCCTTTTAATTAGATGGCATATTCTTAATTTTAAAAGGGTACTAGTTTTGATTTTATGTGGTCAAATCAAATATGTACAAAGATGTCATGCATTCATCTTGTAACATAAATTTAATAAAAACTTTTTATTACCAATTCATAAAGATCAAATTATCAAAGTTTTGATTGAGGTATTGGGTTCACCAATCAAGGAATTTAGTGTCAATTATCGTCCATTATACCGTACTTTTGCATAAGTGTAAACACTTAGTATTTCGGATAATTACCACCGAAGTGGCGCATGGAATTAACACTAATTCGCCCTTAAGATGAGCTTGTACATTATATGGCTTACTAAGTAGCTCCACTTGAACTCACGAGGCGGAGAGGACGGTGCAGCTAAAGCACAACCTAAGACATCCATTGGTGTGACTATGCGCACTTTTTTAAACCCCTTTTATTAGTTCATTCTCATGGGTGAGCCGTTCAGACCATTTATACCAAAGTCACCAATCAATTAAACTATTGAAAACTTAACTCTTCTAAAACAAATCAAATTTCGCTATTGTTTAGTCCGTATTATTTTTCTATTCAAAACTACCCTTTGCTTAAAACTGTCTAACATAATTAACAAGTAACAAATAAAAAATAACTACTAAAAAACAATGCACACATAATAAACAATTTATACGTGTAAACAAGTAGCCACATGCAACTTATTGATAAAACCTATTAATAATCAATATCTAGGTTAAAATTAATGTATATATTAATTAGGGCTTTCACTCCAGCGATAGAAAGTGAGCCACATACATCGACGAATCGATTGCGTAAACCCTTAATTAAAAATATACCAAATTGCACATAATTGATTTATTAATATATGTAATTGAAGTCTTCCCCAATTCAAGATTTATCGTAAATAAATATGTCATAACAATTAAACAATTTTATCAAAGCAACTTATCCATGACTAACATGCATGTATAGTCATGGACATCATAACAATTTATACAAGTAAGTCACAAGATCGCATATAAAAAATTCCATGACACATAACAAATTATTCACGAATTAATCACGTAATCAATATTAATTCTAGGTTTTAATAAGGTTAGCAAACAAGTTTCAAAACCCTAAAAAATTTAATATATGTGTCAACCAAAAAAATAGGGAAGCCCCAATTAATAAAAATCGACCAAACATAAATTAAACATAAACCCTAGATAAACATAGCAAACAACATACAAGTATTTGTTTTATTACGCGTTTATGTAATTAATTACTCATTAAAACCAATGACTCGTGATGCCACTGTTGGAATTAAATAACATGACATTCAAATAAATAATCACCAAAACATCAAAGTAATATTGCGGAAGCGTATAGGATGTATTAATGAATAATTAGTTAACATAAAGAATATGCGTACCTTTGTTGATTCTAGCCGAACAAGAATCAAATCCACAAACTAGCAACGGATGAACCCTAATTAGATTTAGTTAGGATTATATGAATTACCCCTTACCGTTTTGTAATTCAATCCAAGATAATAACAATAGTGTGTTATTACTATGTTCTTGTACACACGCACTAAACCGAATTAAAGTAATGCTAGTTTTATCAAACAAATAACTTGGTTTTGTGGAAAAGACTTGGATCGACCCTATAGGGTGTCGACCGGTTTTGGAGAGCAAAAAACACACAAAACGATTTTAGGTTTAGCTTGTGAATACAATTAGGTGCAAAAACAAGACCCCTAGCCTTGTTTATATACCCAAGCAAACTTGGTGAACAAGTTTTGGCTTGTTTCCTTTTACCCCTAGCCGATCGGTTCTAAGCCTCCACAAGGGGTTCCGGAATCTTCCAAACTTTGCAATTAAGTCCTTTTCCAAATACCTTTAACGACCGTTAGTCCATTACATTAATTACTTAACGTCCGTTAGTTATTTCGTTTAATAAATAAATAAATATAACGTTTATATTTAATTATTAACTTTAAATTCTCATACGTAAAGTGTGCAATCCCATAGTCTCGAGTTCGATCCTAACTCACGTCTACTAATTTATATCCATAAAAACAACACACACTCCAAACCATCTACCCTTGCGTCAAAATGAAAAGTGATTTTTGCAAAACTTTGTGGAATTTTCACAGATTCATTATAAGTCCATTTGAGCTGAAATTTGGGATACAAGATCTTTGGTTGGTGATCTATAGCTAGGTAATTTTAGTTTATTTTTAGGAATTTTTCTAGCTAGCTTAATTAGTCCTTAAAGTAGGGCCTTAGAGGCCGTTTGGCATATAGTTATTAAAATCTGGTCGCGAGTTTTTTTTCTGTAGCTTGTGCTTTTTACTTCCCAATCAGTTGCATTAGCTCATTTTAGGTTAGATTTAGGCTTTAGTAGCTTATGGTAGCTTATAGTTAGCTTTTAGCTTATTTCAAGTGCTTATTCAAACTGCTTATTTGCCCAATTCAGCTTATTAGTGGGCTTATCTAACTTTTTATATTTTTCCTAGGCTTAGAATAATATTTTAGATTTTCCTGTAAAGTCTCATAATTTTTACTGTTCATTTGTTATATTTATTAATTTTAATTAGTTTAAATTAGTTTTTAATTAATAATAATTATTAAAAAGTCTAAAAAATATATTTTCAGTTTTAAAATAACTTTTATAATATTTTAGATTTTTCTAAGTCATAATTTCACTTTTCTAGCTTTATTTCATATTTTCCTATATTTTAGGGTATTATTAAATAGTTAAAAATAGTTTTTAATTAATAATAATTAGATAAATAGTTTTAAAAATAATTTTCTTTTTCTTAAAATTTTCTTTTATTATTAGAATTGTTAAAAAGTAATTTTCATTTTCATGAGTCTTTTAGTTTTCTGATTTCACATTTTTATTTTACACGTTTACGTCTGTTTTAGTTTAAGTTTTACGTTTTTAGGTTTTAAACGTTAATCGATTTTAAAAATAGAATTAAAATGACTTCAAAGTCTTTATTAGATTTAATTTCCTTAGTGTAAAATCAATCACAACTCTTTCCTGTTCAAATCTCTCGATCACTATCCGTTTGGTGATTCATTGCATAGCTCATTTGGGACATAACGACCCGGGGAAACACTATACTCCCCAGATCTTCATTGAGTTTGTGCTTGAACCGTTTTAAGTTTGTTACGGTCGGCCATTCACAAGTGGCAGGCTTGAGTGATAAAACTTGAATGGTTTAGCGCAGGATTAAATTTTGGCCTTGCTTATTTGCGTGTTGTGCTAATTATCTTTCGTTTAGCAGATTAGTGATTTGAATATTCACTCATTGTTCATACCATCTATATATGTTTATATTTTCTTATAAAAATCCAAAACCCCAAAAATACTCGTCTTTATCCTCATAACCGTTTAATTCTCTTCTTTTCCCTCTTATGTTTAATTCTAATGGCGGACAGCGTCGATGTTAGAAATGCTCCAAGTACCCATCGAGGGTTACGAAGATGCTATCGTTATGCTACGGGAGATTCTTTCCGAGAATTGCGAGATAAACACCGGTTTAATTCAACTAATTATGTCAAATCCATTCTATGGTCTCGAGAGGAACGATCCCTATGCTCACATCCGATGGTTTGATAAGCTAATTTCGACTATAAAATATAAGGATGTTCCCCGTGACACAATTAAGTTGATGTTATTCTCATTTTCTCTCGAGGGGGTAGCCCGAAATTGGCTCGATAAAGAACCCCCTCGATCGATCACTACTTGGGAGGATCTCGTTTCAAAATTTGTAAATCGTTTCTTTCCTTATTCTAAGACGGAAAATCTTAAGAACGAGATTATAAACTTCCAACAGCGTTTTGATGAAAGTTTCGGTGAGGCATGGGAAAGATTCAAAGATCTCCTACGAAAATGCCCACATCATGGTTTCTGAAATACTTGGTCGATATATTCTACAACGCTTTAAGCAAACCGATCAAGATTCACTCAATACAGCCGGTGGTTAATATCTTGTATCGTTACCCCAAAGGGATATATTGACGATCATCGAGAACAAATCGAAAGTTCCGACATCAAGAAACAAACCGGTTAAGATGGCTGAGCTTACCAATGATATTCGATGCGTGAAGCAAAAACTAGAGCCCGTTGATACCGTTTCCAAAAGATGTGATTATTGTGGTGGTCCCCATCCTTTTTACGATTGTCAAGCCACCGATGACGAGGTTTATAATGCTACATCAACCCAATATCACAAGACTTTCGTTTTCGATGATGATGAGGATTCCATTCAAATGAAAGAATATTATGTGAGTTTGTCGGCTACAACCAATCCCGTTTCGAGCCTTTCATTACGACTCTTCCCTTCACTCACAACGGTTGAGGAAGTGGCGTCCTTTGGAAGAGGTCGATGCTTCTATTTCTTCAAACATTGTTGAACCCGTTGACTCTCTCATAATGGGGGCCGAGCCTCTTAGCACTATTCCAGAAATGGAATCGTCTCGTGTTGAGAACCTTGTCCTAACCCCAAGTGAGTCCGAGGTTATCTCCGGCAATATGTGTGATAAGCCTCTTGATGATGATTCTTACCCTCCTCTTGACATTCCAAATGATCATGTTGATATGTTCTCCGATTCTGACAGCGATTGTACTTCGTTTGACGATTCTTTATCTTGTGGAGACATCGATTATGTCGAGAACTTACCTTCTAAGCTAGAGGAAGTGAGAGATTATGATGATCTGGAAATTGAGGATAAGATACTTCGTGAAAAATTGTTCAATGTAAATCTCCTCATTTCTAAGATCAAATCATTTTGTGCTAAGCCAGCTTCAACTCCTATCCCCGTAGAGGATAGTAATGCTTTTCAATGATTCTCTTCGAGATTTGAAATATTCCGCTTTGATGACGATTATACTAAAAAGGAGAGTAGTGGCAATCCCACCTTTCATCTTTCTCTTCCCAAGTATGATTCGTTTCTCTTTGATCTAGATCCTGAGGAGTTCTCCGGTGAACTCTCTCACATCATATCTCCTCCGGAGTATGATCATTTCTATTTTGATCTTGATCTTGACACGGGGAGACATGCTTATTGAGGACACCACCCGCCTCTCCCTCGAGGTAATTGTTGAAAATAACCAAAAGAGCTTTAATGATGAAATACACATTAAGGAAACTATAAAATTTGATTTTGAGGATGAAGAATGGATCCTAATTGTTATAAACATCTTTCTTCCATTCCTCACATATGATGTGACTTCTCATGTTCTTCACTCCTTCGGGAATTAAGACATTATCTTTGATCCCGGCATCTCCATGTACCATTATCTTGAGCCGGGAATATATCTCATCGGTGTGGAACTTTCACGTGCTTCAAATGTTTGTCCAAACATCTTGAATGAAAGTCCGATGGAGATTGTTTCTTCCACTTTGCTTCCCCATGAACCAATGAATGCGGGGTCGAGTCAAGCTAGTGACTCGGGAATCAAAAACAAATAGCACACACCATATGGGTTTTCACCCATATTTATGTCTTCTTTCTCTGTTCTACCACCCTAGTGTGGGGGAGTTGCCCCCCGCTGTTGTATACAAGTTTCATGATTAAAAAAAAAAAAAAACTTTCACAAATAATGGCCGTAGTATTTCCCTTTCACGTTCTATGTTTCGGCATAACCGCCGGTACTTTGAATATTGAGGGCAATATTCATTTCTAGTGTGGGGGGGAATTCTCACGAATTTTATCATATAATTATACCACCTAATTCCCCCGTTTTTGGCCAAAAAATTTTTTTTTGGAGTAAGTGTTTTGCACTTACTCATTTGGTTATCATTCCGCCATGTCTAATAAACTAAAGGATTGGCTAATCCAAGAGCAAACGGCTCTTGGTAAAGATATCTCAAATCCGTTGATGGCTTGCAATTTGCCCAAAATTGTATGGTATTCAACTCACCATATCCTTAAAAGTGAAGAGTTGGCTAGCCCACAAGTTTATGGCTTGTGGTAAAGGCAGTGGAAAAACCATAATTGGTAATCGGCTCACCAAAGATAATATTGATAATTTATCTAAGAGTTGGCTAGTCCGAAGCAAACGGCGACGGTAAAGACAAATCAATTCCGTTGGAAGCTGGTGGTTTGCTCAAAATCACATGGTTATCGGTGTACCATGGTTCTTACTTGAACTAAAACATTTGGCTACTCCGGAAGTAATGGCTTTTGGTAAAGAGATTCAAATCCATTAAGTTTTTCTCAAAAGATTGCTAGGGACTAGCAATAGTTTAGTGTGGGGGATTGATGAGTGTCTAAATACTCATTATTTTTATTCCATCTGCACTTTGCAAAACAGTCAAAAACAATTTGAAAAGTCTCAAAAAGACAGAAAAAATATTTAGACTGTATTTTATGCAATAATTGTCAAAATCTAGTCCCTGGTTACTCAAAACAAGTTAATTTTTCATAAAAGGCCCTCAGGAATTTTCAAGTTGTCAAAATTAGCCTTATAAAATTCAATTTTGCAAATTGGCAACTTTAGTCCTTGAAATTTCAAAGATTGACAGAAATTACCCCTGGACATTTTAAATTGGAAAATTAACATTTTTAGTCCTTTGGTAATTCTAACTTGTCAAAATTAGTCTTTATGATAATTTTTGGAAAAGTGCAGTTTCGGTCCCTTGGTTTTTGTGGAATTGGCAAATATGGTCCTTGGAATTTTCAAAGATGACAAGATTGGTCCTTGGAAGACATTTTCAGAAGTTACATGTGTGATCCCTGGAATTTCAGAATGTACACCTTTGGTCCTTAAAATACATGTGTGATTCTTTATATTCTAAAGACATAGAATTTATTGATACATCACTTCCACATTCCGAGATCGTCAACTTAGAAGAGGATGTTGACCATGTTGTTTCCACAACAGTTAATACGACTATCACTAATCCCTTATTCGAATTCGATTCTGAATTTACTCTAAATTCAGTTAATCCAATCTTTGATAGTGATGAGTCGACACGGAGACTATAATGGGCGAGGTGCATATTTATAGCCCATTGTCCCACCTCCGTATATTCTTCATGAGGAGTTCTCCGGTGAACTCACTCATATCATATCTCCGCTGGAGTATGATTGCTTGGATGGCAAAATCATTATGGGGAGAAATCTCAATTTGCATAATTATGACAAATCTTCCCACCCTCCCAACCGAGATGCCTTCCAACCCAAAGAGCTCAACCAATAAAATCCAAACGAGTGCAACTGCACTTAATCCCGAGGAAGAAGATCTAGTCATGATTTTTATCATGATTTTCTTTCTTTTCTTCACATATGGTGTGACTTCTCGTTCCCTTTTCTCCTTCGGGAATGAGGACACTATTTTGATCCGGCATTTTCATTTATCATTTGTGAGCCGGGTCTTTCTCTGTATATCTCGTCGGTGTGGAACTTTCACGTGCTTCAATGTTTATCCAAACATCTTGAATGAAAGTCCGATGGAGATTGTTTCTTCCACTTTGCTTCCCCATGAACCAATGAATTGGGGGTCGAGTCAAGCTAGCGACTCGGTAATCAAAAGCATTAGCTTAGCATGGGTTTTCACCCATGTGTTCCACCCTAGTGTGGGGGAGTTGCCCCACATGTTGTGTATATAAGTTTCTCAAAAAAAAAAATCTTTCTAAATAAAAGGCCGTAGTATTTTCCTTTTACGTTCTTAGTTTCGGCATAACCGCCGGTACTTTGAATATTGAGGGCAATATTCATTTCTAAGTGTGGGGAATTCTCACGAATTTATCATATAATTATACCAATTCCCAGTTTTTGGCCAAAATTTTTTTTTGGAGTAAGTGTTTTACACTTTCTCATTTGGTTATCAATCCGCCTTGTCTAATAAACTAAAGGATTGGCTAATCCAGGAGAAAACGGCTCTTGGTAAAGATTTCTCAAATCCGTTTATATGGCTTGCAATTTGCCCAAAATTGTATGGTTCTCAACTCACCATATCCTAAAAAGTAAAGAGTTGGCTAGCCCGCAAGGTTATGGCTTGTGGTAGGTGGAAAATCCATAATTGGTAATCACTCACCAAAGATAATTCGATAATTTATCTAAGAGTTGGCTAGTCCGGAATGGTACTGGTAAAGACAAAATCAAATCCGTTGAAAGCTGGTGGTTTGCTCAAAATCACATGGTTATCAGTATACCATGGTTCTTACTTGAACTGAAACATTTGGCTACTCCAGAAGTGATGGCTTTTGGTAAAGAGTTTTAAAATCCATTAAAGATCTAAATCATTGCTAGGGACTAGCAATATCTTAGTGTGGGGGATTGATGAGTGTCTAAATACTCATCATTTTTGTACAATCTAAACTGCAAATTCATCTGAAAACACTTAGAAACACATCAAAATATCACAAACAAGTGTTTTATGTGTTTTAAATGCAAAAATATCAAAATCAGATGAAAAATGATTCAAGTTTGCAAAATTGGCAGTTTTAGTCCCTCAAGTTTTAAAAGTTGTCAAATCTAGTCCCTGGAATTCAAAAATGTGAAATTTTATCATTCAAGGTCCCTGAAGTATTCTAAGTTATCAAAAATGATCCTTGAATGATTCTTTGGTCAATTGGCAAGAAAGGTCCCTAAACTTTGGAAAATTAC
>OU343216.1:189791911-189844033 GCA_910596185.1 Chrysanthemum makinoi
CTCTAATAAACGAGCTCGAAAAAGGAAGCTCGAGAAGCTAAGCTTTATTTTAAATAGTCACATCACAAACGAGCCTAGCCGAGCCGAGCTCGAGCTTTATATACATATCACGAGCCGAGGCCGAGCTCGAGCTCAAAACTTAAGGCTCGAAGCGAAAAATGAGCTCGAGCTCTCCTTTCTGTGTATGAACGAGCCGAGCTCGAAATTTGCCAAAGTTCGGCTGGCTCACTTTCACCCCTAGAGATAACCTAATAAGGCATTTGAATATGAAATCCCTAAAACCCTTTACCTAACAAACCTTATAGGTCACAGCCTATACTTTATATTCTTCCTATATAGCTCTTAATCTCTTTTGAGCAAAATCTGTAGTTTTTATATGCTACAAAAGCAAAACCTTTACTTTCATTGGTATCCTTGTTTTTTGCATTTGAATATGAAATCCCTAAAACCCTTTACCTAACAACCATAAGGTCACAACCTATACTTTTATATCGTTCCTATATAGCTCTTAATCTCTTTTGAGCAAAATCTGTAGTTTTATATGCTACAAAAAGCAAAACCTTACTTTCATTGGTATCCTTGTTTTTGCCAGCTTACCTACATGTATACAATCACATAAATCAGCTCCATTACGATTAAAATAGATTCCTTCATTCCAATATAATTAAAAAAAATACCTCTACGACATCCCCAAATGGTTCATTTAAGCTCGGTCAAATCTTCCTCAACCATGTCCTTAGAAAGTCCACGGCTGAAAATCTCCAAACCATGCAGCGGTTTAACAAAAATTCATATAACACAAAGTATGAAAAATCATGATTTCAACTTACCACGCAAAACCAACCTGCTTATAAACAAGACTTTTATTGCACCATGCTCACCCTAGTCACTGCATCAGGGATATAAAAATTCCATTTTATTACTAAAAATGAGAAAAAAAATAATTAAGGGCTACCAAGAATTACCTCCACGATGAAACCAATACATAGTTATCTTAATCCTAATAGACCTAAACATTTGAATTTGCCTGCCTCAGATTCATTTGTGTTTAATTATCGTGACCCTTATAGCCTCATTAAAACCCATATAAACACAAACATAACCAATACATAACCATCTTAATACTAAAAATGTGTGATTTGATTTTATGTTGAGGGGTTATCAGAATTCTTCCAAAATTAAGGGGGAATTTCATATATATACTAGGAAGTCTCAAAATTACATATTTCCCTAAAAATACGTTTTAACGATTTACGTATAATGCTATTTAAGCACGCTTTTAAATACGAATTATAAGCTAATGCATTTAATGAACGCCTAAAAAATTAAAAACCCATTTAAACACGTATGCCCCAGAAAAAAATTTAAGTATAATTAAAATAGAAAAATTTTCTTCCAAAATTATACACAAACCCACAAAATAAACCACATACCTTAAGTATGCATCCTCATATTTAAAAAGTACAAATAAAAAAAAAAAAAAAAATTCATAAAAGAAAATAATCATATATTTATAAAAAATAAATTTACAATAAAACTTATAAAAACACTTTTTATAAAATCACTCAAAAGTGATACTAAAAATGCATTTTATATTTTAGTCGATGACAAATAGAATAAAAATTTAAATTTGTAAGAAAACAAAACTAATAGAAAGAAAACCCATAAAAAATACCACAAAACTTCGTTTCCTCGTGGTATCATGGTGATCATAGCCAAGAAATTCCCACTTCCGCATGTATTGACCGATCCTACGTATTATCAAAGGGTAAATAAATATCTAAGCTTACAAAATGTCAAAAATGTTACAAAACTCAAATATGTAAAATAATATGCATCTATGAAATATACCTTCAAAATTTGAAAAATATATAGATTCAACAAAAGAGCTTCAAAAATACCTAAATAATCGGCAATTTTGCAGCTATTAAGCTTGTAGGTGCCTGTCAGAAGTCAGGGCCTACTGAGTACGCTTTTTTTCTTCCGACATCACATATTAAGTGTGGTTTTTTAAAAAGATAAAAATATATATTATAATTTACACCATTTGTTTCAGCTTTTATGAATAAAAAAAAAATTCCCAAGAAAATGCCACGTAGCTTCCTAAAAAGATTTACGAAGATAAATAAAAATACAAATATACTAAAAAGATAAAAATATTTTTTTTTCGAAAAAAAGTCTTGAAAAATTCTCAAATAATTCCACAAGATCGGGATAAGCCGAAAGGCATTTAAAAGTTGTGAAAACTTTTTCTAAAAGTGGATATTTTTCCTAAAAAAAATTACGAAAAATACTGCTTCATAAGATTAAATCTTTTTTTCAGACATCAAAATCTACAGACCTAACTTTTGACTTTTCATCAAAATGAATATCAAGGCATCTAATTAAAATGTTGAAAATTTTGTGCATCAAAATTTTTATATGATCAAATTCGTTTTTTGTGATTAAAAACGTGATCAAAACTTAAAATTATAAAAATGTTTTGGCCAAAGTTTTATGCACCAACATACCCTGACTTGTGATTTTTGAATTTTTTAATTTTAAAATAAAGAACAAAATTTTTTATTCTTTTTACTATATTATTCAGTTTTTATTTTAACTTTTACCCTATATATATATATATACTATATTCGCTCTCACTTAACGGCCGTACATTTAATTTATAATTATTTGTTTGTTGTTTTTGTTACAAAAATAAATATGTTTTAAAAATTGTCATAGAATATTATACATTTATCGGCCAAAAAGATTTTTTAAATCTTTGTTGTTGTTTTTATCTTGTTGCAAGTAGAAACTAAAATTATTTTTAATCTAACGCGAAATTACTGTGTATAATTTTCATTGTGAACAAATTAAAATTGCTTAACAATACAGATGTGATAACTTTTGTGCTTAAAAAGGTTTGTTGGATCCACCCATATGTTTTTTATATCGAAAGAGAACAATATTACTATTAGTCTCGTGGTCTATTTGTGCTTTAAAAGGTTTGAGAATTGTGTATTTATTATGACTAGCATTAAATCTTAGGACATGTCCTTTCTTTCTGCTTATATTTTGTTCTAAAGGAATTGAAATGAGCTAAGTAGCTGGTATTTTATGGCCAAATTATTGGTTTTTCTGCGTATTTGTTTCCAACTTTTATTTTATAACTATATCTTCAAGTCTAATTTAAACGCCTTTTTCAAAGTTTCAAATTATCATCAATTGCAATATCGTATTTCAAGAAACTTGCATATCAGCATATGTGAGTAATGTTGTAGGACTCTCGCAAATCAATAAAGAAACTTTCTGAATAACATGTCTTTGCCAATCGTCTTTGGCTTAATCAATTTAATGAGACGGGTTTGGGTACCAAATTAGTAAAATATTGGCATCTGGTGTACAAATCCCCATTATGTACTTGTCAAAAGACTGAAACGCATTACCTATATCCACCATTAATACATGTAGAAAAATCAAATTATGCATTTGATACCACACATCTAGTCGTATACTGAGACATAGAAAAAGAAAAAACTGTAAATTTTTTTTTTCTGGATCTTTTCCTTTTATAGACATTCAGAATGTTAATCTACTTAGTTACATTCATCTCCTTCATCCTCTTTTTTATATGCTCTCTTCCCCTATAAACTTCAGCCATGGGCTAATGAGATGGGATGCTTTCTTTTCTATTTCTCGGAAGTTCTTGGCAAACTCTTAAAAAAATGCATTCTCTGTAAGCTTCTATTCGAAGATCTCCTCAAAGGCTAAGAAAAGATGTTTTAGCTATATGGAAACAAATAATACCAAGAGCGCTGAAACCAATGCACCAATGGAGTCAAGCCTATTGGATTTGCCTGATTTGGCAATTGAAACTATACTCGAGAAGCTTGAGCCTACTGATCTTTGTATAATGGCTTGTGTTTAATTATTTGAGACATTTGTTTCAAAGGATTACCTATGAAAACGCCATAATTGGGGTAGAATTATTGGTCTTAAGCGCTAAAAGGAGTGGCAGTTGCATATTGCATCTCAAAACAGTCTTTGAGTAGTTCCTTTGAAGATGCAAGAGGCTTTTTAAGGTCTATTTGTCTAAACTCTAGTTTGTTGTGATGTTAAAATTTGGTTATAGTGATGGAAGAAAGTCTTCTCAGCCACAAGACAGTTCTTCGATTGTGTCATTCTACCGAGCCCTTGAGACTGGCAAGTTCTGCTTTCCTGCTCAGGTCTTTAACCGCGGAGGTAACGTTATTATCCAATCTTTAACCAACTCTTCATAGTTAGTGACAAGAGTTACTGCGGGCACGACGCGCTGTGTTCCTCATTTGAATGTTACGCTTAATAGTATTTAACTATTTCAAAAAGCTTCAGTAGTTTTTTTACTTTTTTTTAATATATATATATATATATATATATGTGTCCCCTTTTACAGAGCTTAATGTTCAGTTATTGCTTACACTGGTTGGATAAGTCAATTATCCCAAAGGCTTATATCATACAATATTTATGTATATGATACATTAGACAACACTACAACAGCAATAATTGATCCTCCATCAATCCATAGACCAAAAAATAATGTTAAAAAGGCGGCAAAATATACAAATTAACTATAATCATTATCTTGTGGGCTAACCTAAATAATGATCTGGTACTAAAAAATTTAAATTGTTCTATTAATCATGTCTTGTGGATATGTTGCATTTACTTAATCATGTACAAAAAGCTACCTGATACCATCGCGGCAACATCACTTTGTAGAGCATAAGTGAAAGCCTCATATTTGTGTTCATAAACCAACCTGGATACTTTTGTTGAATCACAGGTTAATCGGCACAGTACTACATGGTGAGAATCTCGTATGGAGTAGCTTACAAAAACATAAAAAGGTAATCGAACTAACCTTTCAAAAACATGGTAAAAATCGTGACCTGTTCTGCCAAAAAGTCCTTATTAAATATCTAAAATTACCCATTTTGGCACCTCTTAACTTATAAATAAAGGAAAAGTAATTGTGAATTGTGCCACCAAAAACTCAATATATTGCATTTTATGAGAAACTAATAAGTATCTTACTATAATCTGGGTTCCAGCTTTTGATCATTGCACATCTAAGTTAACAAGACACCATGCCTGATAATGTGCAAAATATCGACATTCAAATAGAGGAGTTTATTTTTGTCAAAAGTAGTCATAAAATATCGCATTAGTCAAATATAAAAACACTTACTCGACTGGATATTTGATGGTAAATTAAGTTATCGAAAGAGATCACTAGAGCCTTTAGTGATAATCCACTAGAAGATTCGACTTACCTACACACGTCCTGGTAAGGAGCTGCTTAGTCATGATAAAATCCAAGAAAATTAAAAAGGTAAGTAAAGATGTAGAAACGGTAAGTCATGCCATAATATCCATAAAGTATCTTCTTAAGCTTGCTCCAGATCATTGCATTCCCTAGATTTGTTTATCGTAATATAACTCCAATCTTTTCTAAAAAGTAAAAGCCGCTATTTTAGAGGCTCTTTTGGTCATTTCCTTTCTTGATAAGACATCTAATTCAGATTTCATCATAAAATTAACAATCGGCTCCTTAAAAGTCCATGTACATAATGATTATATGAGTTAGGTCTAACTTGTGGCCTTAGGACACATGTTAACCCTTTTGGCACCAACAACTCTGACCACTTAACGCCTCTTTGAGATACTGAGCTCCTTCATCATTTTTGGAAATCTATAGAAATCGTAAAAGATAGTAATTAGTAAATATATGTGATTTCATAAATAAATTTGGAAATTACAAAATTTGACGCTTATATGATCACCCTATCGCCTAGCACATCATTGACTTCATTGCGAAGAGCTTTAAACTTGGCACGCCTTTTATCCGTGGTGTATCATCAGCTGGCTCATGCTTAGATATTTATCAAACATTTAAACTAAAAATTGTATTGAAAAAGGTACCTCCTGTTGACTCGCTTTTCCTTATCCACAACATTATCATTTGATACACCTTCAACTGCATTCAGTTACGTATTACCTTAATTCATACCAAACGCATTTAGGATAAACACGAGAAAAAATTAAATATTCTTGTTGAAAATGCAAGATTTACGGATTACATGTTACATGGTATCCATAAGGCTTGAACTACTATACACATTTCTGTTACTTTCATAAATAGAAGTAATAAATTGGTATTCGGGCTATTCAATCCTTATAAAGTTGTCTATTTGCCCTCTTTTTCTAGTGTTGTCACGAGTTAGTCAAATGCTCATCTAAAACTAACAAAATATGTCTAATAAATATTAAAACATCCATCGTGTATAGTGTTAATATGATATAAAGCATATTTCCTGCGGTCATGAATCAACTATCACCAGGTACGACATTTAAATCGGGGACTAAAAGTGGGTGTAACAAACTAACTGGTCCGAAATGTCACTAGACTATACCACAAGGCGATTAGCGGTTTAATGGTCATCATCTTTCTTGCTTTGCGGTTATGGGTTCTAACTTACTCATTTCACGATGGTTCCAAGCTATTCACATAACAGCACATAAAGAGCTTCTATCGGTGAGTAACAAAGATGAGGGTTAGGGTTTTAGAACTTTGGCTCGGCGACATTCTTTTCAGATAGCCGGTGACGATGCACATGGTGGTTCTTGGGTAATTTAGAATAGCCTTTCCTACATGGTTTTGTTGGGCACCTATACTCAAGTGGAGCCTAAAAGTAATTGCCGATATACATTAGTTTCTCAAGTTGTAAGTTACACTGAAGTGGTATATAGGCATTATAGACTAATCAAGAAAGTGTAAATCCATGACCATTCATGTTTCTTATGAAATGTAATATTCAACTATAAGAACATAAATATGTTTTCATATAAGCGGCTAGAAGACAGAAACTCTTCCTTCACTTTAAACAGCCTAGAATGTATGTAAGAAAAATATAGGGATCTTGTACCAAAAATAAACTAAAACACTATGAAGAATATTCAGCGTCGAGCATACACTATAGAGATATTTGCACATATAAAAATTACCAACAAAACACTTACCTGCAATGCAACCACTTACATAATATAGTATTCAAATAAGAGTTTATTAGAAAAAATATATTTGTTTGAGTTAAATGTCATACCCTGCTATGTGACATAATTAGATCCATGGCATTAAGCGTGTTGTTCAGTCATAGCTATTGGAGCACGAGTTTCCTACATGAGTGAAAGTATTAATCATTTTACGTGAACCATGAAACACAATATGCGGATGTCTAAACTCATCTACTAACATTGGAACCTACCTTTGTCAATATTTGTTGCCCGGCATGAAAATGTCCATTACTATAATCACATTTAACACATTAATCATCTATAAGATTAGAAAAATAATTAGTAGGCAAAAACATGCTTGGTCATTCCCGGATCCCATTTTACCCTACATAAAAAATTACCCAGTACCAATATGATCCGTTTACCCAACCACGACTTGCCCATGTATACACCTCTAAGATATCCTATACATGTCGGCGATATGTCTTTTAGCCATTGATATGCGGTTAGGCTTTGTGGTATCTATTAATCTTGAATTAAACCACTTTAGCTTATTTCTTGGTAAATGAGACATCGGACCCATATTATAGAGTCAACGTCATCCCTCATCTCCTCTATGCACTCATTCATAACATAAGTGGATGTGTGTGTTTTACAACGTTTCAAAGCGATACATGTAATTCTTAGGTATATACATAAACAAATAGGAGAATAGTGAACCCCATGCACCATACTTTTATATGCGATGAACAAAAGTAACCATGTTCTTTGAGACTTGCATGTGATTGTTGCGGGAAAAGTATGAGTGAAACTTCTGATCAGAAATTTGAGAATGGACGATTTAACACGATATATACACATGTAGTATCTTTGAGATAAAGTTTACAAAGAAACATTAGTAAAGCGGTATATGTATTGCATTGTATACTTGGAGCTTAGAAGTATGAAAATTCCACGACTTCGCGGATCATCTTTTCACCGGATTTTGTATTGATTGTTTTAAAAACTTGGTGATAAGTATTGGTAAATCATGGAAATAATGATAAATTGTTGCAAGATAGTAACGATTCATTTGCATTATTTTGGTTAAATTATAATCTCTTAGTTACCAATACTTGGGATAAATAATTAGGCTGTAGTGTTGATGTTTCATCTTATGTTATTCAATTTATTAAAGAACCAAAATAGGTATATGTCATGTATGATCATGAAGGTATTGTTACTCAATGCAAAGCGGTATTTCTTATCGTATAGTTTACAATACAAATCCCTCAATACATTGATTTATAATGATACACATGTATACAAAAGTCCTTTGTCTAGTGTCAACAATAATATGTTACATTTACTTTTTAGAACAATACTACGGATACTTATGAGACGAATGGAGTACAAATATATAATATAATCAATAAAAAATGCAATGTGAATACCAGATTTTAGAATGGGTTATATGAACTATTTAATTCCTTTCGTATCTTGAGATGATGTTTGCAACCTACAATATAAATTAAAATGCTCGAATAAATAAAAACTATATGCAATCTTGTTAGTTGAACTTTGAATTGAGAACCTACGGCTCATATTAACGCAATAAAAACCTAAAATCTTATTTGTTTTGGAAGAGTAATTTTTATGTATAATAATTTTTAAAAAGATAATTACTTAATATATAATTTTGTAGATAAATTGTATTTACTATATGATTCAAATAAAATTATAGCCATTTATAGATTATAATATCTTACATAGTATCAAAATAACTTGTTGCTTAAGTGGTAAATACACAAGTTATTTATCAAAACAACCAAGGTTCAAACCTTGCAAGGAACCTTTTTTATAAACAATTTTCAAAAATGCTTAAAAAAATTCCGAAAATTACAAAAAAATAATAATAAAATTCGAAAATTAACAACTAATTGCTTGGTTGGACAACAAATGCTTATGTTGGCTTGAAATTGATTATTTGGCATTGAGGTGGCATTAATGCAATGCCTCATGATATATATATATATAAATATATATATATATATATATATATATATATATATATATATATATATAGACAGATTCAAATGAAGTCTATTTTTGTGAGAGCGAGAAGAGATCTGGACCGTAGGATCAAATAAATGTCGATTTTGAAGAATGGCATTATTGTAAATATTAAGACGAAATTTTAGGGTCTGAGCAGGATCTTCTTCAGAACGCTACACTAAAGTTTATTCCGGTTTTCTCTCTCCTTCATCATGGCACATACACAAAAAAACACACTCACAAAAAAACACACTCAAACTTAACGATCTTGCTATTAACTCTATATATCGCCATCTTCATCTCTCCATCGTCTCCGTCACCGCATCTTCATCATCTCCGTCACCGCATCTCCGTCACCGCCGTCATCTCCGTCATCTCGTTCCTTATATATCCGGCGTTTATTGCTTTGTTGGATCTCTAATTTATATTTTTTGCACGTTTAAATCGATTTAGTTTTTAACGTTTAACAACTTTTATCTCACGGTGTTGACTGCGTTGACTCGGCGTTGACTATCAAGTCATGAATATGTTTAGGTTATTTATCTGATTTATTTACTAACTTCTTTTGTAAATTTAGGGTGCATTTGAATATAGCTTTACTGGATTAGGTTTTCACGCAGTGAAGAATGTTTAGAGCAATGAATTAAATTTCATAAATCATAGTCTTTTAGGTGTAATTTAGGTGCATTTGAATAATGTTGAGATTAGTGATTATTTAAGTTTTTAAAATTTATCTTCACGAGTGAAGAATATCAAGAATCAATGGATTTAGGTTATTATCTGATTTAGTTTAGAGTATCTTTTGCATGTGAATAACGTTCAGATTAGCGATTATTTAAGTTTTTAAATTTTATTTTCACGAGTGAAGAATATCGAAGTTAGCTAAATGGAATTTTGAGGTTATTATCGGATTTAAGTTTAGTTTAGAGTATATTTTGCATATTAATAATGTTGAGATTAGCGATTATTTAAGTTTTTAATATTTATTTTCACGAGTGAAGAATATCAGTAATCAATGGAATTTTGAGGTTATTATCGGATTTAAGTTTAGTTTAGAGTATCTTCACATGTGAATTTAATTTTTTAAAATTTATTTTCACGCAGTGAAAAGAATATCGTAAGAAGCAATGGAATTTGAGGTGAGGTATTATCTGATTTATTTAAGTTTAGTTTAGAGTATTTTTTGCATATTGAATAATGTTGAGATTAGTGATTTAAGTTTTTAAAATTTATCTTCACAAAGTGAAGAATATCGAGAATCAATGGAATTTTGAGGTTATTATCGGATTTAAGTTTAGTTTAGAGTATCTTCACATGTGAATTTAATTTTTTAAAATTTATTTTCACGAAAGTGAAGAATATCATTAGTAGAAATGGAATTTTGAGGTTATTATCTGATTTAAGTTTAGTTTAGAGTATTTTTGCATATGAATAATGTTGAGATTAGTGATTTAAGTTTTTAAAATTTATCTTCACAAGTGAAGAATATCGATAGCAATGTAATTTTGAGGTTATTATCGGATTTTAAGTTTAGTTTGGAGAATCTTCACATGTGAATTTAATTTTTTTAAATTTATTTTCACGAGTGAAGAATATCCAGATAAGCAATGGAATTTTGAGGTTATTATCGGATTTAAGTTTAGTTTAGAGTATATTTTGCATATTAATAATGTTGAGATTAGCGATTATTTAAGTTTTTAATATTTATTTTCACAAGTGAAGAATATCAAGAATCAATGGAATTTTGAGGTTATTATCGGATTTAAGTTTAGTTTAGAGTATCTTCACATGTGAATTTAATTTTTTAAAATTTATTTTCACGAGTGAAGAATATCAGTAAGCAATGGAATTTTGAGGTTATTATCTGATTTAAGTTTAGTTTAGAGTATTTTTGCATATGAATTATGTTGGGATTAGTGATTTAAGTTTTTTAAATTTATCTTCACAAGTGAAGAATATCAGTAAGCAATGTAATTTTGAGGTTATTATCGGATTTAAGTTTAGTTTGGAGAATCTTCACATGTGAATTTAATTTTTTTAAATTTATTTTCACGAGTGAAGAATATCAGTAAGCAATGGAATTTTGAGGTTATTATCGGATTTAAGTTTAGTTTAGAGTATATTTTGCATATTAATAATGTTGAGATTAGCGATTATTTAAGTTTTTAAAATTTATCTTCACAAGTGAAGAATATCAGTAATCAATGGAATTTTGAGGTTATTATCGGATTTAAGTTTAGTTTAGAGTATCTTCACATGTGAATTTAATTTTTTAAAATTTATTTTCACGAGTGAAGAATATCAGTAAGCAATGGAATTTTGAGGTTATTATCGAATTTAAGTTTAGTTTAGAGTATCTTTTGCATATGAATAATGTTGAGATTAGTGATTTAAGTTTTTAAAATTTATCTTCACAAGTGAAGAATATCAAGAAGCAATGTAATTTTGAGGTTATTATCGGATTTAAGTTTAGTTTGGAGAATCTTCACATGTGAATTTAATTTTTTTAAATTTATTTTCACGAGTGAATAATATCAGTAAGCAATGGAATTTTGAGGTTATTATCGGATTTAAGTTTAGTTTAGAGTATATTTTGCATATTAATAATGTTGAGATTAGCGATTATTTAAGTTTTTAATATTTATTTTCACGGTGTGAAGAATATCATTAAGCAATGGAATTTTGAGGTTATTATCGGATTTAAGTTTAGTTTAGAGTATCTTCACATGTGAATAATGTTGAGATTAGCTATTATTTAAGTTTTCAATGTTGTTATGTTTTGTGAGTTGTTGGAATGTATGAACATCAATTTAGCCAAGATGGCATAGTCCCATTGAGTCTGTTGTTATATCAATTTATCCTGTGATGTTATGTGTTTTGTGCATGATGGTGAAGGCTCGTTTTGTTTCACTTTGTCTCGCTTGTGAGGTCATTGTTTTACTGTGCCGAGTTGGTGTATCAGGTCCGATTGATTTAATGGTTTAGTAGAATCACTATGTTCAACCTGATTCTGATGTCTTATCGCTGGGATTTGTTTTTGATTTATGAGCTAAGTAATTTTTGTTAGTATCAGGTTGAGGCATACATTCTCAACTTTTCAACTAAAAACTAACTTTTTAACCGATTCCTTATGTGATCATTTTAACTTTGTTTTATTTTTGAAATAGTTCTGCTTTTTTGAGATTGTTATAATAAAATAGTTGCTTTTCACCGATATGGTTACTTTAAATTGTTATTATTGTTCCTACAAGTAGGTACATTTATAGAAATCCTTTGTCAATGATCATTGAATTTCCACATTCTCATTCAAGTTTTAGGCAATAACGTTTTTGAAAGTCAATAACTACTATACCGTAGGAACTATATAGGGCGGTGTATAACGTTTTGAAAGTCAATAACTAATGCTAATGGCAGGCGTCACCTACGATTATATAGCTTATGCTAATAACTTTGTTATAGTCAATAACGTTTTTGAAATTTTATATAGCTAATGCTAATGGCATCCATCACCTACGATTATAAGATAGGGCGTTGAATTTCCACTTCTTCTTTTCACTCGGTTTGGCAACCTGTTGCAAAATAGATAAACTATCTTTTTGCAATCGTTGAACTATTGTTAATTATATTCCTTTGATGCAGCCATAGTTTCAAGGTTACAGAGGTTAATGCAAATCTGCAATTGATAACTTTGTTTTTCTAGGACACTATATCACCGGTGATCGTGAAAAACCCTCTCTTTCTTCTGTCATCAATCTGCTGGTAATTATATTCAATGGCGACTTTAAAATTCAAGGGAGACCATAACAAGGTGGCCTATCTGGATAAATCAAAAGGAAGTGAGGATTATCATCAAATCCTTGACTTTTTAAATCGTTCTTCACTCAGGTATGCTTTGACTCATTGCCCCTGCATTGTCTATGAGTCGTTAGTCGTGCAATTCGGAATACGGCCTCTATAAGAAATGTTGAGGGTAGGCCCCAAGAAATTGTAGCAACCATTGATGGTAGTGAATGTGTGATTTCTGAATCATCTGTTCGGACTCATCTTCATTTGAATGATGGAGAGGGATTGTTTGATTTTACACAAACCCAGATTGTTGAGGGTATGGCAACACTTGGTTATCCAACTGATGGCACATTTATCTTTTACAAGAAAAGATTTTCTCCACAATGGAAATTTCTTATTCACACCCTACTTCAGTGCCTCACCCCAAGTCGGAGGTTGGGATCAATTTTCAAGCTCTCTTGCTTCTGGTATTATTTGCCTATCTGATGGGAGGACCTACAACTTTTCTCGGTATATTTTTAGGGAGATGGTTGGGAACTTAGCGTCTAATACTAAAAATAAATTTCTCATGTACCCTAGGTTTCTCCAAATGATATTAGATATTCGCACCATTGATACAAACCCATGGGCATAGTTAGGCTTACTTCCAAATTATTTGCCACCATGAAGACTAATTTTGATGGGATCCATAAACCCCTCGCCAGCTATGTTGACTAATAGCAATGATGGTAATGGTCCGCTTGTTGTCGCTGTGATAACATACCATCCACACCGTGAAATGATGGTGGGTGTAGCTGTTATTGCCGGAAGTAATGTACCAAATCCCACACCCGCATAGATGGTACCGGTGAAGCAAATGCAAATACTAATAATATACCACCTTCTACGCTTGAGATCACGCTGATCCTACTTTGACGATGGTGCTGCTGCTAATACAACATCTCCTCCCAGCCATACCACCACCCATGCTTACCCGTGGCACCTCTACAAGGCAACCCACTCTTAGTCCAACTAGGCAGCCTTTTGAAGATGATACATTTTCGTGATCGTAATTATAATGCTTCTCCTTCAAGATCCGATTATGCTCCACACTCAACGAGTAAAGATATCGGTGGAGCCGAGGATTTTGATACTCTCACGCCTATGTCTCTTTACTTAAAAGGTGCATATAAGGTTGATACTTTGGAGTCAAAACTCGTGGAAACCAGAAAAAAACTTGGTACTGCAGTTCTTAATTTGATTGCTAGAGTCAATAATTTGGAGGTACAACTTAAGAAGCGTAAGAGATATGTGTGCTTTCTCAATTCTCGGAGGATGAAAATGAAGCACCAAAGGATGATATTGACATGGATGCTCTCCATGAGTTGGCAAGTGTCTCCTAACGATGCCAATACAAAGGATGCGAGAGACCCTGAACAAACAGAGGAGTTTAATTCTACTTTCCGGAAGTCGAGCTTAATGATGATATTCTAGTTTCGGACATCATCTTATATGTCCTATAGCGACGCAGAACTTGAGACGTCTAAAGAGGTTACCATATGTTTCACTTTGAGAGGTTCAGTTTCAAGTTTTGTTGCTCGACCTCCGTTGCTGTCGCGCGCAGTTGTGTTGCTTCCACCGGTGTTGCTTCCCAGTAGTACTTCTGTGGTGTTGCTTCACGTCTTTGTTCGGTTGGTACTGTATACCTTCTCTGAAAAAATATACGGATGGGATATCCTTTCTCTATTAAAAGTTCTAAAATTCTCATGATTTAATAAAAAAGTGAAGATGCTGGGAATAATGATGAACATTTCGGGGTAGAAAATGCAAATGATCAGTTTGTTGAAGATGCTGTAAATATGAATGTTGGTGCGACTGATATAGGTAAAGATGCTACTAGTTCAAATAGATACATAATTAAGTAGAAACCTCATATATTTTTATCAGGTTCATTGAACTATGTAAGTTTAACAAACGAGTTGATCACTTGTCTCACTTTGACTGATATGATTCTCATATTATTGATTCTCTGAAAATTTGTTATTTTACATGTGAAAAAAATAAGGAAGGGACATGCTTTTTTGAAAAAACACTATACTTGCACATGTGAAAAAAATCTATACTTGCACATGTGAAAAATTTAAAAATGGTTATATATCTTTTTTATTGATATGAATGATAAAATTTAGTAATATATACGCTTTTAATATTTATAAAACTATAGTATATTTCTCTATTAAAAGTTCTAAAAATTCTCATGATTTAATAAAAGCAGTGAAGATGTGGGAATAATGATGAACATTTCGGTAGAAAATGCAAATGATCGGTTTGTTGAAGATGTCTGTAAATATGAATGTTGGTGCGACTGATATAGGTAAAGATGCTACTACTTCAAATAGTAATTAAGTAGAAACCTCAAATATTTTTATCAGGTTCATTGAACTTTGTAAGTTTAACCAACGAGTGGATCACTTGTCTCACTTTGACTGATATGATTCTCATATTATTGATTCTCTGAAAATTTGTTATTTTACATGTGAAAAAAATAAGAAAAAACACTATACTTGCACATGTGAAAAAAATCTATACTTGGACATATGAAAATTTTAAAACTGATTAGATATCTTTTTTAATAATATAAATGATAAAGTTTAGTAATATAAATACAGTTTTCAATATTTTTAAAACTATAGTATATTTCTCTATTAAAAGTTATAAAAATTCTCATGATTTTATAAAACAGAGAAGATCTGGAAATAATGATGATCATTTTGGGATAGAAAATGCAAATGATGAGTTTGTGATTATGTTTGAAATATCAATGTTGATGCGACTGATATAGGTAAAGATGCTACTATTTCAAATAGATACATTATTAATATAAAGCTCATATATTTTTATCAGGTTCATTGAACTATGTAAGTTTAACAAACGAGTTGATCACTTGTCTCACTTTGATATGATTCCATATTATGATTCTCAAAATTTGTTATTTTACATGTAAAAATAAGGAAGGGACATGCTTTTTGAAAAACACTATACTTGCACATGTGAAAAACATCTATACTTGCACATGTGAAAAATTTAAAAATGGTTATATATCTTTTTTATTGATATGAATGATAAAATTTAGTAATATATACAGTTTTAAATATTTATAAAACTATAGTATATTTCTCTATTAAAAGTTCTAAAAATTCTCATGATTTAATAAAAAGTGAAGATGTTTGGGAATAATGATGAACATTGGGTAGAAAATGCAAATGATCAGTTTGTTGAAGATCTGTAAATATGAATGTTGGTGCGACTGATATAGGTAAAGATGCTACTACTTCAAATAGTAATTAAGTAGAAACCTCAAATATTTTTATCAGGTTCATTGAACTTTGTAAGTTTAACCAACGAGTGGATCACTTGTCTCACTTTGATTGATATGATTCTCATATTATTGATTCTCTGAAAATTTGTTATTTTACATGTGAAAAAATAAGAAAAACACTATACTTGCACATGTGAAAAAATCTATACTTGGACATATGAAAATTTTAAAACGATTAGATATCTTTTTAATAATATAAATGATAAAGTTTAGTAATATAAATGCATTTCAATATTTTAAAACTATAGTATATTTCTCTATTAAAAGTTATAAAAATTCTCATGATTTTATAAAAACAGGAGAAGATGCTGGAAATAATGATGATCATTTTGAGATAGAAAATGCAAATGATGAGTTTCTTGATTATCTGTAAATATCAATGTTGATCTTTGTGATATAGGTAAAGATGCTACTATATCAAATAGATACATTATTAATATAAAGCTCATATATTTTTATAAGGTTCATTATTTAAATGTTCATAAAATTTGTTATTTTATATGTACAAAAAATAGGGATGGGACATGTTTTTTTTGAAAAAAATCTATACTTGCACATGTGAAACAAATCTATACTTGCACATGTGAAAATTTTAAAAATGACTATATCTTGTTTATATTCATAATTAAGTAGTTGCTAATACTTAGATTTAATGAAGCAGGAGAAGATCTGAAAAAACAATGTTGTTTCAAATGATATAGATAAAGATTATATTACGTCAAATATATTAATAATTAATTATAATTAATTAATATTGCCATAATTGATTGTGACTAATGAAAATATACATACTCTTCCTGGTGCAGACACAAATGATTTTTCTGGCCTCATTAAGAAAGGGAAAACAAATAAGATGGATGATAACAGTTCTTCTGATCAAGAAAAGCTGTTCAAAAATATAGAAAAAGAAAAAATTGCAGAGAATGATGCAGTTTCTCCAACTGATACTACTACGGATGAAAAACTTGGAGAGGGTGATGCAGTTCCTTCAGTTGATACTAGTAATGACAATGATGAAGAATTTGCAAGGAAAATCCATGCTGAGGAACATGCACAATTTGGGAAGAGAATACAATTTGAGAAAGAAACACAACTGGCTAGCACCCTAACCACCCAGAGAAAAAAAGAATTGGATGCTCAATCTATGATGTATAGCGACTTGACCGACGGAATGATATTTTGGCTAATGTTGCAACAAAATCTTCTAAAAAGGAACTATTAGGGATGATGATGACAGACGATGACTATCCTACTAGGATGGTTGCCTTAATAAAAAGAGGAAGCAGTGCTATTGCTGAACGTAAGGCTAAGGAGAAACGGGACAGGCCAATGTCTCAAGCTCAGCAAAGAGAGTTTATGCGAAATTTTGTGAAAAATCAGAGTTGCTTTCTATAGCTCTGATGGACCATGAATCAACTCAAGCGCTTACGATGAAAAGCTTAGGCGAATATGAGAAGCTTCGACAGGCCCTTGAGAAAGCTCATATCGGAAAGTATAGGAATAGTTTGAGCAGCTCTAAACCTCTGTTAGATGAACCTTATCCCAAAAGGCTTAAGACTTCTAATATTTGTGACTCTTTTTATGAGGTTGCTGCTGGTTCTTCTCAACATGATGGATCTAGTCAACCTACCGCTGATACTACCTTTTCTTATGAGGAGTTGGTTACCGCCTTCTGCTTTTCGGTGACAAACCCTCCATTCCTCGCTGTTGTTTTTGGAGACACCTAAAGCTCATATACCTTTGTTTCTACTCCAAATATCTATTCACGCACCTCTTCCAGAAACGAAGGAAGTCTTTGGCTAAGAAGCCTGCCTAAGCCAATTGAGGACTTGCATGATCGGTTTTTCTTAAGTTTGATTCCGAGAGTGAACCCGATGACGATCCCCTTCTTCGAATGATATTGCTGCATGGGAAATGGTGTTTACACCTCTGGGAGAAATAAATTCATTAATATGGAATAATGGTGTCACCAAGTACTTTACCTTTCTTAAGGAAATTTTGCATATGGTGAATAAAAAAGACTTAATGTATCTCTATGCAATGGTGGATAATCATTATGCAAGGAACACCGCCAGGGGTTGGTCTCAAGCTTTGGAATGATTTAAAGGTATTAATGGAATCCCTTGAAGGTGGGGATGCTTACTCAGTTTGGTCCAACCAACAGTTTTGGCAAGTGAGGAGTTGGAGGTTATACCCTTCTCAATGTTCACATATTGGAAACTATGACTGGAGAAGTGCTATATATGTTTGTGGATGTGCCATATCCGTTGACGGCCAAGATTATGGAAAGGATGCTTAAGCACAAGTTAGAGATTGGAAAAATGGTTGTTGGTAATGACTTAACTACTGCTGAGAAATTGGTTAGGTTCATTAAAAATCAACTTGTTAATGCTCAGGTTCATGGTAAAATTAAAAAAATAAAAATAAAAATAAAAAAAAATAAATAAATAAATAAAATAAATATGTAAAAATAAAAATAAAAATTATTTTTAAAGTAACTTGCATATAATAATTTTTTTTTGAAGTGCTATGTTTTCAAACAAACAAATGCTGTGATCATAAATCCATTGACAGTTGCTGACTTACTAAAAATAAGATGGTTCTCAATGTACCATGGACTAATTCCACCAAAGGACTAGCTAGACCAAGAGTGAGTAGCTACTTGGTAAAGGCTCATCAAATCTACTCCTGCTGCTGGTTACTACTTATGTTGCTGCTGGTGTGTTATCGTTGCTGCTGCTAAAGTCTTTTGTTGTTGTCTTATTGTTGCTTCTAAACATCATATATAAATCAACAATCTTTGGAAGTCGACATCTATGTGAATGCAGACTGGTTCTTGCTGGTATAGTACTTATATTGTTATAATAATATTCAAATCAGTTTATGTTTATAAGTTTGTTAGAGAAAGGGATATGCATGAAATATATTAGTAAGTGAAAATGCATATCTTCTCTACAAAGTTTTATAGTAAATGTCGTTTAGGGATTCTTGTAGTTTATATTAGGAAGAGATAATTATTTTAGTGAAATTATATTCACATGTGTAGTATCTTCAATTAGGCGATTTAAGGTTTTATTAAGATTTCTTCACTTGTGAAGAAAATCAGAATGCATTGGATAATTGAGGTATATAAGTTCGAAATAAGTGTAGTTGTAATATCTTCAATTAGGTGATCTAAACTTTTATTAAGTTTTATTCACTTGTGAAGAAAATCAAAATGCACTGTATAATTGAGGTATATAAGTTTAAATAACTATTATGGTATGACTGAAACATGTTGTCGCTTCTTTTTAATTGTCATTAAAATATCTTTTACTGTGTTATAATTTACTATGATTCAACATGTGTGGTTTACTATTTGCAGATGCTTTCGCAGTTCAGTTATTGAAAGATATGATATGACTGAAACTTAATGTGTGAATGATGCTGATAACTTGAATGGTCATGTTGATTCACTTAATCCTGCATGTGGTCAGTTTTAATTATTTGCTTTATAATGATCACTTATGAGAAAATACATCTTTGAAATGTCTTTTGAACATTTGGAAGTGATATGTAATGTTAAATTGATTGGTGACAGGAAAAAGAACATACGTAAGTTGTCAGCCGGTGTCTTCATGTTCTTGCTGCTTCGCTAAAGTATGTTTTTGGCGCCAAAGATCATGTATCAATCCACAAGTTTTTGAAAGCCGAGATTTATGTAGAAACTTGAAATTAACCTTGAAAAATTAAAGTTTAGGGGAGGCTTGTTAGAAATTATTAAAATTGTAATAGTACATTGTCAGCTGGCGTATGTGGTTCCTTCAAGAAAATATGAAGTTCTTGGCGGTATTGTATTTATATTGTTATAGTAAATAGTCAAACATGTTTATTTTTAGAAATTTGTTAAAGAAATGTATATGCATGAATTATATTACGAAGAGATAATGCATATCTCCTATACACATTATCCAAGAATGACGTTAAGGGTTTCTTCTAGTATAAAAGAAACTTTCAGAAATGTAAAATGTATACCTTGAAAAAACACTTTTAATAGTTAAAAAAACACTTTTAGTTATTCTTCCTTAACTCTTTTGTTTATATCATTTAATAGGTAATTTCTTGAAATTAATGGGTTAACATCTAAAGAAAATGTAAACGATATAAACTTTTCTAATATTAAAAAAAATAATTGGTTATAAACGTTACAAAGGATGTTTAGTGGACTTGGATTGTGGGCATTAGAATTGTTTGAAAGCCTTTTTAGGCCCAAACTTAATCCAAATAAAAAGTTGCAGTCAAAAAACGATTAAAAATATAGTCAACCACACACTCCTATGTAAGTCGTATCTTACTCAGTTAAACACAACACAGATAAAATCAACCACACACTCCTACCTAACTCAGTTAAAAGATAGAAAAATAATCATCGGCTTGGATTTTTAAGATAATCAATCAAAAACAGGAAGCATATTATAATCATCAGATTTAACAAAAAGGTAGAATTCAAAATCTTATTTAATTGCTTATATCTATGAAAATATGCTGATTGATTGGAATATGTTATTAATTTGAATATTAGGAAGTTCGGTAAGATTGCTTATTTTGTTTATTAATAGGGAAAATGTGATTGATTGGAATATTAGGACTAGGGCACGAGCTATTTGATAAAATACCCCACTAATTTAGTAGAAAAAGTTTAAAGTTTTCACATGTGAAAAGTTTAAAATACCCCACTAATTTAGGGCAAGTATGATGGTCCTAATGATGATCCTACATGTATTTCGTGTATATCTCACCGGTGGATTTAAAAAACCTCGTGAATTAACTTGGGTTACAGGTGTGGTTCTAGCTGTATTGACTGCGTCTTTGTTGTATCCGGTTATTCCTTACCTCGGACCAAATTTGTTATTGGGCGTTAAAATTGTAACAGTGTACCCGACTATTCTGTAATAGGATCACCTTTGATAGAATTATTGCGGAAAGTGCTAGTTTGACTTTTGTATAGTTTACGACTTTTGTATTTGCCGCTTCTTACTGCCGTATTTATATTAATGCTAATGTGATTGACTGGAATATGAGGAATAGGACACAAGCTATTTGATAAAATACCCCACTAATTTAGTAGAAAAGTTTAAAGTTTTCACATGTCAAAAGATTTAGATATTTGTTAAACCTTTTACATGACGAAATGAAACTAATAGTTACATATGTAATTGTTTGTATATCTTAACAGAAATTAAATATGAAGAACTCAAAAAGAATTACAAGAAGCGAAATTGTTGAGAAGAAACATACATAAAAAAGAATAACAAGAAGCCCAAAAGTAATAGATGATGAAGGAACAAGTAAAAGAAAAGGAAGAAAGACAAAGGAAAGTACTAAAGCTTCTACTTCTTCAAGCCCTGGACATGTAACTTCTAAGAAGTTAAAAACAAAAAAGGGAAAAATGACCAAAAACAAAAAAAATGCTAAAAAGAAAGTTACTATTAGAACAAAGACGGCAGCAACAGCTCTTTTTTCAACTATGAACGTTTTAAATGCCGAGAGAAAAAAATGTTTGATTGAAATGGGGTTTGGAAGTTTGATTGGTATGAAGATACATGATATTCCAGGTGCTTTAGGTTATTATGTTATTTCAAAGTTTGACATTGAAAAAATGAGTTTACCGTTAAGTAATGGTTCTATTGATGTTACTGAAGATAAAGTTCATCAAATTTTGGGTATACCTGTTGGAGGAATTTCGATAGAGTGTTTGGAAGAAAGAAATGCAGATGATCCGTTCATCAAACAATGGTTCCAACAGTTTCAATCAAAATCGCAAAAATAGCATCCGACCAAATGATATAATGGATGTTATAATTACAACAAATGATTGTGGCAACCTATTTAAAATGAACTTTCTAATGCTCTTTGCGAACACGATGGGTATGTGTGAATCTTCAGGAGCATGTAACTTATCTATTTTGACAAAAATAAATGATGCTATCCTGGAGAAAGCAGAAATTGTGAATTGGAGCAAGTTCATAATTGATTGTTTAGAACCAAGCATAAGAAAATGGAATTACAAAGTTTCAAACTACTTTGTTGGTCCGATCACTTTTATGACTGTAAGTAAATCATTCATTATATATAAATACATATATTGCTTATATAATTTGTATGAATTCAATATTAACATAATAATTTAACATGTAGCTTTTATATCTTGACTCAACAAGATGTGACCGTTTTCCAATTCCTAGAAATAGACCAGCTATAAAAGAGTGGAAATCAGTTTTCATGAAGTTCCGAGAAAAAATAGAACTTCAGGAAGGAGGTTTTGGTTTATTACCAAAACAAGAGGATATTATTGGGAGTGACTTAGAATCAAAGGTACTTTTACTTTAAAATTTTGTATAATTTTTTACAAGTGAAAAAATCATTAAAAATATTATATGCTACCATAAATTTTAATTTACTTCTTTTTCTTAAACAAATTTTTGCTGAAGAAAAGATTGAATCAGATCTTTTGATGCTGATTGATGATAAAGAAAAGTTAAATGAGTTGTTAAATGGATCAATGAGAAAATTTCCAGAGAATCAAAAGATAAATGATTTGAAAAGAAAATTTGATGGTATCTTTTCTAATGATATAAATGATAATGGTTAGTAATATATACAGTTTTCAAATATTTATAAAACTAGAGTGTATTTCTCTATTAAAAGTTATAAATGTTCTCATGATTTAATGAAAAACAGTTGAAGATACTGGAAATAATGTTGATCATTTCGAGGAAGAGAATCAAAATGATGAATTTTTGAAGATGTCAGAATAACAATGTTGTTACAACTATAGTAAAGATGCTACTACTTCAAGTTTAACCAAAAAGTAGATCACTTGGCTCTCTTTGACTGATATGATTCTGATGTTATTGATTCTGTAACAATTTGTTATTTTACATTAGCAAAAAATATGCATGGGACATCCTTTTTGAAAAATAATCTATACTTGCACATGTGAAAATACTCTATAGTTGCACATGTGAAAAAATCTATATTTGCACATGTAAAAAATTTAAATGATTAGATATCTTTTTTAATGATATGAATGATAAAGGTTAGTAATATATAAGATTTTGAATATTTATAAAACTCGAGTATATTTCTTTATTAAAAGTTTAAAATATTCTCATGATTTAATTAAACAGGGGAAAACAATGCAAATGATGAGTTTGTTGAAGATCCTACGGGAAACAATACACTAAAGATGCTACTACTCGGTATATTCTTAATTAAGTAGTTGCTAATCTATAAGATTTAATGAAACACGTGAAGATGCTGAAAATAAGAATGTTGATGAACTCTAAACTTACCATTTTGACTCATATGCATCAGTCTACTTCCTTTAGTATTGCAAACATGGATCATGACTAATCCATAGGTTATGCAAAACCGTCCCCTTCACACAACACATGGAAAATCCACTTATCAAAACATGGAAAAATCTCCTGAACACAAACTACACATTAGAATGCTCCTACGCGGAACTAACTTCAAAATAAGATGTAATAGCAATTTGCCCTATAATTTTTTAATGTTGATACTTTAAAACAATAAAAAACAGTAGTGTACGTGCTGTTTTTTCATGTCCAAAATCATAGGAATATGACATCCTTTTTTTTACATATTGCATCTTATCAAGAAGTTAGTTGTAACAAAATTGTTGATTTGGATGTTTTGATCAACTTAGCCAAAGCATCTGTTGTTGCTGGCACGAAATTCCTCCCTGGTTTGATTCAAGATATTGCTGCTGGTCCTAATGAAGGTCCTGCTTCTACTGATGGGGATTCTATTCATGAAGAAAATGTTGACAAATTTCAAAATAATATTCCAATTCCTGAAGTTGTTTCACCAACAAAACAAAATGAACCGATCATCAATTAGAAAAGAAAAAGGCATAGCAATATATAATAAACCTGAATCGTCAAGTGATGCCGATGACGAAAACATTGATGTTGATGAAACAGTGAATATTGATAAGAATGCTTTGACCAAACACTTTGGAGCAAACAATGATAGTGGTTTAGATAAAATGGTGAATTCTGGTAATAATGCTGGAGGACAAAAAAATGTTAGGGAGAAGAAAAGAGGTAGGGGGAAAATGCTAGGGGGAAGAAAAGAGGTAGAGAACATAGTGTTAAAGATTCTCCGCTTCGTGTACATTCATTCTATACTCAAATATAGAAACTTTTATTGAAGATAATGTTGATTGTATAAATACTAGTATATCCTCTCTTTGAATGAATCGTCTCTTTGTTATTTGATGATATAGAACAAAAACGAATGTCACTGAACCAAGCAAGTACAAAAAAGAGAGGAAGACCGAGAAAAAATCGGTTAACGATTCTCCGTGATCCATTACTAACTATATTACCGTGAGGTAAATATTATTTTCTGTTTGTTCATACAAGTTAATTTAAGTTTAATTCATAAACAATAAATTAGTTCTTAATGAAATGCAACATTTTTCGTGTATTCTAATTGCATTCAGAAAAGAAATGAAAGAAAAATGTGCGCAGAAAAAAGTTGTTATTTGATAATTTTGGCACAATCTTTATGCAATGTTATCCTAGGTCCTGTTCCTTAGTAGTATTTAGTTTTCAATACTTTGTTATGGTGTTGGTACAATCTTTATGTTGGTTGTTGTAAGACAGTTGGGGTGTATGGATGGTGATGTGTTGTATGCACTATGAATTGATCTCCACATTAGTGTTAGGGTTAGAATGATGATGTGTAAAATGATGATGGTTTTTGTCTTTGTCATTGTTCTTTGTTAGTAATGGATGTTGTTTGGATCTGTTGTATAGCTTAGCTTGTAAAATTCCCATTTTCCAAGTTAAATATAACTTGTTCGAGCCTTAGAGTCGGATGGATGATTCTTTCCAAGGTAAAAATGTTACTTCTATAGAATTATGAGTAACATTTGGGCTTTGCTTTTTGTTTAGAAAAATATGAACAATGGTGCATGAATATTGAACATATAAAAATCACTTTTCACTTATGAAAAACAAACTTAAAACAATCATAGATAGACAAACATCATAAACTTGTTAACACCTTATGCATTTTCCGGTTCACGTTGATTTGTTGAAACATATCTTCAAGTTGAGTAATCCTGTTTTCCTACGCAAAAACATTTGCTAAGCTGAACTTATTTCCACCTGGGTTCTCCTATTCAGCTTGACGCTCCTCATCATCAAGTTGCTCATCCCTTATCTCTTCAACATAATCCTCCTGCTCAGCATCTTGATTCAACTGATTCTCCACATCTTCACCCTGATCATCTTCCTCTTACTCGCCATCTACTTCATCTCCTTCATCAGCTCAATTAATCTCATCCCAATAAAAGTCTTTTGTCCGCAACCAATTAAGAATCCTTGTCCACTTGTGCACTTGTCTATACGATCTTATTCAACAATGGGTTCATCGCCAAATTCATATATGATTGCATCAAAAAGGAAAATAGCTATTTAAGACATATTTATACTTTTCTTGCTGATTTCGAAAATTCATTGGATCAAGTTTATTATCAGATATGATTAATGGCATTAGCGATCTGTATAAATAGACAAAATATACTATCTCTACATATTATTAAATTCATTTATATGTGATTTAACTAGACACGGATTTACTTTATGGAACAAAAAGCAACTGAGAAAGTTATATTTTTTACCGGTGAAAACAAAAATAGCTAAGTGCTAGAGTTCAAAAACTTATTCCTAAATGATTATCTTCACATGTGAAGATACTAACAACTGGATTTATTTGAACTTATAACCTCAAAACTAACTGAAAATTGAAATGTATACTATTAATCACACCTTTTTTTACGCATACATTTTTAAATTTATTTGAATATAATTACTTTATTAATATTCACCGCACACATTTGCTCATCAAGACCATCAAATTTATTAATATTCACCGCACACATTTGCGACCTAAAGAAATAACTTTATAAACAAATGAAATGGCAAAACATAAAATAAAATCCAAAAAGAAATACATTAAATTTAAATTTATTTAATTTGTTGCTAACAATTTTTTTAGTTTCCTGCCTACTAAGGTTTTTTATAATCATAGTATATAAACTTGATTTTTTTTTGTGGCTACAAATTTTAAAAGTTTTTTCTATTATTTAAATTTTTAGCCCAATAGTAACATCTTTTGTTACCAATAGCGTGACTATTCAAAATCCAATAATAAAGCCCAACATAAAAGGGTTGCCGTTATACATTAGTAAAGTCCAACAATAAAGCCCATTATTAACATTTCTATCAATTTTTCTTTCAGTTGTGAAAAAGTTAAAAAAATCAACATATTCTCAAACAAATGTCAACAAAAATACTAGTAAAATTGAAATTCAAAAAACATAAAAACTAAAAAATATTATTATAAATATTATAAAATTAAAAACAAAAATAAAAAGTAAAAATTAAAATCTATAAAAACTTCACATATGTTCTCCGCTCCATAATAAGTATTTCATTCGTCTAACTAGTAGCATTTACAAACGACAAACAATTATACTTAATAATTACAACTATATGTTCTCCGCTCCATAATAAGTATTTACATTGTTGTTTTAAGATCTCTCAAAATATATGTTTAATTTATATTCCAACCTAGGGTTGAGCAAATGACCCGAACGGACCGAACCGACCGACGGACCGAGACCGAGCCTCGTCCTCGGCCTTGAAACTTTTGGTGCATCTCACGATCTTGCTAATGACATCATTGATTGCATTTATGAGACTCTACAAAGGGAGCGCGAGATGCTTGACAACTTGGAAAATGCGTTGGCAGAGGCTAGGGAGGCTATGGAAGAGAAGGAGAGGCACATCAATGTCATGGATTTTAATGATGATGACAGTGATTAGATGTCAAATGTGTTTTATGCTTTTTTGGAAAAACTGGGCATGTTCATGTAGTTGTTTGTCTTAGTTGGTTATGTAGAATAAAGTCTGCGTAGGGTTCTTTGGTGTAGGTTGTGTATCAAGTATGTAATTGTTTTGTGTTTATGTACTTTCATCTTTCTACGGTACTATGTTAATATAAGTGTTGGATAATATGTATGTTTAAATTGTTGTTATATACTTATATTATCGACAATTGAGAGAGCACTAATAAAAAATTAGGTAGGTCAAAAACGAATGGACCAAATACTATTAGTCAACAAATTAATATGAAAGTCTCAAAAAAAATCCATATAGTTTAAAAAAATACAAAAAAAGCCATAATTTAAAAAAAAAACACAAACAACAACGTAGCACGAAAAAAAAAACGGTATCAAACACTTATGATGCCCGTGCAATTTATATTCAATAATTAATAAATTATAATTTACTAGAAGGGTATCAATATATACAAATTTTAATACTAGGCGAGGACCATGCTTCACAACGGAAGTTTCTAGCAACATACAATTAACAATATGCAATATATTGTTTGTAAGTGTTTTTGTGTAATGTTAAAAATATGACGTGAAAATATGATAATGTAATTGCAAAAGGTTGTAATATGCGATAATTCAACTCAAATAAAAATTCATATATAAAAACATTTTATTGAAACTTAACCCTGATAAATGACCACTTGCACAATTTCATTTTTATAAATTATTTTGTAAAAGAGGTAATGAAAAAGTTTGAACATGAGACTAATAAGTATATCAGTTGGCTTCGAGTGTAGTCGATGTACTATTCTCAAGTATTAAACTTATTTTATTATTTTAAATGATGGTAAGTACACGCTGATTATCATCATCTGATACTAACTATTTAGTTTTACACTTAAACTAGGAAAAATTAATAGACATTTTCAAGATTCAAACAATATAATTAGATACATTTGTTTAGTTCCTGGACTGTCTCGTTTTGTCAAAATTGCGTTCTGTCATCTTGCTAAATATTCATATACAACAATAAAACCAACAAAACAAAATACAATAAAATATGTTATGTTTTCATCTGCCTCAACACCCACAAAGCAAAAAATCATTTATCAAAAAAAGATCATTTACTTATTAATTTTATATTCAATAATTTATTTCAAATAAGAAATAAGAAACAAATTATAGAGATTGCAAAGTTGTGTAGCACAAAACGGTTACTCACCTGAAGACTAACCACCGCCTCTTGCGGTATCTTTTTAAACTCAGGGATCATCATCAAATCTCCTCTTTGACGCCGAAACCAAGTAGCATGATTTTAATATGTTATATATTTGTTGGAAGGTTTCGCATGATGACCTACATATTAGAACGAACCATATTAATAGTTTTAAGACTTCATAAACAGTTCACATACAAAAAAAGAGAGAAAATTCAAGAAAATTAAATAAACACATTACAGATGTAGTTAAGATATTTGCACTTTGTCCACTTTAATTATTGGATAGGCAATAGGCAATCAATTTGAGTTTTCCATTTCCCCGCCTTGAAATATATGTGTTTGATTTCTTGTAATGAAAGGGCCATTTCTTTGTCCAACAATGTTCCAAGGTTATTCTCCTTTGCACCAATAGGGAAGGTAATGAATACTTTCCAAAGGCCATTTCTTTCCAAACGCCCAACTTGTTTCCAAACGAATAGCTTTTGTCAATGTTTTTCACTTTCAATGTTTGATATTTTAAAAGGTTTAAAAAATATTGACTTTCAATATTCAATATTCTAAGTTTTCATTTTTCTTCTTTGACTATTTTTCCATTTTAGATAGTAAAGATATTCTTTGGCTACTCTTTGTTTAATTGATTTTGGATCAAGCCAAAAAGACACTTTCTACAAAGTGACTTAAATAAAACCAAATGTGTTAACAAATATCCAAATCACTTACGCTCCCTAGACTTGTATATCACATATCTTCACTTGTACATTTCCCTCACTATAGTGAATCCAAATCTGAATTAAAGGGAATTCACACAAATTAATCAGATATTTTAATCCATCCTAGAGAGTTTATTATCCAGATACACCAATATTTAATCACCATTTCCAAAACCACCATCATTTCCAAAACCACCATCATCATCGGTTTTTGACAAAAACCCCAAATCTATTTTTGAACCCTAATTTTATGGATGAAAAACAACATTCGTCGGTTCCAAGTTAGTTTCCTCTTACACATTATTTCTATTGTTATTAATCATCTATTGTTATTAATCATATATTGTTGTTCAGAATTTCTATGTTACGAGAGAAGAAGAAGAAAGAGTATCGCTAGAAAGAAGAAATATACACCAACTGTTAATGGTAATTTTTTTTAATAATTATAATTTTATTTATTGTTTAATGATTATTGTAAAAGTATAGAAATAACAATTTATTTATTTATTTATTTTTTATAGTTTTTTGAATATATTAGTATCCATACAAGGGTGTTTGGCAATAAGTTTTTAGTATAGCTAAGTATTTGAATTCTCAAAACAACATATGAGTACAATAATGTTAGTTGTTTGGCAATAAGTTTTTAGATTAAGATAAGTTTTGACTTTTTGTTGTGTTAAATTCGGGGATTAGTTTTTTTAATCTTTTGTTGTGGAGATCTGTATTTTTGGAGGTAGAATAAAAGTGTTTTTTGTTTTAATGTTTGTTTTTTGAGATTGGATTATGTTTGTTTGAGATTGTTAAGCTGATGAAATTGAGGTCTATGCCTAAATGTTTAGATTGCTTAGTTTTAATGAGTTTTTAATTTGTTTGTGTTTTTGTTTTCTTTTGAATGGTGTTTACTGTGGTTTAGGATAAGTATAGGTGCTCTTATATGTTAGTATTTGGTACTAGTACATTTTGAACAAATGCCACCTGCATTATTGATTTTTTTGTTTTTGATGAAATTCACCAATACTTATTATAAGCTTATAATTTGTATTTATTTTATAGATAACGAAAAAAAGGAACTTATTCAACAAGAAAGTCTACTAGTGGTGATTTTGGTAAATATGAAGAATCATATTTAGATTTGGATAATGGTACTAGTACAGATTCCGCTAGTGATGATTCTGGTACATAAATTTAGTCTATAACTTTATTTTAATTTTATATATATATTTTTTTAAATTTGCATTATTATGATTTAAATTTTGTTTTTGTTTTTTTTTGTTTTTTTTTCAGATGAAGATTCGGATTTCAATATGGACAATGTCATTAAAGGTAATATAAATTTTATTCACATGTGATAAACATAAAAGTGAAACTTAAAATCAGCACAAACATAAACAGTTTTTGAAAAGTTTTTTCAAATTTTTTTCATCACTTGTGAAGATTCTATTTTACAAAAAATTTCCATACTACAATAACATTTTTTTAGCATAGTTTTCACATGTGAAAATAATATAACTCATATTTTTTAGTATGCATATTGTTAATTTTTCACTTTTAAGTAAAAATAAGTTTAGTTATAAAAATATATTTTATTATTAGTTTTTATATTATTTTATAGATAAGGCAAAAAAAGCAACTGTTGGTAAGAGAGGAAGACCTAGAAAGATTTCTCAAGTGACAATTCGGTAAAAAACTTTTAATTTAATTCCATGATTCTGCTTTTAATATTGTCATCATTTCATTTTATCATACACTTTTCAATACATTATGTCCTTTGTAATACTTGACATTTAAAAATAAAATAATTTTATTTCGTGATGAAGATTCAGATTTAGATTTGGATAATGTTGTTAAAGGTAATTTAACATAAACTAATTTTGTTATTTTAAAGTATTTTTTTTTATTGAATTCAAATTAATTATAATAACATTTTATTAAACGTATTTAATATTTACATGATACTTAAAATTATATATCCTTTTAATTCGGTTGCTTGTTCTACACCAAAAACCGTGATTATACAAGACCGAAATTGTCCATCAGTTGATAGTACACATTCGCTACTCGACGATTCGCTAATGACGAATCAAAAATGTACTCATTTGTCAATGCTGGTAAGAGAGGAAGACCAAAAAAGTCTCATTGGTGATAATATGGTAAATAACTTTAACATCTTTAATATCATTTTACAATACATTTTTCCATACATACTTATTAATATCTTTCGTTATTGAAAAAGAACTATTTCCTTTCTACAATAACACTTTTTTAGATTATTTTGTGTTGATGACCTAGTTTTCACATGTGAAAATAGTAAAACTAATATTTTTAGTATGCATATTGTTAATTTTTCACAAGTGAAAAATATATTTTATTAATATTTTTTATTTTATTTTATAGATAAGGCAAGAAAAGGAACTGATTCTTCAACTGCTGCAGTAAGAGGGAAGACCTAGAAAGACTATGGTGATGATTTTGGAAAGAGAAAGAGGGAAAATAAGGACAATGATGATCATTTTAAACCAAAGACAAAAAAAAAGTAAAAGATAATGATAAAATTCCTTCTATTAGAACAAGGACAACACCAACTGCTCTGTTTTTTCGCAATAAGCATTTTAAATCCTAAAAGGCAAGAGGTTTTGATAGAAATGGGTTTTGGAGGTTTTGTTGAGATGATGATTCACGATATCCCCGGATGTTTAGGATATTATGTTATTTCTAAGTTAGATCTGGAAGTAATGAAATTACCATTAAGTAATGGTTATATAGATGTTACAGAAAGTAAGGTACATGAAGTTCTTGGTATTCCTATAGGAAGAATGTCATTAGATTCCTTGAATGAAAGAAAGGCAGATGATCCTTTTATCCAAGAATGGTTAAATCAATTTTCTTTTAAGTCTAGGAAGAATGAAATCAGACCGAATGATATAACGGATGTTATAGTTTCAACAAATGATTGTGGGAAGTTGTTTAAAATGAATTTTTTGATACTCTTTGCAAATACAATGGGGATGTGTGATACGCAAGGAGCATGTAATTTGAATATTTTGAAGAGTATAAATGATGATGTCCTTGAGAAAGTTGAAAGTGTAAATTGGTGTAAATATATAATAGATTGTTTGGCTCCAAGCATAAAAAAGTGGAATTACAGGTCCAATCACTACTTCACAGGTCCAATTACATTTATGACTGTAAGTAATCACTCATTACATATAAATTCATTTATAGCTTATTTCACTTATTTGAATTTATTATTTACGTAAATTTTTTAATTTGTAGCTCTTATATCTTGATTCAACAAGATGTGATCGTTTTCCGTTTCGTCAAAGGCCAGAATTAAAGAATGGAAGACAATTCAAATGAAGTATAGAGAGAAATTAGAAATCGAGGCTGGAGGTTTTGGATTACTACCGAAACAAGACGATTTTTGTGGATTAGAGTCAAAGGTATTTTTTTTTTAATATATTTTATAATGTCGTCAAAGAAAAACAATACTTTTAAATCACCTCAAAGAATTAGACCAACCCTAGTTGAGTAGAAACCTAAGGTGTCTCTAAAGAATTAATCAGTATATGCAAACATTTTAACTTTTTATGCATCTTATCACTACCAGACAAAGGAAGTTCTATCAGCGAAACTTGGGAACTGAATCTCTAAAAACTATGACATCTGATAACTTATGTTATATTTCCTTCAGTTAGAAGTTAGAAGTTAGAACGTTTAAGTAATCAAATTAGTATCTTCCAAACCTTCATGGTTAACAAACACAATCTTTGTTTTTCGGATTTTGCTGATTTGCGAGAGAAGATGATGATTTGGTAGAGAAAGGGAAAGGGAAAGGGATTATGGGAGATCATGATATTTCAATGAATGAAACATCACCAATTCGATGATGAAAGTCGTAAAATTTAAATCCATCCGATGTAAGGAAATTAAATTCTGTCACATGTGAAAACTATTTTTCTTGATTTATTTTTTAATAACTTATTATTTTCACATGTGAAACTATCTTTAAATTTTTATTAATGCTAATTTTTTAATTATTAGGGAGATGATCACTGCTTTGAGATATTCCATCATAAAAAAAATCCAAGAAGACACACAAGCTGGACTGAACCCGAACCCGATCCTGAACAAGCAAAAGAACTCGAACCAAGAATATCCGCCAAAAGCAAGAAATGAATGTGAAAAAGTTTTAGAATCGTTGTTGAGCAAGATTTACCAAAGGATTGATTGTGTAGAAGAAATGACAGATGTTAATGTTGATAATGTTTCTGAAAAACAACCTAATAAAGATTTGAAGATTCATGAATCTGAACCTGAACTTGAACCTGAACAAGCAAAAGATTCGATCCTAACTCGAGCCTGAACTGAACTGAAGAATATCAGACAAAAAGAAGTAAAACTGAATGTGAAAAAGTTTTAGAATCTGTTGTTGAGCAAGATTTACCGGTGATTGATTGTGTAGAAGAAATGACACGTTTAATGTTGAAAATGTTCAAAAAACAACCTAATAAGGATTTGAAGATTCATGATTATCAAAGAGGTGCAGTAATGTGCAAAAGAAATTTTGGGAATGATTGAAGACTTGGGAGTGATTCAATCTAAAACTGTAGATGTTCAACATTCATCAAAAGAAGCAGAAGATAAAGATGAAATTAGCACTGAAAACATTCAAGTTGAACCTCAAAATAATTCTACTACTTCCAAAGAAGATCCCTCAAAAAGAGTAAAGCGAAAGAGAAGAAGTTTTAGATGTATTTGAAAACAAAGAACAACCGGATGAAGATTTAGATTCTCAAATAAAAGTTTCAGATTTTCTGGTAGATGATCAAGGTTTAGTTTATTCTAAAACTTGATGATTTTGTGAATTATTATGGTTTGTAATAATATTTATTATTAAAACTTTTTTTTTTTTTAATTTTCAATTATTATTTTTTTGCATATTTCAATTATATTATTTTTACAATTTTAAATTATATTATTTTTACAATTTTTATTTTTCACATGTGAAAAAACATAGAATTTTTTAATTTTATCACAATTTATAGTATTTTTCACATGTGAAAAAATATCAATTTAAGTTTATTTACATTTTTTATTTTTTTACATTAATCATGTTTATAGCAATTAATATTATTTTTTATTATATATTTTTTGGCAGATTTTGCATTTTCTGTGGATGATTTAAGTTATGTTGATGTTGATATATATGATGGACCAGATCGCTATCTCCTTTTCAGATAAACCTGTAAACCCTAAAAGCCTCTTTCGAAGATGAGCAAATTGTTGCTAATACATTATTTGCAATGACAAATACCTAAATGGTAACTTTATTTTAAAATAACATTAATATTTCAAATTTCCTTTTTATATATTATATATTGACTATATGCTAATCTTATTTATTTATTTTTTTCAAATATTACAGGGAACCAATATTTAAAAGTGAAAGTGGCCATTGTTTAAATCATATTGATATGGAAACATTAACCCCAAGTTTGGAATTGTCAACGAATGTCATCGATATATGGTCAGAGATTCTCAACGTTTTGGAATTATATAAAGAAGATGATACGTTACCATCCAGATTTTTCTTTAAAATCTCTGTAATTGTAAGTAATTTTGTTATATATTACTATATATATATTTATAGTATTTATCATATTTAAAAACAATAATTTCATTATTTATTATGCAGAATCCATCATACTTTATTGAAAAGCATACTGACTCGGAGAAATTACAAGTGTTCACAAAAAGAATTAAAGAAAGTTTTAGAAATGATGAAAAGCATCTTATGTCATTGAAAACTTTTGATATGGTATGTTTTTAAATTTTTTAAAATTCAGAACTAATGTATAGTTGATATGTAAATTTAACAAATTTTTAAGTGCTTTTATTTTTATCTGCCTTTTCTTCCCTGTTTGTCATAAAGGACACATGTATCTTATATGTGTTGATTTCAGAAATGGTTCGTTTAAAGTTATTGACAATAGTGCCAATGGACCTACTTTCAGTAAAAGATATTATGGCATTCCAGAAGAAATTGTAAGTATATTTCTCCCTTTTATTCACATGGTAAATTTTAGATGGAAACATTAGCCGTTTGTTTACACCAATCCTTATCACTAGCGTTATACTACTATCGTCCCATCTGTTTTTATATATGTTCTTATAATAATTCGTATTAATTTTTTTTTCTTTTCTTATTAATTTGTTTTGTAGAAAAAAGTTGTTGTTGCCTATTTAGATCACGTTAAACATCCAAAGTCTGAAGATATTAGAAATACAAACCCATCAAGGATGCAAATGAAATGGAGGACGAAGAATAATCATGTGGATTGTGGTGTTTTTTTAATGCTTCATATGGAAATTATAACGGTTTAAAAACTGGGATTGTGGTCTTTCTTTGGAGTCTCAAAACAAAAGTACAAAATCTGAATTTATTTGCGATCAAGATTTGTCGCGAAGATTTTATTGTGACTTGAATTTGTTAAAGAATAAGTTTTTGAAGTTGGTTCAAGAATTTGAGGATAAATCAGAAGATGAAAGGAGGAAGATGATTCTATATGCTATTGCTAATAGGGATGTACGAGAAAAAAATGATTGAAGCTTAGAGGAAAAATGATTTCGATATATTTGCCAAAATGTTTCAAATTACATTTATAGATTACAAAGATATAATTTTTTACATAAGCTTATATTTTTATTGTTTTATAGTTAACAAAGATATATTATGAAATGTCAAGTAACCTCTATCTGTAAAGTATGCTCTATATGTAAAGATTATGCAGAAAATGCTAGAACTGAAGTTGGGTGTAGACATTTTTCCTGCTGATTGTTATCCTGCTTTGCTCATAATCACCAACATCATATAGGCATGGGTGTAGACATTGTTAAAGCTTAGGAGATGGCTATGTACAATACTTTTTATTGCTGATGAAGCTATGTAGCAATCTTTTTAATTTGATCTATATTTTTATATAACAAACAGTAATGCTTAGATAATAAAAAAAATTATATTTTTATCTATAATGAACTTTTCACATGTGAAAATTATCTCAAACTTTGAAATATTTAATATTTATCAAACTTTGAAATATTTAAAATATTCAAAAAGTTGAAATATTATGAAATATTTTTATAAAAATATTATAAATTATAAATAAAAATGTAAAATATTTTCATGAAATGATAGTATTAATTTTGAAAGTTAAAATTAATCTATGATGGACTTAAGTAGTGTGTTTTTATAATAAATACCTTTTTCAGCCCATCAAAGCCCAGCCCATAAAAATATTTTTATTATATTGGCATTATAACATACGATGAAACCCTAGTTTGTTTCTTCTTCATTTTCATTTTCATTTTCAACTGTAAAGCCGCCTCTATAGTTATATATTTTCATTTATTTATTTAGACTATACTTTGTTTGTTTATTATATTACATCTATCATTAATATTTTAATTCTTTGTTTTGTTATCATCAGGTGATCGTTTAGATAAAAGTTGGTTGTTAATGGCTTCAAAAGGTTTGTTTTTGTGTTTTTCTTGTTCGTTCTATGATAGTTTAGTATTTTTTTTTCTTTATGATTATCAATACATTTTTTTTTATTTGACTTGGGTTTTATTTAGTCTGTTGATTAAAATGATGTATTTTTTTCAGTACATAATTTGTTGTTTAATATGTACCTCTTTAGTTAATTTTAAAAACTTAATGATACTTCGTTTTTTAGTGTAATTTTTTTTCACATGTGAAAAATTCATTGCAAATCTTTGTATGATAAATTAATATTTATATTTTAATCAAAAAACAATATAATTAACACTATATATTATTTGTTTATTGTAGATGTTACTTCTAAAACTAATCAATCCAGTGATTATGGTATGTTATTTTTACTTTAATTTATATATTTTTTTTATATTATTCTTCTGAAATTGAATTTGTTTTTATAGTTAAACCTGATAGTCAAATGGCAAGGAGGTGTAAGACAAAAATGGCAAGGATATGTAAGGGTAAAATTCAAATTTGAAAAGCTAGTATTGTGTTTTTTTGAAACGTTTTATTTATTTTTCTAAATACATTATAATATTTTGTATTTAAATTTGGTTTATTGGACTTAGTTTTTATCAAATCTATTTATTATATTTTTTTTTCTTTCATTTTTTTTATAACATAATTTGTAGTTTAATATATAGTTCTTTAGTTAGTTTGAAAAATTAAAGATACTTAAGTTTTGATTTTTAAATACTTTTTTTTCACATGTGAAAAAGTCATTCAAATCTTTGTATATTAAATAATATTCATATTTAAATCAAAAAAAATTATAATTGACATTATATATTATTGTTATTGTAGATGCTACTTCTAAAGCCATTGAATGCAGTGATAATGGTATTTTATCTTTACTTTAATTTATATATTTTTATTATATTATTATACTAAAGTTATATTTGTTTTTATAGTTAAACCCGAAGACAAATGGCATGCACCTCATCTTTTTTTTTATTTAAATAAATGGGAAACAATTGAGTGTGATGTTTCAGCTGAAGCTTCTAAACAAGACTTCCGTAAAGGTAAGAAAATATTTCAAATCAATAGATTATTATATTATCTTATTTAAAGCCACTATTATCATTCTATTTAATTTCCCAAAATGTTTGAATTTTTTCACCGTGAATACACTCTTCCGTGTTTTCGATATTGTAATAATGTAGAAGAAACAAAATTAATATACATTTTTTAATTTTAAGCATTTATAATGATAAAAGGTCAATTAACTTATACTTTAATTAAACAGTTGAAATAACTGATGATGATAAGGACGTCAATGAAACCTAAAAGTTTGTAAGCAATTTCAGGTGAAGATGGAAGGCAATTTCAGGTCCCCATATTGCATGTTTGTAAGCATGATATGGATAACCAAAGTTTTATGTGTTGAAATTATGTAATGTTATGGATAATTAAGATTATATGACTTTTTAGAACATCATGTGGTATTCTATGTAGTATATTCTGGTGTATGTTTTAGGTGAACATTTTATGTTTTTAATTATGTTATGTTGATGGTATTCATATATTATGTTTTTATTAATACAAGACGGCATATGATATCTTCAAACAATCAAAAACCAATGTAAAAAGTTTTGTAGCAGTCAAGTTCACATTTTACAATCTATTAAATACTTTCATGATATACTACCAATGACATTTTACTATCTATTAAAAGAAACACGAAAACAACTATTTCAAACTCCACCAAATAAGGGCGAGAATCCTTAAAAGGGCAGTGAAAAGGCGTTGAATATTCATCAAATAAAACTGAAAGTAATTCACCACTTACAACCACAATGCTTGAAACTGAATTGCTATTTTTTGAAATTGAAGAGTAAACACCATATTATATGTTTATCTATAAGTCTAATTTTCAAGGTATTTTCTCTTCTTAAATTTCTAACATCGGACTTGAAAATTCAAATGGAAACAAAATATGATATTCGCCGGGTTCACGGGTCCTAAAATATGACTTTATTTCAACCGTGTATAACATTCAAATATATTTTGGGCTTTAGTTTTGTTGGACAAATAATTTTATATCTTATTACCAGTCCTAAATGAGCCCATGGCCCAAAATGACAAAGTTTGTTGACGTTGAATTAGTATTTAGATAAATATCTTCTATACACTCTCTCTCTCTCTTATTTTATTCCATATTCTATATTTCACAATAACCGCCTTTCAAACTCTCTTATTTTATTCAGATGAATTAGGATTTATAAATATCTTCTACACACTCTCTTATTTTACACACTCTCTTCTACACACTCTTCCAAACTCGCAGACGATAAATCTATCATAGGTATGTTATATTGTTATGATAATAAATATATCAATTTCTTATTAAAATCAGTCTATATATAAGATTAACAATTAATATATTTTTGTTTTCCTAAATCAGATTGTGTGCTCGAAGAGAAATTCAATGACGTTTATAATCTCTAGAAGAAGATGAAACCTAAAAGTGTTAAAGGTAATTTTATAATATTTATTACCTTAATATTTTTTACCTGTTTATGTATAAACATTTAACTGATTATTTCATGTATTTTATTTTTAGATCCTGATGAATTAGTATTTTATTTTGAGATCTGACTGTATTTTGTGTTCGAATATCTTTTATTAGTTGTGTGATTGTAAAATATAAATATTATTTAGATCTGACTGAATTATGTTTGTATATGTTATATATTAATTGTGTGATTGTAATTTGTGTTGTTAATATTTAGATATTAGTACTATTAGAATGATTTTATTGAATATGACGGAATTATGTTAGATTTACATTTTGTGTTGACCTGGTGCTGGTTTAGGTTTCTATGAATATATAAATCGACGATATTATGATATGGATGCAAATTGGCGTTAATTGGTTTTTATTGCTTTTTTGATTACATTATGATATTTTAAAATTGTTTAATATAGTAACTGTGTGCTTTTTGGTAACAATATTTAACTATATCTAGCAATTACTTAGTTTCATAAAGAGCAGTTTAAAAAATATAAAATTGTGTAATATAGTAACTGTCTGTGTAGTTTTGGATACTTTGACTTTGATTGTTTCACGATTGTTTAAAATTTTCACATGTGAAAAAAAATCATTTTTACATTTTTATTAATCATTTATTATACTAGAGACTAAACTGTTGAATTTTTTTATCTATCAGCTAAGGATTTTATTTTCCAAAGTGTGTAGTTTTGGAGACTTGGAATGTGACTTCTGTGTTTATGTTGATAGTTTATATATAGAGTCTATTATTGAATAATCGTTAATATTTTTAGAAAAATTCCATTTAAAAATTTTCACATGTGAAAAACATTTTTTGTACATTTTTATGAATCATTTATTATACTAGAGACTGATTATCTATCAGCTAAGGATTTGATTTTCCGATAATGAGATTATTTTTATTACTATTTGTTGTATATTAGTTGATTAAATAATCGTTTATATGTTTAGAAAAAAAATCATTTGTACATTTTTATGAATTATTTATTATACTAGAGACTAAACTGTTGAATTTTGTTTATCTATCAGCTAAGGATTTGATTTTCCAAAGTAGTATTAGAAGAAAGGGAAAGACTAAAACATCTAATTCTAAAGCAAGCAGAAAATTATTTTCTAAGATTCTCGGAAAAGAAGGAAAACAACTCGATTTAGTGGGATTCGAAGAAAACCACTCCAAGCATTTGATTTAAAAGATCTGTTAGTAATGAAAATAAAAGATGCTAGGATTGTTTCATACAGGAGAATTCTTGTAATTCGAGGAGGAAGATGAAGATGATAAAAAAATGATAAATCTAAAAAGAGAAAGAGGAGGAACAATGTTTCTAAAAAGTACAAAGTTCTTGATGAAGATTTTCTTGAGCAGCATTGAATTGCAAGTTGAAGTTAACAAGGTTAAGAAGAAGATTAAAGTTTGTGGTGAAGAAAATTGTTTGGATGAAGATGAATGGTTGTCTATTAGAACTAGGGGTTCTCCAAAAGTTATGTACAATTTGATGAAGAAACTTACATTATCTCAAAGAAAAGAATTGATAGATATGGGGTTTGGATCACTTTACGAAATGGCGATGGAAGAAATCCCGGTTAAAATAGGTCATTTTGTTGTTGACAACTTTATTCCTAGCGAGATGAAGTTAAAGCTTAAGAATAATGATATTCTAATAACACCTGACTTAATTCACGCTGTTTTGGGTGTTCTGTGGAGGTATAGATATTCATGACTTGCCTAAGGAAAGGGGAGGAGATTTAAGTGAAAGATGGTTTAGGCAATATGTCTGTAGGAATCCAACACCTAAGAAGGTTGCTGAAGTGGTTGAAACGTCTAAAGTTGAAGGAATTTTATTCCGTTTGAACATGCTGGTTTTATTCTCAAATTTTTTTGGATTAGGAGGAATGGGTGGGCAATGCAGACCTCAACAAATTTTGAATTATATACATGAAGATACAAGAATCGAATGTATTGATTGGTGCAAATATGTTTTTGACTGCTTGAATGTCAGCAAAGAAACTTGGGTGAGGGATGATCCTAGTATCTACTATTGTGGACCTCTGACAGCACTTACTGTAAGTGTTCATATCAATACATTATAATTTTTTTATATTTTATTTTATACTTTATATCAGTTTTTCACATGTGAAAAATATAAATAGAATCTATTTTATACTTTATATCAATTTTTCACATGTGATTTATTTTATTATTATTTTTTTTTTGAAACTAATTATTTTTGTTCTATTTTTGCAGCTTATTTATGTGCATTCAACAAAATGTGATTCAAGATATGTACCTCATGAAATTCCAGCAATCAAATTTTGGAGTACTGATTTGATTAAAAAGAGGCAAATTTTTGAAATTCAGAATGGCGGATTTGGGATTGTTGATATAAATCAAGATGATTTCAATGACAACGATTCTACAAAAAGAAAGGTATTATTTTTATAATTGAAAAAATAAAATTGTAATAGCATACATTGATGTTAAGATCACATATAAACATGAGTTGATCGTATTGAAAATATTTTGTTTTTTTGGTATTTTATAATCAATGTAGTAGTAGCTAATATTCACATGTGAAGTTACATATTCTTTCTTCACATGTGAAGGATGTTTGACATCCTTTCTTCACATGTGAAGATACATATTTCTTTTATTCAAATGTGAAGGGTATTTGAGAAACATTAAATTTTAATTAATATTTTTCTAGATTAAATGCCAAAATATTTTCTAATATCAGGAAAAGAAAACTAACAATAGGAACCACCTGCATAATGCAAAACCATATAAGTACTATACCAGAAGAACTATAAACCCGATGCAGAACAAAAGCTACTACATCAGCATCAATGTACTATTACAATTTAGTTTAATTTTATTTGTACTATCTTAATTAGTAGAATTTATTTTGTTATTCGTTATATATATTTTTTAATTTTTAAACAGTTGGACTCGAATTGATAAACTTGATCATAAAGTTGATTTGCTCGAAACAGTTGTTCTGATTTGGAATACCAGTTTACCTCATGGTTTTATGAAAATCCAGATAATGAAAGGTTGAAAAAGATAAAAGCTAAGTTCAACCTTTGTATTAGAAATATTGATCTATATGGAGAAGATATGTCAAGAAGTGTAGTTAAATATGCTAATCAATCTGTAAGGAAAAGATATTGATGGGTTTGAAGTTGATGATGATAACTGGATAGATGACTTAAGAAATTATGGAACAAATGGTGATGATTGCTGGACTAATGAAATAGAGTATTATGAAACTGGAGAGTGCAGTCATCAAAATGAAGAACCAGTTGAAGACATAGTCAATGATGTGGAAAGAGATGATAACACCGAGAGTGCAATCACCAAAATAAAGAACCAGTTGAAGACATGGTCAATGATTTGGAAAGAGATGATAACATTTGTTATCAAACATTTCAAGTTCCTTTAATAAAACTGTGATAAGCAATCGATGATTGTTTGCAAACATTAAATAATGAAGTAGATAAACTGTTAAATCAAGATGAGTTGAAGCAACCTACTGAAGAAAGTCATATTGATTCTGAGATATTTGGGGTTTCGGATATTTTAAAAGAAGTGAAAAGAAGAGATTATTTTTCTCCGATAAAAGTCCAAAGAAGGTTACATTTGCTAAAGACATTGACATTAGGATTTTTGGGACTCCAAAAACATTTAATCTAAATGAGAATAATTTTGAAGAAGAAAAGAAAGTAAAACTTTTGCCATGGTCGTCATCTTTTAGAAATCCGTTTTTTGTTTCATCCCCTTATCCACAACATAGTTTGGTCGACAAACCATCTTTTTCTTTGGGTCCTGAATTTGAGTTCGATAAAGATGAAATTGAAGATAGAAAGCCAGTGATCAATGAAACACCTATTAGGCAAAATCCAAGACGAGATGTTGGTGTTCCTGTTCATGCAAGATCACCGTACAAAATCAGGAAGATATGTCCAATTATTCCAATAAAAGCTTCAGAAGAAAGAGTGGCTGATACGCTTTTTATGGCGCTTGATGATACTAATCCAGTGTAATTTTTAAATTTATATCTTTTTACTTGTGAAATTTGTTAAAAATTTTAAAAAATGATATATATATATATATTTTTTTTTGCAGTGATTTGGTATATGATTCTAGTTCATCCAAGACTTTGTTACTTCGATTTTCACTAGAGTCATTATCTCCTCGCTGAAAGTAGAAGAAAGTGTTATTGAAGGATGGTCGGATATGTTGAATTTCATGGAGCGTTACAAATCCCCCGATAGTCCATCTAGATACTTTTTCAAACCAATTGTTGTAAGTGCTTTTTAATTTTGATTACTTGTTCTTCAATACTTTTCACTTGTGAAGAAAATAATATAGGAATGACTAACTTGCCTAAATCATAGATTATAAGAATCAATAGATTATGAGAATCAATATTTTCACTTGTGCAGAAAATAATATAGGAATGAGTTAGTTGTGAAAATAATAGATTATGAGAATATTTGTACCTCAGTTTTGATTATTTGTTATTCAGTGTTGATTTAGAGGTGATTTTTTAAGTTTAGAAACTATATTTTCACTTGTGAATAAAATCATCTAAGAATGAGTTAGTTGTGTAAATCATAGTTTATGAGAATATTTGTATATCAGTTTTGATTATTTGTTATCAGTGTTGATTTATAGCTGATTATTTAAGTTTAGAATAAATATTTTCACTTGTGAAGAAAATTATCTAGTTATGAGTTAGTTGCATAAATCAATATTTTTCATTGTTGATTTAAGTGTTGATTTTTCTTTCACTTGTGAAAGAAATAAAATATGAATGATTTTTGTTTTTTTTAAAAGACTAATTATGAGAATATTGTTGTTCAGTCTTATCTATAAAGTGCAATTATTGAGTATTATCTTTAATTTGTTATTCAGACGAAGGGAATAGTTGATATTTCTACATCATATTTTGAGAAGTATAAGTTTTTTGAAGATACTGTTCTTAGGACTGATTACCAAGTAAAAGGACTTTAGCAAGAAAACTTCAATCGGTAATGGCTATTTAATTTTCTATTAGTTTTTATTAAATATGCATTTTCTAATATTATATGCATTTTTAATTGATATATATATATATATATTTTTGAATCGATATTCTTTCCTATATGATGTGTAGACCACTTCTTTTTTATTTGCTTTGATATAAAGAAACGAAAAGTTGTAATTATCGACAATTCAATGGTGGATGAAGAAAATGAGAGCAGATATTGTTCAGTTCCAGAACTTTTGGTGAGAAAAAATTTAAATATGTATAATTTTTTTTCTTATATTTTTTAAAAATTTATGTTTATTTTATTTATTTTTTATTTTGCAGATAAAAATGTTTGAAAAATTTCACAACATATACAATTCACCAAATATTGGATTTTCATTTCAAAAGTTACTGAAAGACTTAAAATGAAGTGGAGAACTGTGGATAATTATTTTGATGATGGAGTTTTTTTGATGTCGCATATGAATATGTATTTCGGAGAATCTGAGAGTAAATGGGAATACGGTCTTTTTAAAGAAAGTAAGGAACAGACCAAGCAACTTCACATGCTCAGTTAGTGGTTCATACGTAATAAAAAATGATTGAATGATATTTTTATTTTTTATAAGATTAAAAAGTGTTCATACAGCTTTTTTAATGATATTTTCACTTTTTTAATTATTGTTTTAATTTTTCACATGTGAAATTCTTATTGATTTTAACTATTGCTATTTCCTTTTTAACAGATCAAAGTTTGTCGAAGGATAATTTTGGCAGATAATAATAAATGCAGGAATAATTTCCTTAAAGAAGTTGCAAAGTATTCTACAATTGAAAAATCAAGAAGGAAACAACTTATTGAAGCAATTGTTGAAAATAGAGGAAAAAGATTAGGTTGCCGAGTTGCTCGAAAATTAGATTTGGGTTCAAAAGTTTTGAAAGTTACATTATCTGAACTTAAATAGATTGTTCAAGGTTTCATCATGCTTTAGATGTTATTATTATTGTTGTTGACATTCGTTTGACAATATGTTTATCGTTTTAACTTTTTAAAAATTTAATGTTGCATGTTATTTTTTATTATTATTATTTTTTAAAGTTATAGTAAATTTATTGTTTGAAATAAAATTATACCAAAGAAGACCAGTAAATGCATATTTGAAAGCAAATTGACAGAGATAAGATTAAATGCATATTTACATCAGCAGCAAATATGTAAAACCGTATACCTACTATATAACACATAGCAGAAACCAAAACTAGTACATCAGAAGAAAATATGTAAAACCGTATAACTACTATACCAGAAGAATTATTTACCGCTCCAATAACAGCAAAAACAAAACTACTACATTAGCAACAATGTACTATTTAAACATGAATTTGACGTGCTTAACTTCAAGTTTCTATATAGCAAAAAGAACGAAAATACACCAGAAGAACATGAATTGTACCCAGGAGGAGAAGGAGTAGATTTGATAAACCTTTAGCAACTAACTACTCACTCTACATTGAGCTAGTCCTTTTTGGTGGACTCATTGTTGTTTTTGAAAACATTAATTTTGCTTTTCACAAGTGAAAATAAATATAGAGTAATAGTAATTGCCTCAAATAATATCTTTATTAATTCTCAAATCTATACATTGACACAATATCTTCAAAGTATCATATTAAAAATGTAAAAAAAATGTACTAACATATCCATTTCCTAATGTCGTGTAATCTGCAAATCATTTTTTATTATCAATCACTGTAATCTGTTGAATCACTATCTGTCACAACTTCATTCTCTTTTCTTTTGCAGTTCCTACCTCATGTCTTCTCATCTTTTGACATTTTCTACAATATCTTCTCCTCTTCTTCATATATTCTCTTACTTTCTCCAAATTACCCTTCATTCTTTGTCCAAATGGAGGATCTCCTTTGTTTTACATTTTGTTGGATTCTGAACATCATTGGTTGCTGGCTTTTCTACACCAAGCTGAATGTTAAACATTTCCTTCTTAGTCAAGGGTTTAGCATTTGGATTTGCTTCTTCAACTTCACTCTTCAGAATTTTAATTTTTTCCACATATTCAGTACTTTGGTAAATCTTTTGCCAATATATTAAGGCAATAGTCTAACAAGAATGTCAGTTGAAAGATCCATAATTTTTTCAAAGATTCAACCCCACAAATGTTTCTTTTCCGAATATCTGGTGGCAATATGTCTCTCTTCCATCGTGTAATATGTATTTATCCGGAATAACTTCAATTCCTTTTCCTTTCATTACACAAAATACATGCCTGCACAAGAATCCAAATCTTGCAAAGTTCATGCATGAACATCCGTCGTCCCATCCGACATATTAGTTGACACCTACTGTAATCATAAAATAGATTAAAAAATTAGGTGTTTATAGAATTTTCACATGTGAAAAATATAATTTATTAACTAAATCAAATTATTTATATACAAAACTCAAATCAATATCATCATCAAATATAATCAAAATCAACAATTAGTTATTCAAACTAAGCAAGCTATAACCTACTAAACAACTAATAATATCTGTTGATAGATTTTTCACATGTGAAACATATAAGTCAATATGTTGTAATTAATAGAACTTTTCACATGTGAAAAATATTATTTTATTAACTTTATTTATAAATTAGAAATTTAAGAAGAGAAAATACCTTGAAACGTAGCTCTTTTTTCGTCCCATCCCTTCTGTTTTGAACTTCAGTTTCTTCAAAATTATATTTCTTCTTTGATTTTCTAGGCATTATTTCTCTAAGTTCTTTTATTGTCAGAACTTCTATGCCATCTTGAATAACTTCTGACACTTGATGACAATTATAAACAGCAGAATTTATTTCATCTTGAATCAAGAAGAAAATTGTCCTTGTATAGATCTTTGCAGATGACGCTCTATTGCCAATTTAGTCTTGTATCTTGGAACTTTTTGAATTGTTTCATCATCTAAAACTTCTTGTTTATGCCTTTGTCTTTCCATAGCAGATTCAAAGCCCATCATGAAGTTTAACGTTGTTGATCCACTGGTAGTAAAGTTTGAGAAAACGAATTCTCACTCGATCTTGATGTAGTTCTCATAAGCCCGACAATTCAACATCTTTGAAGTAAGCGGAATCCATCTCGTCTCTTATTTCAAACATATCCGATAACCATTTGTTTTCTTGCAGGTTAAATTCATTAATCAACGACAACCATTTTTCCACAAATTCTTCGATCTACATACACTCCAAACTAAGCGGTGCAACCTTCTTCTAAAAGTACCATTGTCTAGAATGGTTTTGCAAATCTGAAAATTACAGTTTTTTTTATAACCTATGTTAAAAACAAAGCACAATAATCTATAAAAAATAAAATTTATTTTGTGATAACAAAAACAAAAATCGTCTAATTGTATCAAAATATAATTCAAAATACTTTATAGATTATTGTGAAAATATCATTCAAAAATATTTTTCACATGTGAAAATTGCATTTGAAACCTTAAAAAAGTAATATTTTTCTGATTGTTTTCACATGTGAAAATTCCATAATCAATAAATTCCTAAAATAATTATAGCCAGTCTTACTTCACTTAAAACTTTAAAAATAATTTTCACATTTGAATTTAATGTCTTACCTTAAATGGAAGCTTGTTTGTTATGTGCCACATACAAAGCCTGTGGTTTGACTCTTTAAACACCGTAGCAAATGCTTTTCTCATAGCAAGATCTTGATCAGTTACTACTAATCTTGGTTGCTTTGAAAAGGCCTTTAGAAAACATCTGAGCAACCAAATGTATGACTTTGTCGTTTCATTAGATAGCATTCCAACACCAAATGTGACACACTTTCTGTGGTTGTCAATGCCCGTAAAAGGTACAAATACCATTTTATATCTACAAAAATAAATTTATCAAGCTTTTTTCACAAGTGAAATATATATTTTATAAATTAGTTTAATTTTTCCAACACATGTGAATATTATCTAATACAACTAAAATAGAACAAAAACTTGAATTAGATACTTATTTTTTTTCACATGTGAAAATTACTTTAGCTTCAGCTACTAAAGCCATTTAAACATATTTTTCACATGTGAAAGTTTCATTAAAAAAATTAATAAATTAAACTGAAAGAGAACATACTTATTTGTTCTGAAAGTTGCGTCAAAAGATATAGTGTCTCCAAATTCTTTGTAATTATACTTTGCCATCTCATCCGCCCAAAACAAGGTAGTCAACTCTCACTGTCTTCAACAAAGATATTCAAAAGAGAAATTTGCAACATGTTTTTTCCTGTTTTCCATCTTTGTAATCAACATCTGTGCATCACTATCCCCAATATGACTGTTCAAATCCCTTTTATTATTCCTAAACTCGGTCTCGTTGCATCAATGAATCGATCCTCCATTTGTAGCAGATGATGAGCTCTTGTTGCACCGATATTTGTTCCTCCAAGTTGTTGCATATATATTTGTTGTTTGTGACTCATTTTTTTCCTCTTCTTTGACAGATTTCTATAGACTACGGGAATGAATGTATGATTATGGTTTTCTTCAAAATCATACAGTTCATATTTTGTATGATCCGAATTGAGCTTGAATTTAACCCTTGCCATACATCCAGTCCTTGATATACTTGACGTTCTAATCTGCGTTTCACTAGTCTCTTCTTCATAGTATCCTTATTAACACCTTTTGGCAATCCCTCTTTGTTGCAAACCAAATACTTCCTTTCTACAATACCGCTTTTCAGAGTATTTTGTGTTGACAACCTAACATGAATCCTGCTTTCAAAGATAGTTTTCATACATTTTTATACACTCTTCAATTGTTGTATACTCTCTTCCTATTTTCGGTTTCAAAGATTCATCAACAATTGGCTTGTAATGAAAATCTCCTCCTTCTACTTCAACTTCTTCACATATATTCAATCGCTTGTTTTATATAATGTATACCTTCAAAAAAATTCAATTTCATATAATAAACAATAAATTAATTATTACCAAACATAATCAAAAATGATTTTTTTCAAATGTGTATATTTTATAACTATACTTAATGGCATCAAAACTTCATTTATAAATGATAGTTTTCACAAGTGCAAAAATTTTTAATTAAAGCTTTTAAATTACAAAATTAATAGCATGAATCAACTGATAGTAGGAACCAAAAGATTGAATCATCTAATTGAACTTATAACTAATAACTAGACTTATTTGAAATTATAAACTCCAAATTCCTAATGTAATCAAAGCTTATACCTCATAGAAACCATATATCTGTGATACATGAGAGCAAAGAAAAATCCTACATCACAGCAAAAACTACTACATACCAGCCAGAACTATATATCTTACAAGCAGAACCAAAACTATTAAATCAACAAAGAAAACAAATACATCAAACTACATCAAAGGTTGAATCACCTAATTGCAACAAAAAATGATTGATAAATGCTTATCTTCACATGTGAAGATTCTAATAATTAGGATGTTTACTTATAAACTTAAAAATACTAATGTAATCAAAGTTTAAATCGCATAATTGCATAAAATAAATGATTATATTCACCACGTTACAGCAACTACTAATATAATCAAGACTTAAATCACCTATTTTCAACAAAAACTTATTGATAAATGCTTATATTCACAATATTGGATACTAATAACTAGACTTATTTGAAATTATAACCTTTTAAAATTCCTAATGTTATCAAAGCTTAAATCGCCTAATTTCATAAAATAAATGATTATCTTCACATGTGAAAATTTTAATAACTAAACTTATTTTTACTTATAAACTCAAAAATGCTAATGTAATCAAAGCTTAAATCACCTAAATTTGTATTTAAAATTAATTTCTAAATGATTATCTTCACATGTGAAGATACAAATAACTAGACTTATTTGAAATTATAACCTTTAAAATTCCTAATGTTATCAAAGCTTAAATCGCCTAATTGCATAAAATAAATGATTATATTCACATGTGAAAATTTTAATAACTAGACTTATTTGAACTTATAATCTCAAAACTGCTAATATAATCAAAGCTTAAATCGCCTAATTGCATCAAAAACTCATTCCTAAAGATACTAACAACTGGACTTATTTGATCTTATAATCTCAAAACTGCTAATCTAATCAAAGCTTAAATCGCGTAATTGAATCAAAAACTAATTCCTAAATGATTATCTTCACATTTGAATATACTAACAACTGGATTTATTTGAACTTATAACCTCAAAACTGCTAATCTAATCAAAGCTTAAATCGCGTAATTGAATCAAAAACTCATTCCTAAATGATTATCTTCACATGTGAAGAAACTAACAATGTACTTATTTGAACTTATAATCTCAAAACGCTAATCTAATCAAAGCTTAAATCGCTTAATTGCATCAAAAACTCATTCCTAAATGATTATCTTCACATGTGAAGATACTAACAACTGGATTTATTTGAACTTATAACCTCAAAACTGCTAATCTAATCAAAGCTTAAATCGCCTAATTGCATCAAAAACTTATTCCTAAATGATTATCTTCACATGTGAAGATACTAACAACCGACTTATTTGAAATTATAACCTCAAAACTGCTAATCTAATCAAAGCTTAAATCGCCTAATTGAATCAAAAACTCATTCCTAAATGATTATCTTCACATGTGAAGATACTAACAACTGAACTTATTTGAACTTATAACCTCAAAACTGCTAATCTAATCAAAGCTTAAATCGCCTAATTGCATCAAAAACTTATTCCTAAATGATTATCTTCACATGTGAATATACTAACAACTGGATTTATTTGAACTTATAACCTCAAAACTGCTAATCTAATCAAAGCTTAAATCGCCTAATTGCATCAAAAACTTATTCCTAAATGATTATCTTCACATGTGAAGATACTAACAACCTACTTATTTGAAATTATAACCTCAAAACTGCTAATCTAATCAAAGCTTAAATCGCCTAATTGAATCAAAAACTCATTCCTAAATGATTATCTTCACATGTGAAGATACTAACAATGGATTTATTTGAACTTATAACCTCAAAACTGCTAATCTAATCAAAGCTTAACGCCTAATCATCAAAATTATTCATAAATGATTATCTTCACATGTGAATATTCTAAAACGGACTTATTTAAACTTATAACCTCAAAACTGCTAATCTAATCAAAGCTTAAATGATTATTTTCACATGTGAAGATAATTTATCAAAAATTAATTACAGTAAATCTTAAAATTAAACAAGCTAATAATATTAACAATTCTAAACAATTATTAATAAAAATTATTTAAATTATAATAAAATATGAATTTTACTTGATATCTCCGAGTTTTCCTGGGATGATCCGGTATCGGTAATTTCATCTCCGTCAGATTCTGATTCAGATTCAATTACATTCCGTTGATTGCTTTGATTGAAAGACGGTGTCATTGAGCGTGTTAACGGCGGTGGCATAATGACTTGAACGGCGGTTAACGGAGAATTAAATGCGTTTAATGTCTGTGATATAATGGCGGTTTAACGGCGACTTTACAAATGTCAACGACGGTAGAAGAAGGATTTTAATGGCGGTAGTTGTGACGGTTAACGACGGTAGAAGAAGGATTTTAATGGCGGTAGTTGTGACGGTTAACTTACTAGAGAAGAAGAATTTAATTTATGTAATTGTAACGGAAAATATCTAGGAGAAAATATCTAATTTTTCACCTTGCTTTTTAGTTAAAGTGTGTGTTTTTTTTTATATATTAGATATTTGTTTGTAATTTACATATTTGCCCTTGGTTAGTGTAAATGTTTGGCTAATCTTAGCCATTAGATCTAAAAAAAGGTGGGACTAGATGGAGGGCTAGGATCTCTTTCTCATGCTCTCACCAAAATTTGACTTCTCACAAGAAACACCCCCTATATATATATATATATATATATATAATATATATATATATATATATATATTATATATATATATAT
>OU343216.1:189844133-189858983 GCA_910596185.1 Chrysanthemum makinoi
TTTGTAACACTCCATGAAATTCAACATATCCCATCATCCTTCAATAACACTTTCTTCTTACTCTCAAAATTTCGTGAAACAATGACTCTAGTGAAAATCGAAGTAACAAAGTCTTGGATGAACTAGAATCATATACCAAATCACTGAAAATATATATATATATATATATATATATATATATATATATATATATATATATATATCATTTTAAAATTTTAAACAAATTTCACAAGTAAAAGATATAATTTAAATTAATAATCGATTAGTCTCCCATCAAGCCATAAAAAGCTGACAACAATTTTCTTTCGAAGCTTTTATTGAATAATTGGACATATCTTCCTGATTTTGTACGGTGATCTTGCATGAACAGGAACACCAACATCTCGTCTTGGATTTTGCCTAATAGGTGTTTCATTGATCATCGCTTTCTATCTTCAATTTCATCTTTATCGAACTCAAATTGTGACCCAAAGAAAAAAGATGGTTTGCCGACCAAACTATGTTGTGGATAAGGGGATGAAATGATGACGACCATGGCAAAAGTTTTACTTTCTTTTCTTCTTCAAAATTATTCTCATTTAGATTAAATGTTTTTGGAGTCCCAAAATCCTAATGTCAATTGTCTTTAGCAAATGTAACCTTCTTTGGACTTTTATCCGAGAAAAAATAATCTTCTTTCCACTTCTTTTTAAAATATCCAAAACCCCTAAATATCTCTAATCAATATACTTTCTTAGGTTGCTTCAACTCATCTTGATTTAACAGTTTATCTACTTCATTATTTAATGTTTGCAAACAATCACCATTGTTTATCAACAGCTATTAAAGGAACTTGAAATGTTTGAAAACAAATGTTATCATCTCTTTCCAAATCATTGACCATGTCTTCAACTGGTTCTTTATTTTGGTGATTTCACTCTCCGGTGTTATCATCTCTTTCCACATCATTGACTATGTCTTCAATCGTTCTTCATTTTGATGACTGCGACTTCCAGCTTCATAATACTCTATTTCATTAGTCCAACAATCATCACCATTTGTTCCATAATTTCTTAAGTCATCTATCCAGTTATCATCATCAACTTCAAACCCATCAATATCTTTTCCTTACCGTGATTGATTAGCATATTTAACTACACTTCTTGACATATCTTCTCCATATAGATCAATATTTCTAATACAAAGGTTGAACTTAGCTTTTATCTTTTTCAACCTTTCATTATCCGATTTTCATAAAACCATGAGGTAAACCGGTATTCCAAATCGAAACAACTGCTTCGAGCAAATCAACTTTATGATCAAGTTTATCCAATTCTGAGTCCAACTGTTTAAAAAATTAAAAAATATATATATAACGAATAACAAAATAAATTCTACTAATTAAGATAGTACAAATAAAATTAAACTAAATTGTAATAGTACATTGATGCTGATGTAGTAGCTTTTGTTCTCTGTCAGTTTATAGTTGCCTGGTATAGTACTTATATGGTTTCTGCCATAATGAGTTGGTTCCTATTGTTAGTTTTCTTTCTTCTGATATTAGAAAATATTTTGGCATTTAATCTAGAAAAATATTAATTAAAATTTAAAGTTTGTCAAACACCCTTCACATGTGAAGAAAAGAATATGTATCTTCACATGTGAAGAAAGGATGTCGAACATCCTTCACATGTGAAGAAAGAATATGTAACTTCACATGTGAATATTAGCTACTACTACATTGATTATAAAATACCAAAAAAACAAAATATTTTCAATACGATCAACTCATGTTTATAGGTGATCTTAACATCAATGTATGCTATTACAATTTTATTTTTTCAATTATAAAATAATACCTTTCTTTTGTAGAATAATCGCCATTGAAATCATCTTGATTTATATCAACAATCCCAACCGCCATTCTAATTTCAAAATTTGCCTCTTTTAATCAAATCAGATCTAAAATTTGATTGCGGAATTTCATGAGGTACATGTACTGAATCACATTTTGTTGAATGCACATAAATAAGCTGCAAAAATAGAACAAAAATAATTAGTTTCAAAAAAAAATAATAATAAAATAAATCACATGTGAAAAATTGATATAAAGTATAAAATAGATTCTATTTATATTTTTCACATGTGAAAACTAAAGTATAAATTAAATTATAAAAAAATTATAATGTATTGATATGAACACTTACAGTAAGTGCTGTCAGAGGTCCACAATAGTAGATACTAGGATCATCCCTCACCCAAGTTTCTTTTGTCATATCAAGCAAGCCAAAAACATATTTGTGACCAATCAATACATTCGATTCTTGTATCTTCATGTATATAATTCAAAATTTGTTGAGGTCTGCATTGCCCACCCATTCCTCCTAATCCAAAAAAATTTGAGAATAAAACCAACATGTTCAAACGGAATAAAATTCCTTCAACTTTAGACGTCTCAACCACTTCAAAGAACCTTCTTAGGTGTTGATTCCTAACAAAGATATTGCCTAAACCATCTTTCACTTAAATCTCCTCCCCTTTCCTTAGGCAAGTCATGAATATCTATACCTCCAACAGAACACCCAAAACAATGTGAATTAAGTCGGTGTTATTAGAATATCATTATTCTTAAGCTTTAACTTCATCTCGCTAGGAATAAAGTTGTCAACAACAAAATGACCTATTTTAACCGGGATTTCTTCCATCGCCATTTCATAAAGTGATCCAAACCCCATATCTATCAATTCTTTTCTTTGAGATAATGTAAGTTTCTTCATCAAATTGTACATAACTTTTGGAGAACCCCTAGTTCTAATAGACAACCATTCATCTTCATCCAAACAATTTTTTTCACCACAAACTTTACTCTTCTTCTTAACCTTGTTAACTTCAACCTTGTTAACTTCAACTTGCGTACCAATCTGCCAAGAAAATCTTCATCAAGAACTTTGTACTTTTTAGAAACATTGTTCCTCTTCTTTCTTTTAGATTTATCATTTTTTTATCATCTTCATCTTCCTCCTCTGAATTACAAGAAATTCTCCTATATGAAACAATCCTAGCATCTTTTAATTTCTCATTACTAAACAGATCTTTTAAATCAAATGCTTGGAGTGGTTTTCTTCCGCATCCCACTAAATCGAGTTGTTTTCCTTCTTTTTCCGTAATCAAAATAATTTTCGCTTGCTTTAGAATTAGATGTTTTAGTCTTTCCCTTTCTTCTAATACTACTTTGGAAAATCAAATCCTTAGCTGATAGATAAACAAAATTCAACAGTTTAGTCTCTAGTATAATAAATAATTCATAAAAATGTACAAATGATTTTTTTTCAAATGTCAAAATTTTTAAATGGAATTTTTCTAAACATATAAACGATTATTTAATCAACTAATATACAACAAATAGTAATAAAAATAATCTCATTATCGGAAAATCAAATCCTTAGCCGATAGATAATCACCTCTAGTATAATAAATGATTCATAAAATGTACAAAAAATGTTTTTTCACATGTGAAAATTTTAAATGGAATTTTTCTATTAAATATCAACATAAACATATAAGTCACATTCCAAGTGTCCAAAACTACACACACTACTTTGAAAATAAAATCCTTAGTCGATAGATAAAAAATTCAACAGCTAGTCTCTAGTATAATAAATGATTAATAAAAATGTACAAATGATTTTTTTTCACATGTGAAAAGTTTTAAACAATCAAAAACACGTAAGTCGAGTCCAAAGTATCCAAAACTACAATGCATACACTATATTACACAATTTTATATTTTTAAACTCGCCTTTATGAAACTAAGTAATTGCTAGATATAGTTAAATATTGTTACCAAAAAGCAAACACAGCTTACTATATTAAACAATTTTAAAATATCATAATGTAATCAAAAAGCAATAAAACCAATTAACGCCAATTTGCATCCATATCATAATATCGTCGATTTATATATTCATAGAAACCTAAACCAGCACCAGATCAACACAAAATGTAAATCTAACATAATTCCGTCATATTCAATAAAATCATTCTAATAGTACTAATATCTAAATATTAACAACACAAATTACAATCACACAATTAATATATAACATATACAAACATAATTTCCAGATCTAAATAATATTTATATTTTACAATCACACAACTTATAAAAGATATTCGAACACAAAATACAATGATCTCAAAATAAAATACTAATTCAAAGATCTAAAAATAAAATACATGAAATAATCAGCTAAATGTTTATACATAAACAGTAAAAATATTAAGGTAATAAATATTATAAAATTACCTTTAACACTTTTAGGTTTCATCTTCTTCCAGAGATTATAAACGTCTGTTGAATTTCTCTTCGAAAGCACAATCTGATTTAGGAAAACAAAAATATATTAATTGTTAATCTTATATATAGACTGATTTTAATAAGAAATTGATATATTTATTATCATAACAATATAACATACCTATGATAGATTTATCGTCTGCGAAGTTTGGAAGAGTGTAGAAGAGAGTGTGTAAAATAAGAGAGAGAGTGTGTGTAGAAGATATTTATCTAAATCCTAATTCATCTGAATAAAATAAGAGAGAGAGAGAGTTTGAAAGGTGGTTATTGTGAAATATAGAATATGGAATAAAATAAGAGAGAGAGAGAGATGTAAGATATTTATCTAAATACTAATTCAACGACAACAAACTTTGTCGTTTTGGGCCATGGGCTCATTTAGGACTGGTAATAAGATATAAAATTATTTGTCCAACAAAACTAAAGCCCAAAATATATTTGAATGTTATACACGGTTGAAATAAAGTCATATTTTAGGACCCGTGAACCGAATCAATATCATATTTTGTTTTCATTTGAATTTTCAAGTCCGATGTTAGAAATTTAAGAAGAGAAAATACCTTGAAAATTAGACTTATAGAAAAACATATAATATGGTGTTTACTCTTCAATTTCAAAAAATAGCAATTCAGTTTCAAGAATTGTGGTTGTAAGTGGTGAATTACTTTCAGTTTTATTTGATGAATATTCAACGCCGCCTTCCCGCCCTTTTAAGGATTCTCGTCCTTATTTGGTGGAGTTTGAAATAGTTGTTTTCGTGTTTCTTTTAATAGATAGTAAAATGTCTGTTGGTAGTATATCATGAAAGTATTTAATAGATTGTAAAATGTGAACTTGATCTACAAAACTTTTTACATTGGTTTTACAGATTGTTTGAAGATATCATATGCCGCATCAGTATTAATAAAACATAATATATGAATACCATCAACATAACATAATTAAAAACATAAAATGTTCACCTAAAACATACACCAGAATATACTACATAGAATACCACATGATGTTCTAAAAAGTCATATAATCTTAATTATCCATAACATTACATAATTTCAACACATAAAACTTTGGTTATCCATATCATGCTTACAAACATGCAATATGGGGACCTGAAATTGCCTTCCATCTTCACCTGAAATTGCTTACAAACTTTTAGGTTTCATTGACGCCCTTATCATCATCTATTTCAACTGCTTAATTAAAGTATAAGTTAATTGACCTTTTATCATTATAAATGCTTAAGAATTAAAAAAAATGTATATTAATTTACCTTGCTTTTCTACATTATTACAATATCGAAAACCCGGAAGAGTGTATTCACCTGACTAAAAATTCAAACATTTTTGGGAAATTAAATAGAATGATAATAGTGGCTTTAAATCAGATAATATAATAATCTATTGATTTGAAATATTTTCTTACCTTTACGAAGTGTCGTTAGAATTCAAGATACTTTGAAACATCACACTCAATTGTTTCCCATTTATTTAAATAAAAAAAAGATGAGGTGCATGCCATTTGTCTTTTCGTGTTTAACTATAAAACAAATATAACTTTAGATAATAATATAATAAAATATATATTATAAAGTAAAGTAAAATACCATTATCATTGCATTCAATGGCTTTAGAAGATACAATAACAACAAATATAACTTTAGTGAACAATAAGTATCTTTATTTTTCAAACTCAACTATATATTTACTAAAATAATGATCATATTGCCATTATAATTTTTTTAAAGATAAAATACCATTATCACTGCATTCAATGGCTTTAGAAGTAGCATCTACAATAACAATAATATATAATGTCAATTATAATTTTTTTTTTGATTTAAATATGAATATTATTTAATATACAAAGATTTGAATGACTTTTTCACATGTGAAAAAAAAGTATTTAAAAATCAAAACTTAAGTATCTTTAATTTTTCAAACTAACTAAAGAACTATATATTAAACTACAAATTATGTTCTAAAAAAAATGAAAGAAAAAAAAATTATAATAAATAGATTTGATAAAAACTAAGTCCAATAAACCAAATTTAAATACAAAATATTATAATGTATTTAGAAAAATAAATAAAACGTTTCAAAAAAACACAATACTAGCTTTTCAAATTTGAATTTTACCCTTACATATCCTTGCCATTTTTGTCTTACACCTCCTTGCCATTTGACTATCAGTTTAACTATAAAACAAATTCAATTTCGTAAGAATAATATAAAAAACTATATATAAATTAAAGTAAAAATAACATACCATAATCACTGGATTGATTAGTTTTAGAAGTAACATCTACAATAAACAAATAATATATAGTGTTAATTATATTGTTTTTTTATTAAAATATAAATATTATTTTATCATTCAAAGATTTGCAATGAATTTTTCACATGTGAAAAAAAAAATTACACTAAAAAATGAAGTATCATTAAGTTTTTAAAATTAACTAAAGAGGTACATATTAAACAACAAATTATGTACTAAAAAAAAATACATCATTTTAATCAACAGACTAAATAAAACCCAAGTCAAATAAAAAAAAATGTATTGATAATCATAAAGAAAAAAAAATACTAAACTATCATAGAACAACGAACAAGAAAAACACAAAAACAAACCTTTGAAGCCATTAACAACCAACTTTTATCTAAACGATCACCTGATGATAACAAAACAAAGAATTAAAATATTAATGATAGATGTAATATAATAAACAAACAAAGTATAGTCTAAATAAATAAATAAAAATATATAACTATAGAGGCGGCTTTACAGTTGAAAATGAAAATGAAAATGAAGAAGAAACAAACTAGGGTTTCATCGTATGTTATAATGCCAATATAATAAAAATATTTTTATGGTCGGGCTTTGATGTAAAAAAGGTATTTATTATAAAAACACACTACTTAAGTCCATCATAGATTAATTTTAACTTTCAAAATTAATACTATCATTTCATGAAAATATTTTACATTTTTATTTATAATTTATAATATTTTTATAAAAATATTTCATAATATTTCAACTTTTTGAATATTTTAAATATTTCAAAGTTTGATAAATATTAAATATTTCAAAGTTTGAGATAATTTTCACATGTGAAAAGTTCATTATAGATAAAAATATAATTTTTTTTATCTATATAAAAATATAGATCAAATTAAAAAGATTGCTACATAGCTTCATCAGCAATAAAAAGTATTGTACATAGCCATCTCCTAAGCTTTAACAATGTCTACACCCATGCCTATATGATGTTGGTGATTATGAGCAAAGCAGATAACAATCACAGAAAAATGTCTACACCCAACTTCAGCTTCTAGCATTTTCTCGCATAATCTTTACATATAGAGCATACTTTACAGATAGAGGTTACTTCACATTTCATAATATATGCTGCTGTTAACTATAAAACAATAAAAATATAAGCTTATGTAAAAAAATTATATGCTGTAATCTATAAATGTAATTTGAAACATTTTGGCAAATATATCGAAATCATTTTTCCTCTAAGCTTCAATCATTTTTTTCTCGTACATCCCTATTAGCAATAGCATATAGAATCATCTTCCTCCTTTCATCTTCTGATTTATCCTCAAATTCTTGAACCAACTTCAAAAACTTATTCTTTAACAAATTCAAGTCGCACAATAAAATCTTCGCAACAAATCTTGATCGCAATAAATTCAGTTGTGTACTTTGTTTTTGAGACTCCAAAGAAAGACCACAATCCCAGTTTTTTAAACCGTTATAAATTTCCATATGAAGCATTAAAAAAACACCACAATCCACATGATTATTCTTCGTCCTCCATTTCATTTGCATCCTTGATGGGTTTGTATTTCTAATATCTTCAGACTTTGGATGTTTAACGTGATCTAAATAGGCAACAACAACTTTTTTCTACAAAACAAATTAATAAGAAAAGAAAAAAAAATTAATACGAATTATTATAAGAACATATATAAAAACAGATGGGACGATAGTAGTATAACGCTAGTGATAAGGATTGGTGTAAACAAACGGCTAATGTTTCCATCTAAAATTTACCATGTGAATAAAAGGGAGAAATATACTTACAATTTCTTCAGGAATGCCATAATATCTTTTACTGAAAGTAGGTCCATTGGCACTATTGTCAATAACTTTAAACGAACCATTTTCAAATCACACATATAAGATACATGTGTCCTTTATGACAAACAGGAAGAAAAGTCTGCAAAAAATAAAAGCAATTTAAAAATTTGTTAAATTTACATATCAACTATACATTAGTTACTGAATTTTAAAAAAATTTAAAAACATACCATATCAAAAGTTTTCAATGACATAAGATGCTTTTCATCATTTCTAAAACTTTCTTTAATTCTTTTTGTGAACACTTGTAATTTCTCCAGATCAAGATGCTTTTCAATAAAAGTATGATGGATTCTGCATAATAAATAATGAAATTATTGTTTTTAAATATGATAAATACTATAAATATATATATAGTAATATATAACAAAATTACTTACAATTACAGAGATTTTAAAGAAAAATCTGGATGGTAACGTATCATCTTCTTTATATAATTCCAAAACGTTGAGAATCTCTGACCATATATCGATGACATTCGTTGACAATTCCAAACTTGGGGTTAATGTTTCCATATCAATATGATTTAAACAATGGCCACTTTCACTTTTAAATATTGGTTCCCTGTAATATTTGAAAAAAATAAATAAATAAGATTAGCATATAGTCAATATATAATATATAAAAAGGAAATTTGAAATATTAATGTTATTTTAAAATAAAGTTACCATTTAGGCGTTGTCATTGCAAATAATGTATTAGCAACAATTTGCTCATCTTCTGAAAGAGGCTTTTTAGGGTTTACAGGTTTATACTGAAAAGGAGATAGACGATCTGGTCCATCATATATATCAACATCAACATAACTTAAATCATCCACAGAAAATGCAAAATCTGCCAAAAAATATATAATAAAAAATAATATTAATTGCTATAAACATGATTAATGTAAAAAATAAAAAATGTAAATAAACTTAAATTGATATTTTTTCACATGTGAAAAATACTATAAATTGTGATAAAATTAAAAAATTCTATGTTTTTTCACATGTGAAAAATAAAAATTGTAAAAATAATATAATTTAAAATTGTAAAAATAATATAATTGAAATATGCAAAAAAATAATAATTGAAAATTAAAAAAAAAAGTTTTAATAATAAATATTATTACAAACCATAATAATTCACAAAATCATCAAGTTTTAGAATAAACTAAACCTTGATCATCTACCGTAAAATCTAAACTTTTATTTGAGAATCTAAATCTTCATCCGGTTGTTCTTTGTTTTCAAATACATCTAAAACTTCTTCTTTTCAAATTTTACTCTTTTTGAGGGATCTTCTTTGGAAGTAGTAGAATTATTTTGAGGTTCAACTTGAATGTTTTCAGTGCTAATTTCATCTTTATCTTCTGCTTCTTTTGATGAATGTTGAACATCTACAGTTTTAGATTGAATCACTCCCAAGTCTTCAATCATTCCCAAAATTTCGCACATTCAGCTTTCTGCACCTCTTTGATAATCATGAATCTTCAAATCCTTATTAGGTTGTTTTTCAGGAACATTTTCAACATTAACAACCGGCATTTCTTCTACACAATCAATCACCGGTAAATATTGCTCAACAACAGATTCTAAAACTTTTTCACATTCAGCTTACTTTTTTGTCTCGATATTCTTCAGGTTCGTGTTCAGCTCAGTTCGGATCAGAATCTTTTGCTTGTTCAGTTCGTGTTCGTGTTCAGTTCATGAATCTTCAAATCTTTATTAGGTTGTTTTTAAAACATTATCAACATTAACATTATCATTTCTTCTACACAATCAATCACTGGTAAATCTTGCTCAACAACAGATTCTAAAACTTTTTCACATTCAGCTTTTCATCGCTTTGGCGGATATTCTTCGTGTTCGTGTTCTTTTGCTTGTTCAGATCGTGTTCGGTTCAGTCCATTTTGTGTGTCTTCTTGGATTTTTTATGATGGAATATCTCAAAGCAAAGGATCATCTCCCTAATAATTAAAAAATTAGCATTAATAAAAATTTAAAGATAGTTTCACATGTGAAAAATATAAGTTATTAAAAAATAAATCAAGAAAAAATAGTTTTCACATGTGACGAATTTAATTTCCTTACATCGATGGATTTAAATTTTACCGACTTTCATCATCCGAATTGACTGATGTTTCATTCATTGAAATATCATGATCTCCCATAATCCCTTTCCCTTTCCCTTTCTCTACCAAATCATCATCTTCCTCTGCCAAATCAGAAAATCCAAAAACAAAGATTGTGTTTGTTAACCATGAAGGTTTGGAAGATACTAATTTGATTACTTAAACGTTCTAACTTCTAACTTCTAACTGAAGGAAATATAACATAAGTTATCGATGTCATAGTTTTTAGAGATTCAGTTCCCAAGTTTCTCTGATAGAACTTCCTTTGTCTGCCGGTAGTGATAAGATGGATAAAAAGTTAAAATGTTTGCATATACAGTTAATTCTTTAGAGACACCTTAGGTTTCTACTCAACTAGGGTTGGTCTAATTCTTTGAGGTGATTTAAAAGTATTGTTTTTCTTTGACGACATTATAAAATATATTAAAGAAAAAATTACCTTTGACTCTAATCCACAAAAATCGTCTTGTTTCGGTAGTAATCCAAAACCTCCAGCCTCGATTTCTAATTTCTCTCTATACTTCATTTGAATTGTCTTCCATTCTTTAATTATCGCCTTTGACGAGAACAGAAAACGATCACATCTTGTTGAATCAAGATATAAGAGCTACAAATTAAAAAATTTACGTAAATAATAAATTCAAATAAGTGAAATAAGCTATAAATGAATTTATATGTAATGAGTGATTACTTACAGTCATAAATGTAATTGGACCTGTGAAGTAGTGATTGGACCTGTAATTCCACTTTTTTATGCTTGGAGCCAAACAATCTATTATATATTTACACCAATTTACACTTTCAACTTTCTCAAGGACATCATCATTTATACTCTTCAAAATATTCAAATTACATGCTCCTTGCGTATCACACATCCCCATTGTATTTGCAAAGAGTATCAAAAAATTCATTTTAAACAACTTCCCACAATCATTTGTTGAAACTATAACATCCGTATATCATTCGGTTGATTTCATTCTTCCTAGACTTAAAAGAAAATTGATTTAACCATTCTTGGATAAAAGGATCATCTGCCTTTCTTTCATTCAAGGAATCTAATGACATTCTTCCTATAGGAATACCAAGAACTTCATGTACCTTACTTTCTGTAACATCTATATAACCATTACTTAATGGTAATTTCATTACTTCCAGATCTAACTTAGAAATAACATAATATCCTAAACATCCGGGGATATCGTGAATCATCATCTCAACAAAACCTCCAAAACCCATTTCTATCAAAACCTCTTGCCTTTTAGCATTTAAAATGCTTATTGCAGAAAAACAGAGCAGCTTGGTGCTGTCCTTGTTCTAATAGAAGGAATTTTATCATTATCTTTTACTTTTCTTTTTTTTTGTCTTTTGTTTAAAATGATCATCATTGTCCTTATTTTTCCTCTTTCTCTTACCAAAATCATCACCAGTAGTCTTTCTTGGTCTTCCTCTTACCGCCAGCTTGAAGAATCAGCCTTTTCTTGCCTTATCTATAAAATAAAATAAAAAATATTAATAAAATATATTTTTCACTTGTGAAAAATTAACAATATGCATACTAAAAAATATTAGTTTTACTATTTTCACATGTGAAAACTAGGTCACAACACAAAATAATCTAAAAAAGTGTTATTGTAGAAAGGAAATAGTTCTTTTTCAATAACGAAATATATTAATAAGTATGTATGGGAAAATGTATTGTAAAATGATATTAAAGATGTTAAAGTTATTTACCAGTATTATCACCAGCAGACTTTTTGGTCTTCCTCTACTCAGCTTGACAAATGAGTACATTTTTTGATTCGTCATTAGCGGAATCGCCAAGAGTGCAATGTACTATCAACTGATGGACAATTTCGGTCTTCAGATAATCACTGTTTTTTGGTGTAGAAGAAGCAACTGAATTAAAAAGGATATATAATTTTAAGTATCATGTAAATATTAAATATGCTTAATAAAATGTTATTGTAATTAATTTGAATTCAATAAAAAAATACTTTAAAATAACAAAATTAGTTTATGTTAAATTACCTTTAACAACATTATCCAAATCTAAATCAATCTTCATCCGAAATAAAATTATTTTATTTTTAAATGTCAAGTATTACAAAGGACATAATGTATTGAAAAGTGTATGATAAAATGAAATGATGACAATATTAAAAGCGTAATCATGGAATTAGATTAAAAGTTTTTTACCAGAATTGTCACCAGTAGTCTTTCTAGGTCTTCCTCTCTTACCAAAGTTGCTTTTTTGCCTTATCTATAAAATAATATAAAAACTAATAATAAAATATATTTTTCACTTGTGAAAAATTAACAATATGCATACTAAAAATATGAGTTATACTATTTTCACATGTGAAAACTATGCTAAAAAAATGTTATTGTAGTATGGAAATTTTTTGTAAAATAGAATCTTCACAAGTGATGAAAAAATTTGAAAAACTTTTCAAAAACTGCTTATGTTTGTGCCGATTTTAAGTTTCACTTTTATGTTTATCACATGTGAATAAAATTTATATTACCTTTAATGACATTGTCCATATTGAAACCAATCTTCATCCTAAAAAAAAACAAAACAAAAAACAAAACAAAATTTAAATCATAATAATGCAAATTTAAAAAAATATATATATAAAATTAAAATAAAGTTATAGACTAAATTTATGTACCGTAATCATCACTAGCGAATCTGCACTAGTACCATTATCCAAATCTAAATATGATTCTTCATATTTACCAAAATCACCACTAGTAGACTTTCTTGTTGAATAAGTTCCTTTTTTTTCAAGTATCTATAAAATAAATACAAATTTTAAGCTTATAATAAGTATTGGTGAATTTCATCAAAAACAAAAATCAATAATGCAAAGTGCATTTGTTCAAAACTGTACTAGTACCAAATACTAACATATAAGAGCACCTATACTTATCCTAAACCACAAGAAACACCATTCAAAAAGAAAACAAAAACACAAACAAATTAAAAACTCATTAAAACTAAGCAATCTAAACATTTAGGCATAGACCTCAATTTCATCAGCTTAACAATCTCAAACAAACATAATCCAATCTCAAAAAACAAACATTAAAACAAAATACACTTTTATTCTACCTCCAAAAATACAGATCTCCACAACAAAAGATTAAAAAAACTAATCCCCGAATTTAACACAACAAAAAGTCAAAACTTATCTTAATCTAAAAACTTATTGCCAAACAACTAACATTATTGTACTCATATGTTGTTTTGAGAATTCAAATACTTAGCTATACTAAAAACTTATTGCCAAACACCCTTGTATGGATACTAATATATTCAAAACACTATAAAAAAATAAATAAATAAATAAATTGTTATTTCTATACTTTTACAATAATCATTAAACAATAAATAAAATTATAATTATTAAAAAAAATTACCATTAACAGTTGGTGTATATTTCTTCTTTCTAGCTTATACTCTTTCTTCTTCTTCTGTCGTAACATAGAAATTCTGAACAACAATATATGATTAATAACAATAGATGATTAATAACAATAGAAATAATGTGTAAGAGGAAACTAACTTGGAACCGACGAATGTTGTTTTTCATCCATAAAATTAGGGTTCAAAAATAGATTTGGGGTTTTTGTCAAAAACCGATGATGATGGTGGTTTTGGAAATGATGGTGGTTTTGGAAATGGTGATTAAATATTGGTGTATCTGGATAATAAACTCTCTAGGATGGATTAAAATATCTGATTAATTTGTGTGAATTCCCTTTAATTCAGATTTGGATTCACTAAAGTGAGGGAAATGTACAAGTGAAGATATGTGATATACAAGTCTAGGGAGCGTAAGTGATTTGGATATTTGTTAACACATTTGGTTTTATTTAAGTCACTTTGTAGAAAGTGTCTTTTTGGCTTGATCCAAAATCAATTAAACAAAGAGTAGCCAAAATATAATAACATAATCATCTATCTTTACTATCTAAAATAGAAAAATAGTCAAAGAAGAAAAATGAAAACTTAGAATATTGAATATTGAAAGTCAATATTTTTTAAACCTTTTAAAATATCAAATATTGAAAGTGACAAACATTGACAAAAGCTATTCGCTTGGAAACAAGTGGCGTTGGAAAGAAATGGTCTTTGGAATGTATTCATTACATTCCCTATTGGTGCAAAGGAGAATAACCTTGGAACATTGTTGGACAAAGAAATGGCCCTTTGGAAAGTATTCATTACATTCCCTATTAAAACTATGTT
>OU343216.1:189862669-189984627 GCA_910596185.1 Chrysanthemum makinoi
CTTGTAACATCCTATAAAAATCCACGATTATTAATAGTTATCAAGGATTAATTACGTATTACTATTCACACACCCATTTTTAGGCAAAATTTAAAACTTTTGCTTACACTATGCAACAACGAATCAGTATATGTTACACGATTCACATTTTTCCTTGGAACGAGCTCCCACACAATCCATGACAATGTTGACTATGTGCAAAACAAACTTGAATACCGTTTTGATCACCACAGCAACACAACACACTCACAACCCCCCTGGGTCTCACATTTCACCAATTGGGCCTGATATGCCCAAGTGGGCCCCACAACCCCTAATGGGCTCAAGTACACCTAATCTCACTAATGGACCAATTTAATTACCAAACGAACCCATAACAAGCTCATTGGGCCCAAATCCAATTTCAAGCCCAACAAGCCCATTGCACTTAATAAACATGTATATACGAACGAGAAACGTGTTTACTTTGTATCTTTTATTCAAAATCCACACAAACAACACATAAATAAAATGCACCACACGATTCTCCACACATCAAAGAATCAAGAACAACAAGAATTAATAAAATACGAGAACGTAAAAATATTGAACAAAGGCCAAATTTTGATATATCATATAACTCGTATGAACCCATAAGCTTTCACATACTTATTCTCAAGTTTTGTTAACCACAAAACTTACAAGTGCCCTCACTTGGTTCTTAGTACACAAAAATGGAGTTATACATTTGTTTTGCACTCACAACAACATATAATCACTAAAAATCACACGTTCCTAAGGTCACTTGGACCCATACGTGAAACTGTCTAAGTATAAATATATAAACAGAAATGGTTTTTGTAATAAGGATTGAGCTTGTAAAAGCGTTTTCGTACGTACACTATACCCAACAAATTACACAACATGTTTCCTCATATACTAAGCTATCAGGAGATACACAAAGATCACTCTAAAAATCTCAGTTGATCATTTTTAAACACCCAAAGTTAACCTCACTCACGAAGGTCTCTAAAAACTTAAAAAAGCTTAACGGGCCTACAACCCATAAGCTATTAATAAGCAAATCATGTTTAAACAGCCCACTAACACTGTCACAAGCCCAAATATGATCCAAAGAAAGCCCATAAATAAGACCAACCAATTTGGAGCCCAATGGACCCACAAAACTGCTATTGGGCCTTAGTAGTCCACACGCTGCCCAATTAACACAAAAATAAGCTTTTAAGCTATATAAGCACTTAAATAAGCTCACCCAAGCTTTCATAAGCTTCTGGAAGTATAATAGGCTAAAAGGAATGAAATGATAAGCTAAACATGTATTTTGGACTGAAAATGCAAAATATATAAACTAGAGGAACTAAAACTGTCAACTATGAAATATATGGGTTGAAGCTGTCAAAACTATATTTTGAGCATATAAATAGAATCTATGAATGATTTTGAGTCATATAAGAAAATTTGAAAGGTTTTGGACTTAAAATGAATATTTATATTCCTAAAGGACTAATTTTGCAAAATTACTTAACTACAAGAACCAAAATTGTAAAAACAGTAAATCATGTGCCAAAATAGTATATTCGGTATACAAAAGGTATTTATTGAGCATTTTGATATTATGAATACTAAAACACTATACTTTTATTTTACAAGGACTAAAAGTGTAATTTTTATAAGTTTAAGGCCTAAATGTGTAAATATCCACAAAGGGGTACCCAAACTGTCATTTTGGTAAACTGAAGTCAGAAATGGAACACTTATGAATCCAAGGTACTAAAATGTCATTTTTGTAACATATGAGCTAAAAATGTAAATATTACAAAGTTAAATGACTAAAATTGTAATTTCCCCAAACTTATGTAAAAATGGTTATTTTGATAACTATAAGGACCATAAATGAATATTTGGAGAATATTGATGATAAAAATTGCACTTGATATCATATGTTTATTTACACCTACCCCTCCACCCCAACCAAGGTGAGTTCATAGTCCCACATTTTATATGTTTTACAAACCCGTGGGGAGATACATGCTACAAATAGAACACAAGTATTTTTATGTATGCTATCACTGATGTTATTGCATAAGACACTCTGTTGCCCTTTATAAAGCCCCTCTTATCATGAACCTTAGTCACTGCGGTGAAGCGAATCTTGTGAATAGATCTATTGGGAATTGACAACCCATTTGAGATAGCTGGATAGATAACCTTGAGTTATCCAGATTGATAGCCAGATGCACACTATTTGACTTATACTAGGAGAATGGCAAACTCCTACACCGAGGGCACCTTTATTATAATAGACACGTTAATGTTAAGTTCATGAGACTCATGGCAATATACATATTGATTTATTTGAATGATTACACCTCGTGTTCAAATGATTATTATAAAACTGTGGATTCACTCAACAATTTTGTTGACTTTTAGCATGTTTATCTCTAATAACTAAAGCAGGAAATGAAGACACAGAGTGGGCATTTTGACCAAGAGTCATTGGTGTAAACAAATTTATCAGTCATCACAAACACTATTGTCATTTTTATTTTGCTAAACATTGGAAACGCTTCTGCATTTGAAATAAATAATTAATGACTTTTAAAAACGTCTCTTTTGAGTCGTCTTTGAAACGCACAGATTTTTTTATTTATTTAAATATGTGTAAACTGTGTACATTGATAAAACTAGCGGAAGTGTATTTCTACATCATACGGGCTTATTCCAAACGTCCCGTTAAAATACTAAACTTTACAAAAATACATAACGATGACTCTTTAAACTTGGTAGAAAGCTGGTTCTTGATTTAGGGGCATTCCAAACTGATAACAAATAATGGAAATGAGAAGCTCGTTACCTAATGTAACCACCGGTAAATTTTCACTTGTATGATATTCTAACTAAAGAATACTTATCCATTTTTCACGGTTATTTTTTTTTAACGTTATCAGTTTATCTAATCACAACAACTAACTAATATGACGTAACTCACATTCTTAATAAATGTACACACCAACACCAGAATGTCTTAAGTTCATTCCTTATACGTCAAGTATAAAAGTTTTTAACTTTTATTTACCACTTTACGTTATTTCATAAATGTACGATTATTAAACATTCAAACTAAACGTTTTCTATCTATTGGAGTTTTCATGAAACCATAATTTATTATAACTATGATCTCACGGAACTAACCCATCAACACTAAAGTACAACATTTTATACCTAGAGTACAAGTCATTAAAGCCGCGGAACCTAGCTATACTTCAATTTACATTACGGACCTAATATACAACTCTATGATTTTATGTGCATGATATATTTTCAAAATACTAATGTATAAGTCTTTCAAGCACATGTACAAGTATTTAATGCATACAAGCTTAATACTTATATAAATCATATTATAAACCTCAATGTACCTATCTTAAAAAACATGATACAAACCTATAATGCATAAGCCCTTAAAATTGACATTCTTATAATTTGCAAGTCTAAGGTACAAGTCCTTAATGCTTGTGGTACAAGTACTTAATGCATGGAACTAAAGTCTATACTTTTCATAAACCTAACTAAACTAACTTAAATCTAGTTACAAATCAACTAAACCCTAATTAGACACATATGTGATCACAAACTAAGCCACATGGAATAGGCCTTGTTTCCATTTGGAGCCGTTCTAGTCGAATTCCTTCACTAAGTACCAACAGTTTGTAAGTCTATTAAACTCAATTAATATTGTTATCACCTTTAATATAAATTGCATGTTGTTAAAAAGGATTTTATAAGGAAAAATTGGCAATTTGAATCATTTAAAACGAGTGCATGAATCAAAAGTTATGACCAAACGAAGTTACCGAAAATATGTCCAAAACCTTCGTTGTGAAGGGTGAGGCCGCGACCTGCGAACCTTGCAGTCCGTTTCATCAAAAGTTAAAACCACGAAAGTTGTGCGGAACGGCGTTTTCTTCAAAACTATGGGCACGGGTCCAGAAAAGCATAACGAAGTCATATTTTAATAAAATCAACAGTACATTTTGATTTTTAAAAATCAAAGGCCCCACTTTGGACCAAGTTTTAACTCATGAGTTTTGAGCTTTAAGCTGAGCTATTGTACCATTTAATAAGCCCCTAGGATACTCTAGAACGCCCCCAAGACCTGGCCAAAAGATGCACATGTCACGTTTTTATTCTCTTGTCTTTTCCTTGTCGCGAGCCACTAGACCAAACACCCTTATTAAAACAAAATTGACATGTGTTCTAAACAAGAGACCCTAAAACCTTTCAAGGATAGACTAAATAAGTTTATAAACATGTTACTATGCTTAATAAGTCAATCGTGAGCCTTAAAATCGAAAACCAAATTGTTTTCATTTCTGTCCTTATCGAGTAAACAGCCCAAGTGACCCTTTTTGTCCAATTATTTTACCTATCAAACAAGGTCCAAAAAATCTATAACTTAGCCCTTTTGAAGTTCTTACAGCATAGATAATAAAGGAACAAATGTATCACAGAAACCTTGCTCTTATAGTTTTTTATTTAAGACTCTTTTGGGCTTGTCACCCACTGAAATTACTCTTTTGTCAAAAGCCCCAACCCTCCACTTTGGGAAATTATTGAGACCAAACCATAAGAGCTTTAGACTTCTAGTTTGAACCATTAGAAACACCACTTTCGGGAAAACTCTTGAAGAGATCAAGAACATAGTAAAACCTCTTAAGGCCTCAAACATATTTACCCTTACTTTTGTCGATTTAGGCCTAAAACAAGTAAAATTTTCTTATAAAACTACAAGGATAAAAATTGTAATTTTTGAAAGATAAAGTTTTCTTAGGCTAAAAATGTAATTTCTTCAAAGTTAATTGTACAAGGGTTGATTTTGTCAATAACCCATAGTTGAGGGTATAAAGTGTCATTTTTGAAAGTGCAAGGGTAAAAACCATAAATATTCAAAATTGTAAAAATATAACATTTTGGAAACATATCATATTTAACAACTTGGGTTTCGATAAAACTCATTAACAATCACCCGAGCCATAAAAATAAGTATGAAAAGTATTACTAATTTTTGAAGAGACTTCATGTTTACCCAACTATCGATAAAGCATTATCATCGCATAAACTTGAATTGAATACGAAAACATGACATACTAACTCAGTCCGAGTGGAGCAGTTTATTCACATTACTTACTTTGTTTTCCATCCAGACTACTGTAACATCGAGGTGAGTCATCGCCCCTTTTTTCCTTATTTTGAAAGTTTTGGGGGAGATACATGCTCAAATATTGCTTGATATTTTTACATTTATTTTAAACTCTTACGAATTACTGTGAGTTTCATATCCCCATTTTCAATTGTTTTATACTATTTTTGGGGGAGATACATGCTCAACTACATGCTTTCACTATTATATGTACCCTAAAAACTTTTACATATTCTTTGTGAGTTCGTAGCCCCTTTTTTAGTACTTGTTTATTAATGCTTTGGGGGAGATACATGCTTTCACTTTTATAAGTACTCTAAAAACTTTTTCATATTACTGTGAGTTCATGGCCCCTACCTTTACTTGCTTTTAAACTGTTTTGGGGAGATACATGCTTAACTACTCATTTTTACTGTCACAAGTACTCTAAGGCTTTTACATATTACTATGAGTTCATAATCACACATTATACGCTTTGCTACAAACCTGAATACAAGTACTATCTGTATGCGATCATGATTGTTATTGCCTAAGTTATACACTATTGCCACTAAAAGTCCCTCATATCATGAACCATTAATCACTTGAGTGAGCGAATATAGTGAATAGATCTATTGCCATGGCGCCCCATTTGTGTTAGCCGGATAGGTAACCAAATGCACTTTATTTTAGAATACTAGGAGAATGGCAAACTCCTACCAGAGGGCATTTTTGCTCACATCATTATTATGATGTTTGTAACTTACGTCATTATTATGACGCGTTCGTGTTGAGGTTTGCGTTCATGAGACTTAAGGTAATATATCTTGTGTTGCGATACAAATGTTGCAACTACTGAATTTATGGGTGCAACAACATGGCCTAACTTTGAAACTTGTGTTCAACTGATTACTAAGCAAATGAACTATGGGCGGATAACAATGTAACCCTCTACTTATTTCATCGATATTGATATTTATTACAATAATCGCTCAAACTCGAAACTATTGAACTCAACTGTTTTAATCATAAACTCTATGAAGTCACCAACCTTTGTGTTGACACTTTTAGCATGTTTATCTCAGGTTCATAATTTACGAGGATGGCACAGAAGGGCACGGATACTCAAGAAAGCTATATTATCATTCGAAAACTTATTTAAGGAAGCTGTAAAACCGCTTTGGGACCTCATTTTTAAACTCGATATTTATATAAATCGAATGATAAATCTTTTAAAACGACTCAATTAGGGTTCATTTTCTTTTTATAAGCTGTTGTGCCATGAAGTAACACCCACTTGAATTCCGTTGCGTATCACGAAATTGGGGGTGTTCAGATTGGTATCGAGCCACGATTATAGAGAAACATGTCTAATGAGACCTAAACTATAACTACTTTTCACAAAACATTTTATAGCCTTTTAAGCTCTCCGTGCCTTCCATCCTCCAGACCATTATGTGACTTCTAGGTAATTTATACTACGTAAACACTTTAGTATCTTTGGTATATAATTCTGATCACTCTATACGAAATAAACATACCTGCATATGCCTATTCTAAGGCATTACGGCTTAATCACATATCCCTGAGCATGTACCTACTCTTACATTTTTCAAATTTATGATACCTTCCTAAGACATTACATAGTATACCCACTATTTTGAGTACTATGTCAAATTTTCTTTGTATTGTTAGGAATTAGAAAATTCCATAGTGAAGAGTCGGTCACCCCAAATATTATCTAGCATAAGTTAGCTCGTAGACTTGTCGTTATTTCGTTACTTAGTAGTTTATTAGTTAGTTTGTAGCGTAGTTTAGCGTAGTGCAACACCGTGGAGGAAGGACGGGTCTTTACCCACTGTATACACGATCCAGGCCGATAGGAGGTCTTATTTCATGTAACTATAAATACCCCTTCCATCCATGGAAGGGGTGGTGCTTCATAATCTAATATTTCTAACTTTGAGTAAACCTCTAGCAAGAACACCCTCTCTCTCTCTACTTTCTCTCTCTAAAATGGCAAACATGTATTTTGATCTCCCAAGACCACCCGAATCATCAACACAATAAAAATAGATCCTTCAATTGGTACGAGCCAAGGTTTTGTGTTTGTTTGATTTGTGTGGTTTCGTACCATGGTTGTTGTGGTTTTGATACTTGTTTACTTTTTTTGTGTATTTATGTGGTCTGAATATCTTTTATGGGTAAACTGTTGTTATCATGTTTTTGTATCCTCTTTTGGTCATCAAAGGTATTGTTCATTCAGTTTTAATATTTGTCTTGTCTATTTAGTTGGTCCAAAAAGATATATCAATATGTAAACTGTTTTGTTCCATATGGTGACTTTTGATAGTCTAATGGTTATTCTTGATGTGGTGATACAATGGTCAAAATTAGTCAATCATATCGCGTTTTTGTCACGTTTTTAGGTTTTGTTTTTGAATATGGTCGGAATCTTGGTCGGGATAAGGCGGGAAAACCCATAAATCTTGCTAGCGACTTGGCCTCATATTTGTCTAGATTCACTTGTCCTCTTTAGCGACTTGGTTATTCGTTGACTTTCTTGAAAGTCAATAGCGATTATGTTAAAAAGGCTGTGCTAGCGAGTTATAATGAAGATTTGGCTAGCGACTTGGTTTGAAAACAAAGCTAGCGACTTGTGCTTGAAGTTGACTATTTAGTCAACTCAAGTCAATCGCGACATAAAAGCTAGCGACTTGGTATGGATAAATGGTAGCGACTTAGGCTGGCGACTTGACTAGCGACTTACACAGAAAGGATGAAGGAGAATGACAAGACCATGACCACAAAACAAACACCTATATCTATATTATCACGACCACAAGACAATCATACCAAAACAGACTCGTGTGACCTCAATACCATTACCATCATCAGTCAAACACCTAATATCAGTCAACCATGACTCAACACTACAAACTTCTAAGACTCACATACATTCGAAATCGGTAATACACAAAGATCTCAGATTCGTTTAAGTAATAGTACATATCTTAATAGATCGTGTATACTCAAACATACCACTTCATTGATCAAGACTCGAGACTCATAAAGAAAAACGACTCATTCTAATACAATCTCAGCCTAGTGTTTCGTGGTAATCATTGCTACAACAAACCATTTGAGGTTATTCACACGAAAGTACTAACACATCATCGATCCTAAACTGAAAAGTGTAATTAACAAATTGATCTCAGATTTGTCTCCCAAAGTATTTCAAGGTTTCATCATGCCTCAAGGGCCTATTACATAAGGAGCAAATATTCATCACGATCGACCATGGCGAAAATATGATTAACAAGTCAATGATCTCAGCTTTGATCCTTTTTGTGTTAGGTTCATAGAACAAATAGATCTATATAAATCTATACACAAAAGACCTTGTGCCTCATGGATCTAAAACGTTTTTGTTATTAATATACGAATCTTAAAGGAATGATATTAACAAGTGTGTTAACCCATGTCCTTGGCTCGGTTGAAACTCAATAACAACAAATGTTAAAGATCAAACCTACCTGTTTTGAGCCTCGTTCATAAGCTGAAAAACCAACCCTGTGGCAAATCAAAGCACCATGCCATCCCTGTGGCGTGCTCATATCATGGCGTTGATGTCGACCCTCAGCCATCCCTGTGGCAAGATCTCTATGAATATCAAAAGCAAGATAATCAGATCCAAAGGGAGTCATATTTGGGTTTGATATTGATTTACGGTGCTCATGTGCTTTGGTAATTTATGTGGTTTTCGGATTTGTTTTTGGTCATTAAACATTGTGATATGAAGCAGGAAAAGAGGCGTCTTGTTTGTGACTTAGGGTTGGTGAGAATATTTAGGGTTTGTTGTTTGAGAAGTGTGATATTGTGAGTGGAATATTAGGGTTGAAATGGTGTGATTAGTCAATTTATATACCCGAATTTTAGGTCAACAAATGAGTTGGACAATCTTGGGTTTGGTGAAAGTTCTTGGGGTGACCATTGAATTTACTTGGAGTATGATTATCACACTTCATGGTTTAATTTGCTTGAAACATATTCGACTATCATGGACCATATGTTTAATGACTTTGTGAGTGATAATATTTTACGTGAGGGGATGTATGCAAATTTTCACATCGTTAATTTGTTATGCGAGCTTGGATGAAGTTAAATATATTTTCTTGGTATGTTGTATTTGTGATTGAATGGATTGAACGGGCTTAATGGTGTTTAGATCGGATGATTATTGGTGTTAATGAGTTATGACGATGAGATTTGGTATTATGATGAGAATTGTTGAGGTATGAAGTTTGATACTTTGGTGTATACATTTTCACGGAAAATATTGTGTCACGGCTTGAATTAATTAAGGTTGAATACGGAGTTGGTTGAACGGTATTTCTTATTTGACTTTGAAGTGAGGTTTGTGCGGGCGTTTACTTTATTTCGTCTTCTTTCTTTCTACCTTTCCGCGAAGATGACTTGTTTGGGCTTTTATAGTGTATGATAAAGACTTGGCTATTTAGTTACGTTGGTGATTCTTTCTCGTTTAACAAGCGTTGCTATCACCGGTGTCTCACTCTTTTGAGAATGTCAAGAGGTCTTGTACATTGGGTACACCGTTTCTTCTTCACAAAGATTAGTACAAGTTTAAGTAACAAATCTGGGGAAGTTCACTTCATGATCAAGTTTGGCATATCGGATTTACTTCTCCATGTTGTCACTGCAATTGCCGACAGAATGCGTGAGTGATGTGTTTACCAAGGTGTTTATTGGATGGTTGTTGATAATGTTGATGTTGGATAATGAACAGTTGATGAACCTTGCATGTTCCCCTAAAGCGAATATTCACTGAAACCATAAGTTGTCATAACACATTCAAGCTGACATTGTTTACGGTTTTGTCTTGATTTTGTAAAATCCCGAGAAAGAACCTATTTCTCGGTTTAAATCATAGACTTGTAAAATCCCGTGACAATGGAAACATCTATTATTAACAGTGCATTTCCGATCTATCTTACGGTTTATTCTTGGTTTTGTAAAATCCCGCGTAAGAAACTATTTCTCGGTTTAAACCATAGAGTTGTAAAATCCTGTATTGATGGAACCATCTTGGAGAAAGTGTAATTCTGGATCTTACTTGATGTTGGTGCTACGGTTTATACTTCGGAGAAAGGATAAAAGGGTGTACTTCATGAATTGGATGTGTGTTTGGATATTCGTCATGGCAGTTTGGTTATTACATAGTTTTACGGGGTTATGTGCTTTTAACCATGGTCGGGATGAAACCATTATCAGAGTTCGTTTAAATGTCAAAGAAGGCTAGATTTGGCAGTTAACGAGAGGATGTGACAACGGCGTTAATTCAATATTATTTATTTGAGGTTGAAGTGAATTATCACGCGGCAGTGTACTTAGTATTTGAAAGTATCGGGGATGGTTGGATGAAGATTCTTCATGATCCTTGTTCGAGCTTATTATCAAAGACGAAGACTTGGAAATCTAGTTATTGTTGGGTGTCTTTTACCTTTTCTTTTACCACTTGGGGAATTGGGCTCATACCACCACAAAATAACTATCACTTTAAGGAGTTACGTTGTAGTGCTCAGGGTCACATTCAATTGTGGATTTTCAAGAGGTGATGTCGTCTTATTACTTGATGGTTGGTTGGTTGAAGAGTATAGAGTACTTAGAGATTCAATTGAGCATGATCTCTCGCAGCTCTTTGTTACACATGTGCAAGTTTAAGTCACGAGTTGGGTTAGTTTACTTGGGGTCAAATTCATCATATTGGGTTTTCTCCATCAGTTGTCACGACAAAGAGCCTACTGAATGATAATGGGGATGATTACATGTTTTGCTAAGAGATTGAAAAGAGATTTATGGCGTATGTTCACGGTTCAGGCCTCGTACTCTAAAGAAAGAAATGTTAATGCGTTTGATGCGCATTATCTTGAAAAGAAATCTTCTTATGACGTCTGTTCACATCATTCGGGCCTCATACTCCAAAGAAAAGAAATATTATGCGTTTGGTGCGCATTATCTTCGAAGAAGAAATCTTCTTATGGTATGAACACAACATTCATGCCTCGTTCTCTAAAGAAAAGAAAAGTATGCGTGTCGGTCGCTTTATCTTACGAAGAAATCTTCTTATTGTGACCATTCTCATCAACATGCTTCATACTTTTTCCATCGCCGGTCATCAAGTGAACCGGGCTACTGCTGATTGTTTTCTCATTCCACTTTCTCGATTATAATGAAGATGGCGACATCATGTGCTGATTTTGCGGGAGAGAAGTGTGAATAGAACATTTGGATGATTTTCACTTATTTAATCAAGAATGGCATCTCCGTATGCAATTCTTGAGGGGAGAAAGAAGTGTGAATTTTTGCATTGTTGATTGATATTTGAGATATAAATGGTCATCTGCTCTAAACTCATGTAAGAAGGAGCTTCTTCTTATCGGTCATCTTCACATGGAGTTTCTTCTAAGAGTTGTTGGTTGACATCTTCACTGCAGTTTGATATGATTAAATGACAAAGAATGCTTCTAGTTCTTTGGCTGATTTCTTTGATGAAACATCTTTACATTCTTGTTTGATTGGAAGGGATTTTAATTAAGGGGATTTGCTATTTACAAGTTACTTGGGAATGCCTTTGGTGTAAACAAGATGTTAACTATCTATTCCCCAACTGGACAATCTAGAAGAAGGTCGAGTCTGATGGGATTACATTTTTACGCTATATGTTAGAAGACTAAAGGCGAGTTGCATGTATTTATCAAAGACTTCTTCTTATTCGGGCATTTATCAAACAGTTGTCGGTTTAGGGAGAGCACTAATTGGGGAGATTGAAATGCGAAATATAATCTCTAATTAGACTTGATCACGTTATTATTCAGCATGTTGATTCTCACAAAGACTTCAAGCGATCTTCTCAACAAATTTCTAGTATCACGGGCTTACAATAGTTGTTGATTGAAGTGTCTAAACCAGCAAGGGGAAAGAGACACACATCTATCGGCGAGTAATCTTGAGCTTAATACTTCTAAGTGATTGAAGATATCGGAAGACAATGTCATGACACATGAGAAACTCAAGATTTGACTCATGGCGTTTATGTTTTTATTCCAACTATGTGGGGAAGAGATGAAAGAGTTAGTTTAGATGATAAAAGGTACACAAGTGTGTGATGATGATATCGCATTCATCAGAGGAGAGAGATTGTGTACATTGGGGGCCTCAGGTGTCTCACTTGAGGGCTTAATGTTGATTGAGAGATATAATCACTTATTCGGAGTTGACATCGGATTGTCACGCGGAGATATCGGTGATTGGCCTGCTTCTTCAATGTTATCGGTTATTCTCTCTTTGGGCATTGGGGTACCGGGTTGGAGCTTCATACACTTTCTTGGGAGGAGAAAAGTATACATCAGGGTTATTCTTTAGCTATTGGACTTAATCTGCTACTTTGATGGTATAAGTTTCTTTGTCTTGGGTTTGTGTGTTGGGTTCGTGAGCTCTAGTCTAAGAGACGGCTGCATCAATTCAACTACGTGGAAGTGGTCTCTTGACACCTTTTGGAATGGATTGCCAGACTTGAGTGGTTATGAAATAGAAGATTATTTTATGTGTGAGATGATACGTTCTTTGTTCTTCTATTGGATGATATAACCTCGAACGAGAATCTCGATCATCAGTCTTAAATGGAGCGGGGATTTATGATAATGGTGTGCTTCTGTGCACAGCTAAGGCAAGCTTGAAATATAGCTTGAATCGCTCAACATAAGGATTTTCGGTTTGGGGGAAGCTGCCAAAGTCTCACTTTCAAGTGGCTCAATTTCTCTCTTCGATTCAAGAGTCTTGGAAGCTTTGGCGGTGAAAGTTTTAGGGATGATGACTTCTATCTTCTACAACGGGGCTGTTCGATATCCTTATCTCGGTACTCGTATCATCATCTTCTTTAACTATATCATCTATTCTATCTTTGTATATATTTATCAAAAAATCAAATACAAAAATATAAAACCAGCAAAACAAAATAGAAAAATATAAAACCTTCAAAAACCCATAAAAATCAGAAAATTTCAAAAATACCAAAAATATGTTTTCACATGACATGTCTTCCGGTATCGATAACATCTGCGGTCTTAGAAATGTCATTCAATAATGGCACGGGACCATAGATGAAGTTGGCGAGGAGGTGTAAATATTCTTTTCTAAACATGTCAAAATTATGGCTTCGATTATTTGGTGTAACCAGCTTCAATAATGGCTTACGTTATTTCATGTACTTAAATAATGGCTATTTATTGTAACCCGTGCTTAAAACAATGGTTTGCTATTATTTGAATAGCAAACCGCTCTTCAAAAGAAAGGAAAGTCTTGCACTAAACCAATTTTCAAATATTCGTGCACTTATCCTAAAATACATTGAGGAAAGTATGTGAAGGACTGCTTTTTCCTACACAAATGTTTTTCGTCTAAAATTCTTGAGAAAAATATTTGTTGTATTTCAAAATAATTGGTAAAATGAGTTGCTTGATAAATCAATGAGGATCAGAGTTTTTAAATTATTGTAAAACTCAATCAATGACTTCAGCACTTTTAAAACTTTTCAAGAAAAGTCATTGATTGAGGAGGATAATGTTTTCAAATTTATATCATCTAACGGACTTTCTTAATTATCCTACGTGCTTAATTAAAATGATAATTGCCTATGTTGAAGGACTAGGAATTTAGGATATGATTGTTAGGTTTAGATGATTAGAGTTTGATTAACACATAAACCCCATGCTTATATGATCTGATTGATATGTTGAATTGACTTTAATTAGTCGATTCTTTTTTTGGGTGATGTCGACCACCATATATCGTATGTGTGTTCACTAGCATATCACGGTATATTGGTTATAAGAATGTTCTGATCCGGATCCCACAATTGAATATGATTGGATGCCGAAAGGAAAGGGTAACTATCTTGGGTTGACAAATGAAGAAACGGAGCTTAATTGGACTTCTATGGAGAGTTGGCATAAATGCAGCGTAAGAGGTCTCCTGCATCGGCGAGATGGTTTTCTTCTAATTGATTGAAGAAACGGAGCTTAATTTGACCTCGGTTGGCATTCAAAATGCAACGTAAGAAGAAGTCTCACGCATCTGCAGAGCGGTTTTCTTCCAAACCCTACAGATAACAACAACAAGCGGCTCAACCACCTAGCTTATCTTTGTGCAGGATACCATTTTTAAACAATTTTTGATAAATTTGAATAAAATTGTTTTGAAAATGGAAAATATTGTTTTGAAAATAAATTGGACTAAATTTTGAAAATCACCGGACTTCTTTTTATCAAAACTTAAGTCACTCAATTATCGACCGGTCTCCAATTGAGGGGAGAGTGATTTTAAATTAAATATTTTCAAAAGCGATATTTCATCTATCAAAGTCCGTTTGTGAAATAAAGTGGTGATATAAAGATTTAATGTTATGTCATGGTATGATTTTCTTTAAAACTCAAAGATCTTTCAAAATGAAATTTTTATGTTCTTGTTTGATTGTGAAATTTTTTTATTTTACTTAAAGATCTCTTAAAAACTATCATACCTGACACTAACAATCTTTAATGTCTTAAGTTGGTCCTATACTGTCATTTTTCAAAGTTAAATCAAGCCACGTCTTTCCCAAAATCTTTTAAATGATTTAAATCAATTGGGATCACAAATCTCAAAGGTTTGAAATTTTTGATCGGGGTAGAGATCGTGATTTAAATCTCAAATCTGTTTTAATGGAATTGGTTTTAGTCCTTCAAAGGCACTCCTGCCTCCATGTGCCAAACGATTTCAATATACATAATGCACATGTTGAGGAGGAGGATTTATCCAAAAACATGATGAGTATTTAAACAAGGCCACATTTTCTCCCATATTTTCTAAACCTAATTAAATCACTTGGGATCCAAAATCTCAAAGGGTTTGATATTTTGATCGGGGGAGAATTTGTGATTTAATAATGAAATTTGATAAAAGGTGATCGTTTGTTCAATTTAATGCAGTTGCTCTCTCTTATATGTGCTAAACGGATTGATGAAGCACATATTGAGGGGGAGAAAATAAACTATCGAGGTACAAAAGCTTTTTAAAGTGATTTATAAAGTACCTTGATTGAGTTTTAAAATGGTTTCTTAATGGATTTTGTGATCGTGGATGTGCTTCAAAAGAACTCTTGCCTCTATGTGATAAAAATGATTTCAAAAATCCTATGCACATATTGAGGAGGAGAATTTTACCATGAAAATCAAATGGCTTTTTCATATGAAAATTGTGATCAAAGAAAATATTTCAAAGTCCTCTTGCCTCCTTGTGCTAAACAATTTCTAAATCATAAGCACATGTTGAGGGGGAGGTTTTCTAAATGATCAAAACTATTAGGGTACAAAATGCTTTGATCTCATATCACAAGTACCTTGATTGTTTTTCAAATGATTTTTCAATTGGTTTCAAGGAAGAATGAACTGTACCAAAAGACCGACCATTTTACTTTATGCATGGTGTTATAAGGATGGTTAGGTTAGGTATTACGTTCCACGATCCCTTGAGAAGGAGGGATCTACCCCAGGGACAATCCACTAGATAGTGTAGAGTCCTTAGGTATGATGAAAAAAGGAGAAAAATGAGAATATGGGAAGAGTCTTGGTGAGACGAGCTAGTCTTGGAATAAACCCAACAAGGTTCTAGTTATGAAGTCTCGGTAAGCACTGAAGGGGTTGAAGAATGAAAAAGAAATGAATGAAAAAGGGTGAAAAGAAATAGCCCTCCATCAATTCAACCTTAGAGGCGAAAGGGTTCAATACATATGCTACTGGTGTTTACTTAGGTAAAACTGGTATTGAAAACAAGACATCATGGACCCGGTGATGCCTTGCACTAAACTTCCCAAAACTACTCAAGTTCCTCTTAAAAGGGCTTGTTTCATTCTCACGGGGAACCAACATAATCTATCGACTTTCTCTTAGAGATTGTTGATATTGAAGAAGGAGACCCTCTCCCTAGTCTCCGTCATAGGAACCAAATGTGCACGATTGAGTCTAGAGCCAAGAGATCATCCACAATATCTCATTAGGACACTAAATTAATGAAGACTTGCTTTTTCACACAATGTGGAAAGTAAGAATATATTAAGAGTCCTACGCATTATCCTTGTGGTATTGCGGAACATCAAGTGATATGAAAATATTCATGATGAAGATGGAAATCCTTCTAGAGCCAACATCAAACAAGCTCTTGGTGGGTGACATGTGAGATCTTCTCGTAAGATCAAACTTGTGACAACTGGATAGAAACAATGGGGCGATTCAATCTTGAATCAACCTTGGTCGAGAATGGAATTGGCGAATACTTTTGGAAAAACCATTCGATGTGCAAATCTTCTTTTCTCTACAGCGTCGAATGTGTATTATGTTTTCAAAATTCAAAAAGTATCTCTGATTGAAAAATACTTTTAGAAAAACCGGTCGATGTGCGAATCTCTTCTTTTCACTAGCACGTCGATTGTGTACTATTTTCAAATACAAAAGTGTTTTGATTGAAAATTGATCTTTCTCATAAAACCTTCGTCGTATTGCAAAACTCTTTATTCTAAGCAATACGCGATTGTTTTCAAATCATTTTCATCAATCGATGAATCTCAATTCTTTGGTTCACTCACTCCGTGTTGTCTTCTTTGAGGCGTTCGGTTTGAGAGCAGCTAGAAGCATTTCGAAACCTGTCAAGGAGATTCTTAGGAATCACGATCACGAGGCGTACTTGTCTTGATCAGCGAGGAACCGTGGGCGTGTACCTCAATTCAGCGAAAGTGATCAAAGACACTTTTGTGTTTTAATGCTAGCTGTTGTTTGCGGGTACATTTGGACGGTTGCGGTGATCGAATTGGAGTCAATCAAAGCGCATGCTCACGGCATCCCACGAATTGAAGAAATCATGACTGGTGCATATCTACATAACACGGCTCGATATTTTTATACTATTACCCTTTCTGGCTGCGCAAATATCATGAACGATAAAATTCGCTACTACGATGGAAAGATGTCATGCTCCAAAAGTGTGAGCATGTCGGTCCAAAAGTCACAACATCACATGAAGGCAACACAACTATGGATGATCCGGAGAGATTTCTTGTGGTGATGATCTCAATGAAAGGCTCAAAGATCATCAAAGATGTGGATCGTTCAAGGACCTCGAAGTACAAAATATGCGGACTTTGAAGTTGCACTACTAAAGCACAAAGATTGCGAGAATTGAAGAATTGAAGTCTACGAGCTCAAGAACAAAGTCAAGAATAGAATGCTAGGATTAGAAATGTAAAACATGGGGTGACCTCCCTTAGGGGAGATTGTTAGGAATTAGAAAATTCCATAGTGAAGAGTCGGTCACCCCAATTATTATCTAGCATAAGTTAGCTCGTAGACTTGTCGTTATTTACGTTACTTAGTAGTTTATTAGTTAGTTTGTAGCGTAGTTTAGCGTAGTGCAACACCGTGGAGGAAGGACGGGTCTTTACCCACTGTATACCTGATCCACAGGCCGATAGGAGGTCGTATTTCATGTAACTATAAATACCCCTTCCATCCATGGAAGGGGTGGTGCTTCATAATCTAATATTTCATACTTTGAGTAAACCTCTAGCAAGAACACCCTCTCTCTCTCTACTTTCTCTCTCTAAAATGGCAAACATGTATTTTGATCTCCCAAGACCACCCGAATCATCAAACACATAAATATAATGATCCTACATGTATCTTACTCTCATCTCTAAAAGATGAGTGTAAATACTCCTTCTATACTCCCAGAACACCTAACTCATCGATTAAGTATGAGTGTTGAGTCAAAAATTCTTAAGTAGGATGATTTATAATGACATTTGAATGAATTGGGCCTTTATTTAAATAAATTATAAATGTCGCTTGAACCATAAGTTTATATTCCTTTATTTACATTGTTTGGGACGCCTCTTTATGTAAGTGATGGATTATAAATGAGTGGGCTTATTTGTATCGAAAGCGACATGAGTACAAACTTCGAGGATCACAAAAAATCACAAAGATATATGGCAAACACAACTAGCGTAAATTTTTATTACATTAGAATCCATGAATATTAATAAATAATGATATAATTAGCATCGGTAGTGCTAATGTTACAAAAATCACCAAATAAGGCATGGTATCGCCAATTGGTTGATCCTTAAGCTAATGAAAACACCACCACACCTAGGAGGCGAGAATCATGTTGGATGCAGGATCTTGATTATACGTATAATAAATATAAATGAGTTATTAAGCGTAGTGAATGAAATATCAAGGGACATAACTCTATATATAAGAACCTTGACAAATCTATAAACAATATTAGCGCTTCCTTTTTATAACAAGAAGTGGGCTTCAACCCGTTAGTAAAAAAATAAAACACAACCAACATTTAGATTAAAACGGGCCTTGGCCCAGATTACATAAACAAACACACCATTAGGCTTATTGGGCTTCAACCCAACAACCAACACAAGACAACTTAATAAATGCTAACGCATACGATTACACAATAACACAAATTAAACAAAAATTTATTCCTAACATAATGCTATTACCCCCATATTTTATCACGCCATGGCTAGGACCCGCAGTGGTACAAGAATCACTAAGACCACGGCCAAGAATTTGTAATCTTCATCGGGACGTTGGCTAAATAGATAGCAGATATTACAACATACACGAGTGCAACAATGGTAATAATATAAGGCATTTTGAAGTTTGATAAGAGAAATGTAGGTGGAAAAGTTAGTATGAAAGAATAAGGATTAAAATAAGGTATTTATAAAAAGAAAAACTAGCCGTTGGGTTACTTGTTCCACGACCGTTGGGGATCCTTGTTCATGACGTTATAAATTCGCATTCACTTTACTAAGGAAAAAACTAATTCATCATCTACAAAAGCTAAAGTTCAACAACTTACTCTACATTCATCAATTTCTCATCCGAAATTTTACTTAATAAAAGACAGTTTTCGATGTCAATAATTTGATTTTTACAAGCCATTATGAACCATGTTATTTTCAAAGTTCATTACTAAAACATGATAAACCTTATAAAATAACAATCTTCATTCAAAATAAATTTTTCTTAAGTTTTTATGAACTTCGGAATATTATTTTTCACATGTAAAACAATAAACTCTAACTCATAAGTTTTCCCAAATGAAACCACATTCCGTCCTCAACATCTAACGGGACGAGAATCTGGGGACGAGATTCCACTTAAGGAGTATCTTTGTAAACCACCGGTAAAATTTTCACTTGTATGATATTCTAACTAAAGAATACTTATCCATTTTTCCACGGCTATTTTTTTCGCGTTATCAGTTTATCTAATCACAACAACTAACTAATATGACGTAACACACATTCTTAATAAATGTACACACAACACGAGAATTTCTTAAGTTCATTCCTTATACGTCAAGTATAAAAGTTTTCAACTTTTATTTACCACTTTACGTTATTTCATAAATGTGCGATTATTAAACATTCAAACTAGCGTTTTCTATCTATTGGAGTTTTCATGAAACCATAATTTATTATAACTATGATTTCACGTAACTAACCCATCAACACTAAAGTACAACATTTTATACCTAGAGTACAAGTCATTAAAGCACGAAACCTAGCTATACTTTAATTTCCGTTACAAGACCTAATATACAACTCTATGATTTTATGTGCATCATATATTTTCAAAATACTAATGTACAAGTCTTTCAAGCACATGTACAAGTCTTTAATGCATACAAGCTTAATACTTATATAAATCATATTATAAACCTCAATGTACCTATCTTAAAGCACATGATACAAACCTATAATGCATAAGCCCTTAAAATTGACATTCTTATAATTTACAAGTCTAAGGTACAAGTCCTTAATGCTTGTGGTACAAGTACTAATATGGAACTAAAGTCTATACTTTTCATAAACCTAACTAAACTAACTTAAATCTAGTTACAAATCAACTAAACCCTAATTAGACACACACGTGATCACAAACTAAGCCACATCACCTTGTCTTCATGATCTCTAACCATAATGACAAACATCTCAAGCTATCTATGTGGTCTCATTAGAACCATTCGAACCAATAACCCAAGTCATGGATATCATGTAAACACTTCACCATGTCCCCCTCACCACATAAAAAATACCATGTTACACATCACCTTGTTTTCCACCATACTCCTTATTATGGTTACAACCTAGTACAAGTGGCCAAATTACCTTCCATAAACCTAAAATCCCCCTTACCTATATAAATCGACACAAACACTCTTTTCATCTCATACTTTGTTCTAACAACAAACCACTCAATCACACACTTATAATCTGATCTTAATTCCCAAGAAGAAGTAGAAGGAAGTTGCACTAAAGTCTAGTAGCTTTGGAATAGGCCTTGTTTCCATTTGGAGCCGTTCTAGTCGAATTCCTTCACTAAGTACCAACAGTTTGTAAGTCTATTAAACTCAATTAATATTGTTATCACCTTTAATATAAATTGCATGTTGTTAAAAAGGATTTTATAAGGAAAAATTGGCAATTTGAATCATTTAAAACGAGTGCATGAATCAAAAGTTATGACCAAACGAAGTTACCAAAAATCTGTCCAAAACCTTACGTGAATGAAGGAGGCGTACCGCGAAACGAGGCACTTTTGGTCCGTTTCATCAAAAAGTTAAATCACAAAAGTTGTCCGAAACGACATTTTCTTAAAAAACCCAGGGACACGGGTCCAGAAAAGGCATAACGAGGTCATATTTTAATAAAAATCCCAACAATTTGTTTTGATTTTATAAAAACCAAGCGCCCACTTTGGACCAAGTTTTAACTCATGAGTTTTGAGCTTTAAACTGAGCTATTGTACCATTTTAATAAGCCCCTAGGAGACTCTAGAATGCCCACAAGATGCATGTCTACTATTCAGACCAAGACCACACTTATTAAAACATTTCGACATGTTTTCTAAACAAGAGACCCTAAAACCTTTCAAGGATAGACTAAATAAGTTTATAAACATGTTACTATTCTTAATAAGTCAATCGTGAGCCTTAAAATCGAAAACCAAATTGTTTTCATTTCTTTCCATATCGAGTAAACTGCCCAAGTGACCCTTTTTGTCCAATTATTTTACCTATCAAACAAGGTCCATAAAATCTATAACTTGGCCCTTTTGAAGTCCTTACAGCATAGATAATAAAGGAACAAAGGTATCACATAAACATTGGCTCTTATAGTTTTTTATTTAAGACTCTTTTGGGCTTGTCACCCACTGAAATTACTCTTTTTGTCAAAACGCCCCAACCCCTCCACTTTGGGAAATTATTGCGACCAAACCGTAAGAGCTTTAGACTTCTAGTTTGAACCATTAGAAAGAACACCCGGCAAACTTTTTGTCCAATTATTTTACCTATCAAACAAGGTCCAAAAAATCTATAACTTAGCCCTTTTGAAGTTCTTACAGCATAGATAATAAAGGAACAAATGTATCACAGAAACCTTGCTCTTATAGTTTTTTATTTAAGACTCTTTTGGGCTTGTCACCCACTGAAATTACTGTTTTTGTCAAAACGCCCCAACCCCTCCACTTTGGGAAATTATTGAGACCAAACCATAAGAGCTTTAGACTTCTAGTTTGAACCATTAGAAACACCACTCGGAAAACTCTTGAAGAGATCAAGAACATAGTAAAAACCTCTTAAGGCCTCGCTTATATTTACCCTTACTTTTGTCGATTTAGGCCTAAAACAAGTAAATTTTTCTTATAAAACTACAAGGATAAAAATTGTAATTTTTGAAAGTTAAAGTTTTCTTGGGCTAAAAATATAATTTCTTCAAAGTTAATTGTACTAGGGCTGATTTTGTCAATAACCCATAGTTGAGGGTATAAAGTGTATTTTTTGAAAGGGCAAGGGGAAAACCGTAAATATTCAAAATTGTAAAATATAACATTTTGGAAACATATCATATTTAACAACTTGGGTTTCGATAAAAATTTTCAATATTCATCCAAGCCATAAAAATAAGTATGATAAGTATTACTAATTTTTTAAGAGACTTCATGTTTACCCAACTATCGATAAAGCATTATCATCGCATAAACTTGAATTCGAATACTAAAAACATGACATACTAGCTGAGGTCACGAGTGGGAGCGGTTTATTCACATTACTTAATTTGTTTTCCATCGGACTCTTGTAACATGAGGGTGAGTCATAGCCCTCTTTTCCTTATTTTGAACGTTTTGGGGGAGATACATGCTCAAATATTGCTTGATATTTTTACATTTATTTTAAACTCTTACGAATTACTGTGAGTTTCATATCCCCATTTTCAATTGTTTTATACTATTTTTGGGGGAGATACATGCTCAACTACATGCTTTCACTATTATAAGTACTCTAAAAACTTTTACATATTACTGTGAGTTCGTAGCCCCTTTTTTAATACTTGTTTATTAATGCTTTGGGGGAGATACATGCTCAACTACATGCTTTCACTTTTATAAGTACTCTAAAAACTTTTTCATATTACTGTGAGTTCATGGCCCCTACCTTTACTTGCTTTTAAACTGTTTTGGGGAGATACATGCTTAACTACCGTTTTACTTTCACAAGTACTCTAAGGCTTTACATACTACTATGAGTTCATAATCACACTTTATAAACTTTGCTACAAGCACGAACACAAGTACTATCGTATGCGATCGATTGTTATTGCCTAAGTTAAACACTATTGCCACTAAAAGTCCCTCATATCATGAACCATTAATCACTTGCGAGTGAACGCGAATATAGTGAATAGATCTATTGGCAGTTGATGTCCAAATGCACTTTATTTGAGAATACTAGGAGAATGGTAAATTCCTACCAGAGGGCATTGTTGCTCACATCATTATTATGATGTTTGTAATTTACGTCATTATTATGACCGGCGTTAGTTTTAAGGTTTGCGTTCATGAGACTTAAGGCAATATACATTGTGTTGCAATGATACAAATGCTGCAACTACCGAATTTATGGGTGCAACAACATGGCCCAACTTGAAAACTTGTGTTCAACTGATTACTAAAGAGGCAAACGACTAAGGGTGGATAACCACGTAACCACTACTTATTTCATGCGATATTGTGTATTTATTACATTAATCACTCAAACTCGAAACTATTGAACTCAAATGTTTTAATCATAAACTCTATGAACTCACCAACCTTTGTGTTGACACTTTTAGCATGTTTATCTCAGTTTCATAATTTCTGAGGTTGGCGCGGAAGGGCACGCGGACTCAAGAAACTATATTATCATTCGAAAACTTATTTAATGTAAACACCGCTGGGAAAAATACGGGACCTCATTTTGTAAACTCTGATATTTATATAAATCGAATGATAAATCTTTTAAAACGACTCAATCAGGGTTCATTTTCTTTTGTTATAACTGTTGTGCCATGAAGTAACCCCCAGCTTCAATTCCGTTGTGTATCACAAAATTGGGGGTGTTACACCTAACCCGCGAGCTACACCATTTTAACCCATTACGCGCCATCTAGCATGTACATGGTCTCATCTTGCATACCTACAAAAATATAAACTGAGAAATGTAAGTCAATAAGACTTAGTGAGATAACGGAACTGTATTAAATCATAAACTGAATGTAAGCATGATGCTGAATAAGTATATATAGTACTATTCTGACTACATGAATCATAATATTAATTAACTACAATGACACTACACTGACTGATTAAATACATGATACACCATGTTACTGACCGAGTACATAAGTATACTAAGTGCATAGCTGACTGCATAACTAAGTACACACTTAGTGCATAACTGACTGAGTACATAAACACATACTGACTGAGTACTTATAGTACCATACTGGCTGAGTGCATAAGCACGTACTAATTGAGTACTTATAGTACCATACTGGCTGAGTGCATAAGCACATACTGACTGAGTGCACAAGCACATACTGACTGATTACTTAGAGTACTATCTGACTGAACATTACATAAGCACATCTTGACTAAGTACTTATAGTACTATCTGGCTAATACATAGGTACGAGCCATATAAACATGTTAATCATCCATATAGGATGTCTGATTCTGATTTTGGAACATTCATATTCTAGGCTTTCGATTCTCGCACTAAGAGTATAGTTCCAACTTTGTCTGGAACACATGTGTGATCACATAACTGACTATATACTTATAGTACTAAATACATTGAGTAATGCATAAAGTACCATTCTAACTAATTAAGTACATAAAGCACTTGGTGCGCCTTGAAACCTGCATAAGCATATACCTAATAGAACCTGACATGCATATATAAACGCATCGCATGCCATCAGTGCATACAACATTTTGCACACATTACTAAACACATATAGCATTCATATATAATTTAAGGTTTAGCTAAATACTTACGCTTGACTATAACATGATATTAAGCTGAGCTGGAGTTGAGACTAAGCTGAATATAGAAACTGAGCAATAATATGGTTACAAGGTTAAACCAAGACATGATACTAACATGGAATTAATTACTAAATTGACTTAACATAAACCAAGTATAAGCTATAACTTGATACTATAGGCTGAACTATAATATAAAGCTGAACTACTATAAACAAAATGTTTGAGAGCGATGACTTATAGCTAAGTTTTCGCTATAAATATACTGAGGTGGGCCACAACATACTACTGAGTAAGACCAATCAGGTCTACTTAATACTAATTATGGCCAAACAGGTCAACATGATAATTAATATGACCAAACGGGTCAACTTGATGCTTAATACGACCAAACGGGTCAACTTGACGCTTAATATGACCAAACTGGTCAACTTGGGTCAGCTTGATGCTTAGTATGACCAAACGGGTCAACTTGATGCTTAATATGACCAACGGGTCAACCTGATACTTAATATGACCAAACATGTCAACATGATAGTTGATGAGTGCTTATTCACTCATCGTTTTTACCTAGCTAAGACCACAAAAATGACCAAAAACACCCAAATATGATCAAAATATGTTAAAATATCCTCTAGGGTGTGTTTTGTGTCTTGCAGGTACAAAAGGATTGAAAACAGAGCGAAAACGGGCAAAATCGAGCTGAAATCAGAAAACGTGCTTTGCAGACGGAGCTGGGAGTGGATTTTCTACATTTTCAGAGCTCGAGACATGTTTTTGGAGTGAGATTGGGCAAACAAACCTTAAAACCTAACCCGAAACCAAAAAATCGCCATTTTACCCGTCCCCGATACCCAAATAACCAAAATCCCCCTTTAAACCCAAAAATCCAAATAAATCCCGATTTTACCCAAAACCCATTTTTGTAAAATCTCAAATTTTTCTTAAACCCAATTTTTAGTTTTCAAAAAATAAAAAAAAAATACATTTTTACTAAACCTTTTAATAAAACTTTAAACCTTTCTAAACCCTTTCTACTTATTTACCCCTTTATCATATTTGAACCCCCTTCCCTAAAACCAAAACCCAGGAACAGATAACATAAAAACTTACCCAAAACCCAAAAATGGCGCCAAAAACACACTTACCTCCTACTCATTTCCCACTCACTCCATCATCCAATGCACAGTCACAAGATGCCCTTGCCAAGCTGGCAATCCTTGTGAGCACAAAAACTCTCCAATGACTTAGATTTATTCCTAATCTATACCTACCAGTTGGATGGTGAGGATTGGCTCAAAAGAAGCACAAGATGACTTTGCTTGTTTACCCTCACAAAAGAAGCACAGCAAAGCAAGAATGAAGAGAGAAGACAAAAGCTTTATCTTTGTATAAATAGGCTTTTAGTGATAGAATAGAACTTTGTCTAGAAACTCTGTTCTAGTCCCATTTTTAATCTTCCTGTCATTTTTACATTTCCGGTAATTTTAAAGTTCAATGCAATTTTAATTTAAGTGCTTTAATTCCATTGCAATTTCAATTTATTTTCATGTTCTTGAAGTCGAATTGTTATGCTATTCTAAATAGTGTTTGTTGATAAGTTGTTTCCAATTCATTTTAAGCTTTTAAGTTGACAAGGCAAGTTAGTTTATTTAAACTCAAAGTGTTCACAGCTGAAAACAAAAAACATTTACGCCATCATAAATTGTGTTTGGTTTTACAAGGTCTATGGGTCAAAACCATGCTTTGACCCATTTTGGTTTCTAACAGGTTGCTAAATGATGATTTAAGTATAGTTTGTAGAACTTTTTGGTGAGCATTAGTGTTGAAAGAGCTTGGTCAAGTATATATATTTTTTTTTACAACATGTTATGTCTTCCTGATCTAACTGTCACAGCAACCTGTTGCATTTTTTTTGGCTAGATTGTAGGTAGTATATGTTAGAATTTGAGTTTGCTTCGAATGTTAGGAGTAGTTAGTAGCACTTGGCTTATCAGTTTATGCTTAGTTTGGGATTTGTTGACTTCTTATATGCTTATCTTTGTCCTTCAAAATGCCCTCCTTGTTGCCTGTTCGGTCGCATCAGCGGGTAAATTCACATCTGCTGCACCACAGCGGTACACCCTTTTTATTCTTATTAGATTGGACTTTTGTGCTTATTCAGGATTTTTAGCAACCCACAGGTTGACATGATTTAAGTTAAGTAGTTTTCAGCTACCTTAGTGCTTATTAGAAGCTTGTTTAATTTATACATGCTTATTTGTCCATTTATTTTAGTAGTTTAGGATCCCCATAATTAGCTTTTCCTCCTGTTTCTCCCCTTTTATTTTATTGCTTTTTGATTGTTTGTAGCTTATTTTAGTTTAGCAATTCATATGTTAGCTTATTAGAAGCTCTTTGGTAGTTTAAATAATCCCTTAGTAGTTCTTTTTTTTAGTCACAGTAGCCCCCTAGTAGTTTATTTAGGATTAGAACTTAGGTAGCTTATTCTTTTACCTATTAATTATTACTCAGTAGCTTTTAGGCCATTTAGGTGTAGTTCGCTAGTTTGTAGCTTTTTAAAATCTTGTTGTAGCTTGTTTTTTTCTTTGGCAACCCTTAAACCCAAACAGCCCCTTATTTTTTTTTTATTTTTTTTTTTGCTTTATTGCTGCTACCAGCTGATTTTTAAGGTTTGTGATTTCAGTTTTTGTAAAAAAGTAGTACTTTGACTTCATTTTCAAGTTGCGAATAGAGAAATCCAAAAAAAAAGAAGCAAAAAGGCAGGAGGTGGGATTCGAACCCAAGACCTCTTGCCCAGCATTTCCAGCGCACACACACAAAACAACCTTCCCATCATTGCTTCCTTATGATTTTTGGTTACCATATGCACAGTTGTTTCTTTTATCCACTTTTTATTGTTTTAAGCTTAATTCAAAAAATTGGCTTATTTCTACTTATTCTTAAGTGCTTTTTTCACAACTTTCATTTTTCCTAGGCTTAGATTATTATTAAGTATTTTTCTAGAATTTTTTTATTTTTCCAATTATTTTGTTATTTTTAACAATCTAATTTCTAGTTTGTTTAATTGAAGAAAATAAAATAAAAGTCAAAAAATTCCCAAGCTTTTTCCTAAAATCATTTTTTATCATTTAAAATGTAGGAAAATTAGTTTTGCACTAGTAGAACTTAAATTGCATATTTTTCATTTTCAAGGCTCGGGATTAGCTCGGGTTTTTGCGTTTTTTTATTTTAGCACCCTAGGATGTAATTTAGCTTCGTTTTATTGTTTCTTAGGCTTAGTGATATTTTATTTAGAGTTTACATTGTTTTACATGCTTAATTTTCATTCTAGTTCTTTATTTTGTAGAATAACGAAATCAAATTCCAAAATTCATTTAACCATTCAAGTCCTATTCATCACGAAACTCAACGACCCGTCAATTTCACACCTCGTTGGGACACGACCGACCGGAAATCACTTTTCCGGTATCACTTTTATCACACCCGTAAGATTTGGCACGTTAACCCCTTTTCCTAAAAGGTTGGTTTGTCGGATTTTATGGTTAATTTGATATTTTGATATTGTGTTTATATTCCACACTCACAACAAGATGAGATGATTACTTAATATGACCAAACATGTCAGCATAATACTTAATATGACTCAACAGGTCAACAAGATACTAATATGACCACACGGGTTAACATGATACTAAATATGACCAATAGGTCAACATGATACTGAATATGACCACACAGGTCAACATGATACTAATATGACCACACGGGTCAACTTAATACTGAATATGACCACACGGGTCATCATGATACTAACATGACCCAATAGGTCAACTTGATACATAACTTGCATAGTACTTGAGATATAGCAAGGTGAATCCGTTACTCACCTGGGCCGTATAATGCAAGATGAATGATTCGGAATATGCCTCGAACCCCTATATCATGATAGATGTACACGTATAATGTTAACACATAACAAATAGGCATGAATATAACATGATAATGCAACTATAAGCGCAAATAAGCACACATGAACTAACTATAATGCATAAACTTATAAACTAGTTATGGCATAAATCTCGCCAAACATGCACTACTATACTCGCGAACTCGAGCTAAGCTAACCAAATATGGTCACTTGGTTCTATACTTTCATAACATGAATTATAACCATATGGGCTGAGAATATAAGCTATCATAGCATATAATCACCCGGGACTTGTAAAAACATCTTATCATGTCGTAATTATCAAAACACTTAACAATGCATTTGTTGATTTTCTGCAGCAGCCTGCAAATGCATCATTTTAACTTACTTAACTACCAAACAGGTCATGAAGCTATTTTTCCATGAAAGTATACTATTTTCCATTTCCGAAAAGGTGTGGCACGCTCCCAACAGAGCTACGGTCTATCCGGTATGAATTTATAAAGTTTGGTTTGCTGCACATTTCAGGATCAGCCCTTGCTGTACCAAATCACGTTTTAGACCAACTTAACTACTAAATGAGCAAAAACTTTATGAATAACAACTGAAGTAGACACCTTATTCTTTCCAAAAAGTCCAGCCATGATTCAATACGAGCTACTATTGATTTTATATGATTTTTTTAAACACGACTAAACCTTCTTTGAAAATTTCAGCAACTTGTTTAGCTTTAAATGACTCAAAATCTCATTAAAGGGGTGTTTGGATTAGCTTCTTAATACATCATAAATACCTCCTAAATATCATAACCTGATTATTAACATAATCCCATCATAAACCCACAATCATTCAATCACCTCTTAGATCACAAATCACAATTTCATCATATAACCATGTACATCACTTTATAAACATAATCTCATGTTTCCTCTAGCTTGAAATCATGAATAAAGATATAATTAGACACTTACTTGAAATTGAATAGAATCATTAAAAGCTCCATATATCTTGATAACACCATAAGCTTTGTTACCATGATTGATTCTTATTAATCCTTGTCAAAGAAATTGCGAGATTCATACTTTACCATGAATTCTTCATGATGAAGAAATATGTTTTCTGCTTCTTTTTTTTTCTCGTAATAATGGATAAAGAGGGGAGTATATATCTTTTTTTTCCTTCTAAACTGACTCAAGTATAAGTAATAAAAGGATAAGGACAAAGGGTATTTTGGTAATTCCCACTAACTTAAGCACTTGACATAATTAGTCCCCTGTAGTTAGGATATCTTGCAAACTAGGTCATATATTATTTACATATCAAGTTCCCGCTAACTATATTTTTAATACCGTCAAAGTGGTACTTTTCTATTCATTCCACTAAAATAATAGATATATCCGTTACCACTTTATTTAAAAATCGGGATGTTACAACTCTCCCCCGCTTGGACTATTCGTGTCCTCACGAACTATTATCGTTGTAACTAAAATTATCCTTTAAATCACTCAGGATCATCTATATATACTCCCCCACTTAGGCTTATATCGTGTCTATATTCTAACATAAAACTGATACTCCACTAATAAGGATCTCACCAGAGTTCATTTCCTCTGTATATGTATCAGTTTATCAACAGGTTTAATAGATGATACATATTATCCATGTTGAAATCCGTTCTTCTGATCATATGAACTCTGAGATTTTCTTTATAATCCTCTAAAAATAACTTGATAGGTTCATAATCATCTGTATTCTTGAAGTTCATCTTGACTATTTTCTAGAAAAATCTAAAAATTTCATAAGCCGACGTTAAAAGAAAGGATTTATTTACCTGAATTCTCATAATATTCGCTAAAATGTCATATCACGACATTTTGTTTCGTAACTCTGATATGGAATATCTCTTATCGAATGATCCGTATCCATTCTGACACGTTTTCATTTCATTTCTTTTGCCCTTTTTCCTGTAAACCGCTTAAATCTAGAAATGCTGAAATCTACATTTCATATCTATTCTGTCATATTCTGTAGCATTTCTAAATTATATTTTTTTTCTTCTAAGTGATGAATCTAAAAATGTTGGAGTATGTAAATTATGCCCTTTATAATGATTATGTCTGAAAATGCGACTACACATGATCTAATGAAATATTCATGATGCATTTAACACATAACGGTTTAGCGAGCTCCCCAAGGTATCTTATGATCTCGATAAGTTCATGCTATATCATGTGAGTATTATCACGTTGATCAGGCGTCATAATAGTCACACCATATAATCATGAACTCATCGCTATCACAATCTACCCCAAGTCACTAAAGCCAAAACATATCATCTACTGCACGTAATCTGACGTGAATGCTGATAATATACTGCTATATTGATAATGCATACTAATTCTATATGCTTACTATATCGTATCTGATTCACGATCTGCAACTTACAATATCTGGAAATGCATTATGCACTACACGACTATATCTGTAAATTCATATAATCCTATATATACTGCTAATCACATAGACTGGATGCATCGCTAGACATGTACAAATTATCTCTGATAATATGAACAACATATTAATAACATTGTTGAATAACTGATAAACATATAAACGTACGATGCAATTTAACTCTAATTGTAATTACCGAGCAAAGGTTCAAGTCTAAGCATCCCCTAATAATGGTGGATACTTAAATCTCTTAAACCATCGCTCTGATACCAACTTGAAACGCCTAGATTTTTTATTTATTTATTTTTATTTAAATATGTGTAAACTGTGTACATTGATAAAACTAGCGAAAGCGTATTTTATACATCATATGGGCTTATTCCAAACGTCCCGTTAAAATACTAAACTATACAAAAATACATAACGATGACTCTTTAGACTTGGTAATGAAGCTGGTTCTTGATTTAGGGCATTCCAACTGATAACAAATGATGGAAATGAGAAGCCTTTACCTAACCCACGGCTACACCATTTTAACACATTACGCCCCATTTAGCATGTACATGGTCTCATCTTGCATACCTACAAAAATATAAACTGAGAGCGGTAAGTCTATAAGACTTAGTGAGATAACAGGAACTGATTAAATCATAAACTGAACATAAGCATGATCTTTGAATAAGTATATATAGTACTATTCTGACTACATGAATCATAATATTAATTAACTACAATGACACTCCACTGACTGATTAAATACATGATACACCATGTTACTGACTGAGTACATAAGTATACTGAGTGCATAGCTGACTGCATAACTAAGCACACACTTAGTGCATAACTGACTGAGTACATAAGCACATATTGACTGAGTACTTATAGTACCATACTGGCTGAGTGCATAAGCACGTACTGATTGAGTACTTATAGTACCATATTGGCTGAGTGCATAAGCACATACTGACTGAATGCACAAGCACATACTGACTAAGTACTTATAGTACTATACTGACTGAGTGCATAAGCACATCATGGAGTACTTATAGCACATAACTGGCTGAATACATAACTGACGAGCCATATAAACATGTTAATCATCCATATAGGATGTATGAGTTCCGATTTTGGAACATTCACTATTCTAAGGTTCGATTCTCCACTAAGGAGGTATAAGTTCCAACTTTGTATGGAACACATGTGTGATCACATAACTGACTATATACTGATAGTACTAAATACATTGAGTAATGCATAAAGTACCATTCTGACTAATTTAGTGTATAAAGCACTTGGCGCGCCTTAAAACTTGCATAAGCATATACCTAATAGAACCTGACATGCATATATAAATGCATCGCATGCCAAAAGTGCATACAGCATTTTACACACATTACTAAAAACATATAACATTCATATATAAATTAAGGTTAAGCTAAATACTTACGCTTGACTATAACATGATATTAAGCTGAGCTGGAGTTGAGACTAAGCTGAATATAGAAACTGAGCAATAATATGGTTACAAGGTTAAAGCAAGACATGATACTAACATTGAATCAATTACTAAATTTGTACTATAACATAAACCAAGTATGAGTTATAACTTGATACTATAGCTTAACTATAGTATAAGGGTGAACTACTATAAACAAAATGTTGAGACCGCTATGACATATAGCTAAGTTTTCGCTATAAATAATTGTTGATCCCAGTTGAGCAAACGATCTAATATAGAAGCAGACTTAAACAATATAACTTGTTAAACACTACGCGGAATTTAATGTTTAACCTTAAGAAGAATAACGACAGTTATCACTTAACACCTCAATATATTATTAATGAATACTCTGAATAGTATTAGGGTTTTACAACCTTGAAGTGTATCGAATTTAGATATAACTAGTACGTATATCTAACTCTAACCTAGGACCTCCTTTTATAGGCTAAGGAGTCCTATACAATCTACATTACCTATTCTACTAGATAAGTACACTTTCCATACAATACGACCTACTCAAGATATTCTAGAATATTACAAAACAAACCGACCTAAACAATACTAGCAGTGCTTTAATGTAATAGCAGTGGTTCCAATCTTCTACTAGCAGTGGTCTACCTTGAGCAGTGGTTTCATCCTTCTAGCCGTGGTTACATTCATGCTGGCAGTGGTTCCATAGTTAGTATCATTCCTGTTATTGGAACCAAAAACCCAACAATCCTCCCCTAAACTTGATATTTTCTAACAGAATTATCAAGTTTATTTTATGTCCATAGTGTCTTCATTTGGAGGATGTATCCAAACACCCAGCAGCCTCCTCTTTCTCCTTATCATATCCTGACTCTTCATCAGCAGCCTTAGACCTGTTTGCCATTCTTTTTAATCTTCCTTGAGGCTTAGCTTTTTTGGCTAGAGGACCTTGCAGATCAGCAATTTTAATAATCTTTAGAAACAACTGGTCAATCATTATATTTGTTGGTTTAGTCCCCTGTGGTGCAAGCTTGGCTTCCAACATCTTCCTTGTTACAGTCTTGGACAGTGGATAATCTTTATCTATGAACATGAATATCTTCTCCTGTGTAGTTTGAATAGCATGCAATCTACAAGTATGATAAAGCATCCATTCTACCACTTCACAGTCTTCCGAAAATTTGTCTTCAGGATTGGGTTGAAACATATTCTTCACAGATGTCCATACAAACCTTTCTAGAGTCCCTGTTGGTCCAAACTTTCCATATCTAAAATCCATGACCTTCCATAGCTGTTCTAAATCAATCTTAGTACTTCTCCACAGCAAACGCCCAAAATTGAAGTGTTGTTCTTTCCATCCACCTCCTCTTGTGATTTCAATTACTTCTCTGTCATTTGTTGTGACTATTTGCCAATCCACAATTGGTTGAACAGATCTTAAGGGTGTAGGATTGATAGGCTCTTCAGGTTTATCACACACCATAAGATATTGTTTCACTCTTTCTTCCTTCTCCATCTCATCATCCAACTTCTGTTTCTTGGAACTAGACTCCTCCTGATTAACTCCTTTTCTCTTTTGTTGTCTGTTCCTCCACAACTCATCTTCTCTTTCAGAAATCATGTGAAATAACTCAAACCTTCTTTTGCAAATAGTGTAAATGTCACACCCCCAAATTACCTGTTTTGCAGCGGAATGGAATTCCTGGGATTGACTGTCATAGCATCACAATCACAGTTATATTGAACGACCTAAAGTGTCGTTTTAGAAACACATTGTTTGATATTTATATAAAACATTCAGAGTTACAAGATAGGTCCCAAAAGTTAATAAAGTTTGCGGAAATATAAGTTTAATACAAGTCCAAACGATGTTTTGAAAAGAAAACCATAATATACATGAAATGTATCGACGCCGCGACACTATGAGGGTTCCTTATTCGTGCCATGATGCGAATGTCTAGTTACCTGAAAATAGATTTCTAAAAGTGTCAACACAATGGTTGAGTGAGTTCATAGAGTTTAAGTAAATGTTTATACGCTACCACAAGTATAATTTATGTATGACAAATATGTCACAAAAATGTTACAATTGCTATAAGTCCATGACACCGAAACAGATGATTATGATGTTAAGCAACAGAGTGTTTGCCAAACAACTCAAATAATGATATTAAATGAAATGCATACGTCCGGTTGGAATCCCGCCACCCGGATGGAGGAGTCATCCTCGATAGATCTATCCACTCACCCTCGCTTCTATGAAATTAACGGTTCATGTTTATAATGGGACATTCAATTAGCAATGAGGTAACTTAAGCAATGTAATTAATTTGATATACTTGGTATCGTAATAAAAATGATGTGCAATGTATTCTCCCCGTAGGTTTGAAATAAAGTAAAAACTTGAATAAATCGGGCTATGAAAACTCACTTGATGAATTGATGCGATGACAAAAGGAGTACAAACGACAACCGAAATGTAGCGTGAATATCAAAACTTGACCTATTATGAATGATATGATACGTGATAAGTTATGATGTAATGTTATGCATGCAATTCGGATGATATCTATACCACTTATGAATTTTTGAAAATAATACTTTTCGTCGAAAAATAATCTTTTAACGTCTTGACCATTTTTAAATTACTTCACTTGTAATTACGTTGAAATGATATCCGACGATAATCATTTAGTGATTTATTTAAGAAATTACAACTTTTCGTCGTAAAAATAATGTTGTTGAAATATTCATGAAAGTGACAAAACGGCCTCTAAAAACTAGTCGTAAAATGGTGCACATCGAGTATTAGGAAACGTACTCAATGGTTTTGGTAAGCTTGTATCATTATCTCAAAGTTTAAGTACTTGATTTTCCATCCTAGAGGTCTCGAACATAAAGAAAAATATAGGTTAAGTATGGTACTTGTGTCCCAAAATATAGTTTAAGGATGGTTTTCGGCAAATGTTTGAGTAGCCATAATTATTTCATTACAACTCCGCTAAACAAACGGTCGGACATTTGGAAAATATACTTGGCAAACTCACTTTTACTAGAAGACATTACTTTATAAAAAGTTCCACATCAATGTTAAAAACAACCTTCAAAATGGTCACTTATTTTGCCGTAATACTTGCCTATTAGAAATTAATAGTTTTTCTTATAAAATGAAGTTACGTCAACTTTTTGTAAATGTGTATAACTTGATCATTACAAATCCGTTTTCAACGTTTTATAGGTCGTTAGTTTTGTATCAAAGTATACTCATATATTTTTGATAAGTCGACATAATTTATAACGCCTAAGTTTCATTTTTGACTCGTCAAAATAAATATAACATGCTGAAATTTCCAGAAAATTATAGTTTTCGTCGCCAACTTGAAAAATTCATAACTTCTTCGTTATAGCTCCGTTTTAATCCGTTCAAGCGACCACATTTTCGTTTTAAAATGTATTTTCTAATTATCTTGGCCAAAAATTTTTACTTACTGTCGAATTTTCCAGATTTTAAAAATAAGGACAGACCCTTTTGCAAACTTGTCGAAATGAGTTTTTCTCGCGCCAAACCTATTCTAACCCATTCAAAACAACTCCGAAGCTATTCTAATCCTACCATACACCTTCTTAGGGTGTCATGGGTTCCTAGACATCACCAAGTGTGATTTATTACAAGTAATAATTATAGGATGACAATATATATATAACTCTTAAAAATCAAAGAAAAAGTGGTATAAATATCATGAGACTTGCATGTTTCTCAAATAAAATGATATGATCATAACAATGAATATGAAATAAACACATGAATATGAATGCTTACAAGTAATTTGACGAGGTTTAAGGACAATGGGTTTTTCCTAATCACTTGAGGTTTTATTGCAAAACCTTTACAACAAGTGATACTAGAGTGTAAGAAAACCTTGTCTTGAAAATTTGGATGAAAACCTCCTTGGTCTATGTGGTTGCCGGTTTTGAAGAGGAAGAGAAGAAGGAAATGCTTTCACCTTAGATATTAAAGTGTATGTGTATGTTGTTTAAATTGTATAATACATTTAGAAGAGATATTTGCAATTTCTTGTGACTCACCCCTTGTGTCGACAAGGGGTTTAGTCAGCCTTTTTATATAATTTTTTTTTTATAATGTATTATGTAATATTTTGTGAAGTTAAATGAAGTTAAGTGGTAACTTGTAGACACATTTGATTATTTAGGGTAGCATTAGATAAAAATAACTTTTAACGGATCAAGATAAAATATATTAAGGTCATAAAAATTATAAAAATATATTTCTTGCAAAATTTGAGTGAAATAATAATTATCGTGTAGTATTTAAGAAAAACGTCGTAATTATATAATATAACAATTTATATACAAAATAAATTTAAAACACCGGGTAAACTAATAATAATATTTTTATAAACTTAATATGAGTATAAAAATATTTTGGAATAATTTTTGAAAGTAATGGATCAATTGTTCAAAATAATTAATTACGCGATAACGTTTATTTAATATGAAATTATACGGTTATTGTAAAAATGCAAAACCATGAATGAGCTAATATGATGATAATGATGATAATGATATGTAGACTAAACTTAGTCCATATGGAATGTCCTCGATGATTATATATGAATTCACAGCTAAACCATTACGGTTACGTGAATTTGATGCTCGTAAATCTAGTTTACGATAAATGATAAATGATGAAGCATGAGTAATGTTTTGAAATATGACCTGAAAAACAATTGTCACATTCGCCCATCCAAAAAGGAATTCAATCCCTGAATTCAGTCCTTGTTGGGTCCTACAGTGTTGTCGGTGAAAAGATGGGATATTTGATGCGCATCTGGTCTTCCCGTTCCCAAGTAAACTCAGGACCTCTTCGAGAATTACAGCGAACCTTCACAATAGGAATACGACTCTGTTTCAACTGCTTGACCTCGCGGTCCATAATTTCTACAGATTCCTCCACGAAATTTAGTTTATCGTCAGTTGAATTTCTTCAATGGAATAACAAGTGATTCGTCGAAAGACATTTCTTCAGGTTTGAAACGTGAAACGTGTTGGTCGTGACCAAGTTGTCGGAAGATCAAGTCGATAAGCTACAAGGGCCGACTCTCTGCTCAAAATTTTGTATGGCCCAATGTACCTCGGTTTCAACTTCCCGCGTTTTCCAAATCGTACCACGCCTTTCCAAGGCGATACTTTCAACATTACTTTGTCGCCAACTTGAAATTCTAACGGTTTGCGTCTAACATTTGCGTAACTTTTCTGTCGACTCCTGGCAGTTCTGAGTCTATCTCGGATTTGAACTATCTTTTTTGTTGTTTCCGTACCATTTCGGACCAGTGAGTTGTGCGTCTCCACCTCGCCCAACAAACGGTGATCGGCATATTCGACCATAGAGTGCTTCGAATGGTGCCGCTTTTATACTGGTGTGATAACTATTGTTGTACGAGAATTCGATTAATGGCAAATGGTTAGCCCAACCATTTCCAAAATCAATCACACATGCCCTCAGCATATCTTCTAACGTTTGAATTGTCCTTTCACTTTGACCATCGGTTTGTGGATGATATGCTGTGCTCATCTCCAATTTGGTTCCAAATGAATCTTGTAGATTTCGAGGTTTGAAGTGACTCGACTATCTTACAGGAAATGATGGAAATTGTGCTCCAGCGCTCATGCCTCGAGTCTATTTCCTTGACATATAGTCTAGTGAGTTGTTCCATGGAATAAGTCTCTCTAATAGGTATGAAATGAGCTGATTTGGTAAGACGATCAACGATTACCCATATAGCATCGTAACCTCCCGATGTCTTTGGAAGTTTCGTGACAAAGTCCATCGTAATGCGTTCCCATTTCCATTGGGGAATCTCTGGTTGTTAGAGTAATCCTGAAGGTTTCTGATATTCGACTTTTACCTTAGAACAAATAAGACATTTGCTCACGCTACGTAGCAATCTCGCTTTCATGTTCGACCACCAATAAAGTTTCTTGAGATCCTGATACATCTTATCAGATCCTGGGTGCATAGAATACTTTGACTTATGCGACTCATGCAACAATTCTCTGTATCCCGTCATAAAATGGTACCCACATTCTATCCTTGAAGCATAGTATTCCATCTGCTCTCTTTACATAGCCATTTGCATTTTCGGGCATACCATAAAGCTTTTCCTTGGTCGGTTTACCCTCCTTAAGTGCCTCGATTTGTGCTTCGAGTATTCTTGATGGTAAAGGTGAACTGATCGTCATTCCTAATGATCGCTCTTAAGGTTTGGGTCTTTCTTTCCGGCTAAGAGCATCAGTCACAACATTGGCTTTTCCCGGATGATACTTGATTTCACAATCATAATCGCTGAGTAATTCCAACCAACGATGTTGCCTCATGTTAAGTTCCTCGATCAAGAACATATTGCAAACTCTTTGGTCCGTAAAAAACTGCACTTTGTACGTAAAGGTAGTGTCTCCAAATCTTGAGTGCAAAAACTACGGCTCCTAACTCATGATCATGAGTGGTGTAATTCTTCTCATGGACCTTAAGTTGTCGAGAAGCATAAGCTATCACCTTCTCGTTTTGCATTAAAACAGCCAAGCCTCCCCTTATGTGAAGCATCGCAGTACAACACGAAGTTCTCAATTCCTTAGGGTAATGCCAAAATTGGCGCACTGCAAAGCTTTTGCTTCAACAACTGAAAAGCAGCTTCTTGTTTCTTTCCCCATTCGTACCTCTTGTTTTTCTGTGTCAACTTAGTCAAAGCCTTAGCCATCTTTGAAAAACCTTCAATGAATCTTCGGTAATAACCGGCAAGTCCTAGAAATTTTCAGATTTCCGTAGGATTTGGCGGAGTAGCCCATCTTTTCTGGCTTCTATCTTTGCATGTCTACTTGTAATCCTTGACTATCAATGACATGACCAAGAAATTGTACTTTTATTCCAGATTCAGCACTAATGCCGAAAATTTGGCATACAACTTCTCATTCTTGAGTAGGCCTAAAATCGTTCTCAAAGGCCCTTCGTGCTCTTCTTTGCTCTTCGAGTAAATCAATATGTCGTCGATGAACTTAAATAACAAACTTGTCCAAATACGGTTTGCATACCCTATTCATGAGATCCATGAATACTGTAGGTGCATTAGTTAATCCGAACGGCATTACTTGAAACTCATAATGTCCATAGCGTGTTCTAAACGCTGTTTTCGGGATATCCTCCTCCCGCACTCTAAGTTGATGATAACCTGACCTTAGGTCAATCTTTGAATAGATACTAGAGCCTTGAATGATCGAATAGCGTCGATTCTGGGGAGTGGAGTAACGATTCTTCCCGTTAACTTGTTCAGCTCCTATAATCTATTCACATTCGGAAAGATCCATCTTACTTCTTCACAAACAAAACTGGTGCTCCCAAGGTGAGGAAATCGGCCCTAATGAATCCTTTGTCTAAAAGTTCTTGTAACTGTTAGACAACTCTTGCATTCGATGGTGCTAATCGGTAAGGTGCTCGCGCAATTGGGCAGCTCCGGGGCACGAAGTCAATATGAAATTCTACATGACGTGCCGGTGGGAGTCTGGTAAGTCTTGAGGAAAGACTTCAGGAAATTCTCGGACCATTGATACATCCTCAAGTCATTTCTCTTCCGACTTCTTCTCGGTTTTATATGTGCTAGAAAGCAAAACAAACTTTCTTTATTTATGTACTTCTACGTCTTGACGCATGTATAATACTTGAGTCTATCGAATTTAAGTTTATGACGAATATCGAGGAGAGAAGACATGAGGAGGTGTCGTTACGGTTATCTATGATTAAAGGTGTATAAAACATCAAAGTAAAGAGAATATTAGATGAATCTCCCATGAGTAACACTTTGACTTGGAATATGTGAAAATTTTGCTTGTACTAAGATTTATAAATAACTGCTCCCAACATAACATAATCCCTCAGAATTAGACATAGTTTAGCTAGGCTATGTATAATTAGGAACGATAATGTGACATTGGTTTATTGTTATAACTCTCTGACAGGATTTAAGCGCGCTTCGTTTAAAATGGTAGTTAAAGTAAAGGAATTAAAATTCTCGTAAATCATAACAAACGAAAGAAAATAAGGTACAATAGATGAGAATATTTTACACACGAGTGGTTTATCACCAATACATCTTATTATAAAGGTTAGGATACTGATGGACATAAACTTAGTAATGCATAGTACATAAGGAAAGATAAGACTATAGTTTCGAACTACTGCGAGTCTTTGCGTTGTTGATACCTTGTTGAGCTTCTCCTCCTTCTAATATATTTGCTTTCCCATGAGCTCCTTCAACTTGTTAACCTTGGTTCTGGGGACATTGGTTCCAATAGTGTCCTTGCTCCCCACACCGAAAGCGTGACTCGGAGTTACCTCTACAATCCACGGCTAGGTGTCCCAATTTTTGGCACTGTAGTACTTGGCGGGGCAAAGACTGAGTGTGATGAAGCTTACATTGATTACATAGTGGTTGAGTTCCAACATATCCTTTGCCTTTGCAGTCCTTGGTAAGTGTCCCACTTTGCGACAACTAAAGCATATACCACAGGGACCATCATGATGTAGCGTGCATTGGTGGCATCGTGGTAAGTTTCCAGCATAAGCTCTTCCCTTTGTTGGTGCAGGTAACATAAACCCTGGCGGCTCTTTGTCTTCTTTCTTTTTTTGGTGATGGTTAATTATTCACGGTTTTGGTGGATTTGTTATTATAACCTCTTGGGTCATATTCCCCATTTCCTTTTGTTGGTGTAGTTGGTTGGTTATAAATCGTTTATTGTTGTTATTTGTTATTGTCGATAATGTTTTCCCTCTTTACAACTTGAGCCATGAGTATTTGAGTTATCTTAATGGTCTCTTCAATTGTTTGTGGTCGAAGAGGGTTACATCTCCTTGAATACATTTTGGAAGTCCTCCAATGAAAGTACTGGTGATTTCTCATTGTCCAAAACCATAGATGGACATAAAGCGACCAACTGAAACAACCGATGTAGGTCTCGATGTCATAACCCACGGTTAACAACTTATAAAATTCCATTTCCAATTTCTTACACTTCGGTGTCTTGGACAATACTTCTTAGTCAGCAACTTCTTGAATTGATCCCATGTGAGCTTGTAAGCATTTTCATACAATAGAGGTCATGCATAATAATTCCCACCATGGCGTTGCCTCATCCAAGAGTGTACTAGTAGCGAATTTCACCTTGCAAGCATCACGGGCAATCGCATATAAGAAATAATGACTTCGATCTTTTCCAACCAACGGATCATTAGCAATGGCTCTTAAAGTCTGGTATGTACCATTTTAATTCAGACCTCATACGCGACTCTAGCGGCAAGCAGGAAGTCTAATTAGTAGTTTCAATAGCGGCTGTGGCATAGCGGCAGCCTACCGTTGCTCGTTATTTCTCTAGTGCCCTAGCTATACTATCCTCTATATACTTTTGGATAGCAGCTGTTGTCATAGCTGGTGGAGCTTTCTTCGGCGCCATAACTCTTCAAAATAAGAGGAAAATGAGACGTAGCAAAGTCCTAAAAAAATAACGCTCTAAGGCGATATGATATAAGATGATAAGTTTGAGGTTATTTTTCAAAATGATCGACGGGTTCCCAAAAGATGGGTTATGAGATGTCGTAAGTGCTTCAAATGTATGATGGTTTAGTGACTTAATGTGTGAATAACCGTAACTTCGACATGTTAGTGGTGGAACAAAGGAGTGAGAGCGACCGTACTTAAAGATTTTAGCTCGGCACTTTCGACACCATCAAGTGATGAATCGGTGATATAAAAATTGTGATAGGGAATGACAAAGCATTCTCCACATTAGAATATGAGGAAATGATAATGGGATGGGTGTTTAAGGCATCTATGTGACAATCGATTTGAAATGAAAGTAAATAACTCGAATAAAATGTATATGAATCCTCATGTAAAGTGAACATGCACTTATGATGAAATGATGAGATGCTATGATGATGTAGTTATAGTCTAGGGTCAATGATGCAACCTAGTTCTCTATAATGAAGCTTTCGATGCTGTGATCACACCCCCAAATTACAGTTTTGCAGCGGAATGGAATTCCTGAGGATTGACTGTCATAGCATCACAATCACAGTTATATTGAACGACCTAAAATGTCGTTTTAGAAACACATCGTTTGATATTTATATAAAACATTCAGAGTTACAAGATAGGTCCCAAAAGTTAATAAAGTTTGCGGAAATATAAGTTTAATACAAGTCCAAACGATGTTTTGAAAAGAAAACCATAATATACATGAAATGTATCGACGCCGCGACACTATGAGGGTTCCTTATTCGTGCCATGATTTGAATGTCTAGTTACCTGAAAATACATTTCTAAAAGTGTCAACACAATGGTTGAGTGAGTTCATAGAGTTTAAGTAAATGTTTAATACGGCTACCACAAGTATAAATTATATATGACAAATATGTCACAAAAATGTTACAATTGCTATAAGTCCATGACACCGAAACTAGACCGATTATGATGTTGCTCCCAACCAGAGTGTTTGCCAAACAACTCAAATAATGATATTAAATGAAATGCATCTGTCCGGTTGGAATCCGCCAACCCGGATGGAGGAGTCACCCTCGATAAATCTATCCACTCACCCTCGCTTCTATGAAATTAACGGTTCATGTTATATAATGGGGACATTCAATTAGCAATGAGGTAACTTAAGCAATGTAATTAATTTGATATACTTGGTATCGTAATAAAAATGATGTGCAATGTATTCTCCCCCGTAGGTTTGAAATAAAGTAAAAACTTGAATAAATCGGGGCTATGAAAACTCACTTGATGAATTGATGCGATGACAAAAGTAAGTACACCAAAATGTAGCGTGAATCTCAAAACTTGACCTATTATGAATGATAATGATGCATTGATAAGTTATGATGTAATGTTATGCATGCAATGCGGATGATATCTATACCACTTATGAATTTTTGAAAATAATACTTTTCGTCGAAAAATAATCTTTTAACGTCTTGACCATTTTAAATTACTCCACTTGTTATTACGTTGAAATGATATCCGACGATAATCATTTAGTGATTTATTTAAGAAATTACAACTTTTCGTCGTAAAAATAATGTTGTTGAAATATTCATGAAAGTGACAAAACGGCCTCTAAAAACTAGTCGTAAAATGGTGCACATCGAGTATTAGAAAACGTACTCAATGGTTTTGGTAAGCTTGTATCATTATCTCAAAGTTTTAGTACTTGAGTTTCCATCCTAGAGGTCTCGAACATAAAGAAAAATATAGGTTAAGTATGGTACTTGTGTCCCAAAATATAGTTTAAGGATGGTTTTCGGCAAATGTTTGAGTAGCCATAATTAATTCATTACAACTCCGCTAAACAAACGGTCGGACATTTTGGAAAATATACTTGGCAAACTCACTTTTACTAGAAGACATTACTTTATAAAAAGTTCTACATCAATGTTAAAAACAACCTTCAAAATGGTCACTTATTTTGCCGTAATACTTGCCTATTAGAAATTAATAGTTTTTCTTATAAAATGAAGTTACGTCAACTTTTTGTAAATGTGTATAACTTGATCATTACAAATCCGTTTTCAACGTTTTATAGGTCGTTAGTTTTGTATCAAAGTATACTCATATATTTTTGATAAGTCGACATAATTTATAACGCCTAAGTTTCATTTTTGACTCGTACAAAATGAATATAACATGCTGAAATTTCCAGAAAATTATAGTTTTAAATTAAGCCAACTTGAAAAATTCATAACTTCTTCGTTATAGCTTCGTTTTAATCCGTTCAAGCGACCACGTTTTCGTTTTAAAATTTATTTTCTAATTATCTAGGCCAAAAATTTTTACTTACTGTCGAATTTTTCAGATTTTAAAAATAAGGACAGACCCTTTTGCAAACTTGTCGAAATGAGTTTTTCTCGCGCCAAACCTATTCTAACCCATTCGAAACAACTCCGAAGCTATTTTAATCCTACCATACACCTTCTTAGGGTGTCATGGGTTCCTAGACATCACCAAGTGTGATTTATTACAAGGAATAATTATAGGATGACAATATATATATAACTCTTAAAAATCAAAGAAAAAGTGGTATAAATATCATGAGACTTGCATGTTTCTCAAATAAAATGATATGATCATAACAATGAATAAGAAATAAACACATGAGTATGAATGCTTACAAGTAATTTGATGAGGTTTAAAGACAATGGGTTTTTCCTAATCACTTGAGGTTTTTATTGCAAAACCTATACAACAAGTGATACTAGAGTGTAAAAAAACCTTGTCTTGAAAATTTGGATGAAAACCTCCTTGGTCTATGTGGTTGCCAGTTTTGGAAGAGGAAGAGAGGAGAGGAAATAGCTTTTCACCTTAGATATTAAAGTGTATGTGTATGTTGTTTAAATTTTATAATACATTTAGAAGAGATATTTGCAAATTTCCTTGTGACTCACCCCTTTTGTCGACAAGGGAGGTGTAGTCATCTCTTGATATAATTTTTTTTTTATTATTATGTATTATGTAAGATTTTGTGAAGTTAAATGAAGTTAAGTGGTAACTTGTAGACACATTTGATTATTTAGGGTAGCATTAGATAAAAATAACTTTTAACGGGTCAAGATAAAATATATTAAGGTCATAAAATTATAAAAATATATTTCTTGCAAAATTTGAGTGAAATAATAATTATCGTGTAGTATTTAAGAAAACAGTCGTAATTATATAAATATAACAATTTAGATACAAAATAAATTAAAAACACTGGGTAAACTAATAATAATATTTTTATAAACTTAATATGAGTATAAAAATATTTTGGAATAATTTTTGAAAGTAATGGATCAATTGTTCAAAATAATTAATTACGTGATAACGTTTATTTAATATGAAATTATACGGTTAATGTAAAATGCAAAACCATGAATGAGCTAATATGATGATAATGATGATAATGATATGTAGACTAAACTTAGTCCATATGGAATGTCCTCGATGATTATATATGAATTCACAGCTAAACCATTACGGTTACGTGAATTTGATGCTCGTAAATCTAGTTTACGATAAATGATAAATGATGAAGCATGAGTAATGTTTTGAAATATGACCGGAAAATACGAATTGTCACAGTAAAGTTCCTCAATCCTCTCATAAGTGAAATTTCTCAGGTTTTCAGTTTTCATCTCCATATGTCTAATAAATTTCATCATCTGATTTCTCCTTTGTTGCTTGGTTGGATGTTTATTCTTCTTTGCTTGATAATCTCTAAATGCTCTTTCTTGTTTCATTTGTTTCATCTTCTCAACCAGCATCTTTGACCTTGTGTTAATATCCAACTGACCCCATTCAGCTTCTGTCCATTCTTTCTGCATACTCTCAGCAGCTTGAAATAGTGGTTGTTCATTCACTAGTACAAAAACGGGATTTGGTCACACATGGTCGAAATGGAACGGCCACACTTTTATTCATATTTATTGTGTGGTGAAGGTACGAAAATTGACAACATTTACTAATTAGACACACATGAAAATTTTGATTGTGTGACCACTAGAACTGTATTGCCACAAAATTGAACATTGTGTGGCTAAAGGTATCTACAGTAATTTTGTTTCAGATCATTTAGCCACATATGAATTTGGAGCAGCGTTACAAATACCGTAACCTTGATGCGTTAGTCACATGAAGTAATTTTTGTGTGTCTAAATCATAGAGTCAAGTTTTGTCACACATTATTTAAGGGTGACCGATATGTTTTGCCAACTCTTTAGCCAATCTGAACTGGAATTGTGACAAATGAAAAGTAATGTTGAAGCATTAGTCATGATATACATATAAATAGTGACAAATATATGTCACACACTTGAACACTGTGACCAAAAGCCATATATGGTCACACTAAATGTTTTGTCACACATTCGTTAAGTGTAGCCAAAATCCAGAACATATGTTCACGTAAGTTAATATGTGTGTTTAAAGTTTAGTTTGTGTTAGCTTGCCAAAAGCTAATCTATAAAGTCACATTTACTACTAACACTGTGACCAAATGCCATATATGGTCACACTAAACGTTTTGTCACACATATTATTTAAGTGTAGCCAAAATCCAGTACATATGGTCACGTAACTTAATATGTGGCCATTGGATGATCAATAGTCACTCAAAATACACGTTTCTTCACTTTAAACACCATATGGTCACACTTATTAACACTTTTAGCCACTTAATGGTTAATTGTATGTGACTAAATACCCAAAACAAACATGCTTTGTGTGACTAAATGTTAGAAAAGGCCACACAAACATAAAATTCATGTGGTCATTGGATGATCAATAGTCACACAAAATACACGTTTCTTCACTTGAAACACCATATGGTCACACTTATTAACACTTTTAGCCACTTTATGATTAATTGTATGTGACTAAATACCCAAAACAAATATTCTTTGTGTGACTAAAAGTTAGAAAAGGCCACACAAACATAAATTTGATGTGACCATTGGATGATCAATAGTCACACAAAATACACGTTTCTTCACTTAAAACACCATATGGTCAAGTTTGTTGCATTTACTGTGCTGTTAATGCAAATGTGGGTTTGTAGGTGATGGCTTTTATAGTCACATTGATATGCACACACAAACACACACATTAACACTTGTGCAACACCACAATCTGCTAAACTTGGATAAATCCAAACTAATTATATATATGAAGAACTCTTTAACAACGAGTACTTGATTGTTAATGCGGAATCTTAACAACAAGCAAGAAGAACAAGTTCATTTCACTATACTTTAGGGTTCCTTTATACACTTAGGAAAACCTAGTATACAAAACGTGTAGAAGGATATAGATATCTCTTCCTAAGATATCTCTACGCGTACATTTCCCTTTGATAACATCAAATAGTCCTGAATATTAAGTGTCAATTTCCCCTGATAATGCTCGTTATTTATATCATTTATATGGATTTACGCTTGTTTTCCATTGTTTTCCACTTTCAGGTAAATTACGAGCATTGGAGCTAAAGAGACGCGGAAATGGAAACATTACTAAAGATTTATCACAGTATGCTTATTTTGAAAAAGTTACGGCGTAAATTTCCTCTCACATTACGTAACTATTGTGCGACTTACCAACTTATCAAGAGGTTACGGTGTAACTCCTCCCAAAGGTTACGACGTAACTACATTAGGTCAAATGAGAATCAGCCTTGCCGTGATACTTACGCCGTAACTCTTGCATCACTTATGACGTAACCACCATGTTTATTGAAGACTACAGTAAACCACTTATTAGGTTCTGCTGTAACTAGCGATCTAGTGCATTTACGACGGAATAGAAGGTTAATGCGTAACTCCTATATTGATTACGCCGTAACCCAGACCTGGCCTATAAATACCCCAAGAATTCCAGCATTTCTAATCATCCCATTCCACACAACAACTCTCTCGAGAACGTGGGGAAAAGTTCAAGGCAGGTCTAGGGGAGCGTACGGAGCTGTTTCCAAGGGAGAAGTCACTCCATTACGATAAGCTTTAGCGTTTTATATTTCTTTTACTTTCAATTCATGTATTTCGTACCTTTGAATATTGAATTTATTTGCATGATTAATATGAGTGGCTAAGCACCCTTTGGTGCTAGCCTAGTTATGATTCCTTAATTGTTTTTTTTGCGTTTACCTTTACTTCAGTACAATTATTTCTAAGTATATGCATGCATAGTTCTTTGGTAGTCACCCTTGATTCGGTAGTTTTGAATGGCGGTAGATGCCAATTGCCTAGGAGATATGACCAACTGACCCTAGGTGAGCGGACTGAGACGGGAAGGGTAAGATATGACCAACTGAAGAACCTTTCTATTTGTTCGATTTGACCAACTGATCACCTATCGTTTGGATGAACTTAAGAATTGGGGGGTGTAGTGTCTAAGTTCCTAACGGTCGGGCACTCACTATATAGAATCAAGCATGTAGCAGTACTTAATGACTTGGCTTAGGGGACCAGGAACAACAGGACTTATGACGGTGTGCCTGATTTCTCCTGTGGTGGCATCTTTGCTGATAGGTTAGGGCGAATTGACCAAATGTTGTCCTATCGAATTTGACCCCACCTGAAGTAATTGGAAGTAGGTAGACGTAGACATAACTAGCTAGGAGATTTGACTAGGTTAGCACCACTATTCCTCTATTGATTTCCCTTCACCATTTATCTGCTTTTATTCTATTCTGCATTAGTAGTTTAATTAATTAATTCCCTATCAAAACCATCATTATTCTGTGACAATTAGACTTAGTAATAATCCAACACACATAGCTCTTGGGACGACCTCGGCTTTACCATTTACTACACTACACATGACCGGGTACACTGCCCGTTAGTGCATTAGGGTAGACCATAGGTATAGCGAGACACTATAAATATTAAGACCTGGTCAGTAAAACCTGCATCAAGTTTTTGGCCTTTGCTGCCGGAGCGTTATATTAGGATTGATATTAAGTCTTTCATTTTATTTCAAACTTTTCTCACGATCATATTTCTAGATTTCAGGTACCATGGAAGTTGTTAACATCGACGACCTCACTCTTGAGGAATACTTGGCGTTGACAAGAGCGGAACAAGGGCCGGGTCTCGTAAGACCGTCAATCGGAGCGGATGTTCATTTCGAAATTAAAGACCAATTTATGAGGGAGCTTCGCTAACCCTTTTCAGAAACAGGGCGAAGACGCATATGAGCACGCGTTGAAAATGTCCTATACATCGCCAGCCTTTTCAACATTCGGGCATGTCTCATGATGCTTTGTTATGCTTAGGGTATTCCCAATGACTCTTACAGGAGCGACGAAAATGAAGATGGATCGAAGATTGCCCACCGGAGCGATTAATACTTGGGCTACTAAAGAAACACTTTATCCAAAGATATTGCCCGCCATCGAAGATTTCTAACCAGCTTTTGGAAATCCATAATTTCAAACAAAGAAGACAACGAAACTCTTTATCAAGCTTGGGACAGATACAACGATCTTCTTTATAAGTGTCCTACCAATGATCGAATAACCCGTGAAGGTCAATATTTTCTATAAAGGAATTGACGTTACTACAAGGAAAATGCTGGACTATCAAGGACCTATCCCGAACATGACTCCTACCGCTACAATTGAAGCCATTCAAAAAATGGCGGACCTCTCTCAAAAATGGCACGACCATGGGAGTAAAAGAAACAAAAGCGGAAGTTTTGACGGAATTGCAGCTATCGCTAGTAAGATTGAAAATCTCAGTCGAGATATGCTGAAATTCAGAGAAACCATTCATGCCATCCAAGTAGGTTGTGAAATCTGTGGAGGAGGACATCTTACTAAAAATTGTCATCATATGGACGAAGAGAATATTGAAGAAGCTATGTATGGAGAAAATCGACCATTTTACGGAGATAATCGAAATAGTAATGGTTATCGTGGAAATTACAATCGTGGGCCTTATGGAGAAAGAAACCCCAGTCTTGAAGAAACAATTAATAAGTTCCTGGAAACTTCAGCCCATAAACAAAAAGAGTAAGATGAATGGTTGAGAGAATTCCAGGAAAACACTGACAGAAACCTTTCCAAGCATGACAAAACTCTGAAAAACCCTGAATCCATGGTGATGAAGCTCAGTGAAAAAGTATGGAGGAATGACAATAAACCTGAAGGATCTAAACCAGCAATGGAATGTAAGGTAATTTTTTCTGATAATAACTCGAAGGTTGAGATCAATGATACGGATTTAGGGGATGATTCAGTCGACAGATATGAGTTACGCCGTAACATGCCTAATGAGTTACGGCATAACTATGTGTTTGACAGCGATAACGGGGTTATGAAGAGTTATGAGGAAATTCACTCTAACGAGTTACGCCGTCACCAAGAAACTCAGTTACGGCTTAACTGGGATACGTGGGCAGACAACTTCCTTGATGTAGGCGAGTCGGAGACTCAGAATACTAGTGAATGGTCCCACGATATTAACCTATTTCCTTTATCACCATCTAAAAAAAGATATCATTGGTACAAAGCTATACTAGTAGCTAAGGGGGACTCATTTGACCTATGGGCTTCATGTGATCCTAGAAACGAAACTTGTGATGGAGGGTCCGACAAAGAAAGAATCAAGAATAACAAGTTTTTATGGGCTGCTTACACTGATGATGAAAGACTCCAAAAACTCTCCCTTGAAGATGAAGAAGAGCCACTAATAACTCACTGGTGTGCTCCTGTCATCATAACCAACGAGGAGACCACAAGATCATGGCCTACATGCAGCCCCTTCCACGAGTATTGCAATGGCAGAGACAATGAAAGAAAGGAAGAGTGGACATGTCCTCATGAGCGTGAAAGACATTGTATAAGATTCGGTGATTTAGCATTTAAAGAATGGTACGCAATTCAATTCGGGGATGCCAAGATCAATCCAAATCTTCTTAAGAAGCTTAAAATTGATTACGAAGAGCACATTCAGAAAAAGGAAGAGGGTAATAATGATCTAAGATGCACGAATGAACATTTTGGTGAAATTGACAACAAGAAATTACTGCCATCATGGTGCGAAAAGAGTAAAATCTCCTGAGGGGAAATTTTCTCAAGTCATGCAACCCGTATGATGATATGTGTAACTTGAGAAGCCGCCTGAAAGAATAGGAAAGGATGAATTCTTTTGGTCCTCAACCAATGATAAGGAAAGAACGAGTTTGCCTTGGCTGGACAACCTAGGATTCGCCAGTGGGTGAAGATTAAGTATGGATATGTAGACACATTAACCAAAGAGAAGATTTGGAAGGAATACATGGATCGAGAAAATTCAAACAACGGAAGTCCAACAACACGTAGTGAAATAACAATTGAAAAAAGACAAAGAGTTGGTTAGTGATGATAAAGAAGAATGCAAGCGCTGCTTTTAGTGGAGAATCGCTCGATGAAGAATGGTTCAAAGACACGTCAGATGATGACTTGATGATATTGAGGATCCTAGATTACCTTGAATTGCAAGGAAATGAGGAGTTCACTGATCCCGATGACGAAGCTTACGAATAAAGGAGGTGCAAACTCCTGGGGATTCCCTACAAAAGACCACCTCTAATTATTGTCGAAAAATATGAATTCACTCGCTACCACCTGGGACCGGATGAGAAATTTTGTATAGTCCGGAAAGTTGAAACCTGTTGGGTTTTAGGTTCCTTGCATCAAGAATTACTTTAAGTACTGGAACCACGGACAGGCTTGATAGAACCACGGACAGAAGAGTGTAACCACGGATGAAGATAACCGCGGCTAGTAGTAATGTGTAACCACGGATGATATATTGTAACTACTGCTAGTGTTTTGTATAGTCGGTTAGTTTATTGTTTTAGATAAATATGGAAAAGATATTTATCTTGTAGGTTACGTATTGTATAATGTATAGGACTCCTTGGCTTATAAAAGGAGGTCCTAGGTTAGATTAGAAGTACGTAAGTCTTATATAAAAAGTTGATACACTTCAAGGTTGAAAAACCCTAATACTGTAAGAGTATTCGTATTAATAAATAATATTGAGGTGTTGAATGTTAACCGTTCTTCTTCTTAAGGTTAAGTGTTAAATTCCGCATAATACTTAATAAGTTGTTATTCTAAAGTCAGTTTCTATATTAGATCGTTTGCTCAACTGGGATCAACAAGTGGTATCAAAGCTTGTGATCTAGAAACTGTAATCAAGAAGAGGTTAAGTTAAGTTTTGTTCCAAGAAGATAAGATGTCTGACGAAACTCACATGGTGACTGCTTCCAAGGTACCCATGCTCAAGCATGGTGAGTATCAAATCCGGAAAATGCGAATGAGGCAATACATTCGCATGATTGACTATGCTCTCTAGGATGTCGTTGAAAAGGGAGACACTCTTCCTAAGAAGGGTGAGGATGGCAAAGAAATTGCCATTGTTAGTGAAATTGATAAGGCTAAGAGAAAGCTGGAGATCAAGGCTCACAATATTCTCTCCATGGGAATACCCAATGATTATGCTTTGGATTTTGAGCAATATGAATCGCTAAAGAGTTACGGATGCTCTTGAGACAAGATTTGCAGGCAATGAAGCTACCAAGAAGTCCAGGATGAATATGCTCAAGCATCAATTTGAAACCTTCACTGCCTCGTGGAGAAAAGATTGATAGCACATACAATAGACTTCAAAAACTTATTAGCCAACTGAAGTCTGTAGATTATAAGGTTCTTCAAGAAGATATTAATTTGAAGTTCATTAGGAGTCTATCATCTAAATGGGCTATTCATACAATTGTGTGGAGGAATAAGGAGGACTTTCCTAAGATGACTTTGGATAATCTCTTCAACAACTTGAAGGTTTATAAGTCTGAGAATAACTTTGCTAGTGCATCTACTGCTAATCCAAACATTGCTTTTGTCTCCACTAATCACAAGAGCTCACATGATGTATCCATCCGCCTATGGTATATCCATGGCTATTGCAAACAATACCACTGTTAGTGATAATGTTAGTGACGGTGCAATTTGTGCTTTTCTGGCTGATTTAACTACTAGTGTTACTGTGTTGAATCAAGATCCGGATCAAATTGATCCTGATGATCTAGAAGAGATTAATCTTCAATGGCAAATGGCAATGTTAACTCTCCAAGCAAGGAAGTTTTTGAGGAGGACCGAAGACAAGTTAAGTACGATGGTCAAAGGAGAGCAGGGTTCGACAAAAGCAAGATGGAGTGCTTTAACCGCAAGAAGAAGGGTCACTTTGCAAGGGAATGTCGAGCTCCTAAGAGGATTGAAGGTGTTAAGAAGATCACGAAGAGTCTCCGCTCCTTCTTCGCATTGGTGGCTCAATATGGTCTTGGTGATTATGATTGGAGTGATCAGATTGAAGAAGGACCTAATGCAGCTTTTCTTGCTAGTGAAGCTTCAAAAGAGCATAACTTTGCTCTTATGGCTTATGCTTCATCTTCTGGTTCAGATTCGGAGGTATCTAATGAGTCTACTTGTTCTTTTAAATCATGTAATGATAACTTAGAATCTCAAAAAGCTATCACTGAAAGTATGAGGAAAGAAGTAGAAAGACTAACTATGGATAACTTAGGTTATAGGGTTGGTCTAGAGAGTGTGGAAGAGAAGCTTAGATATTGTATTAAATGTGAGTTTGAGTATGTAGATAAGATCAATATATTAGGTGGTGAAATTGATCTTAAAAATAGAGAAATTAAAATGCTTAAAGAGAAACTTGAACTAGCAGAGAATGAAAAACAAAAGGCCCTAGATGAAAAAGAAAAACATGTTGTTAGGGTAGCTAAAACACAATTTGCTTCTGATCTAGTTCATAAATCTATAGAGAGTCATCTAATGAAAAGGGTTCGGGATAGGATACAACAATACGCCACCACCTACTCTTATGCAACATGCACCACCTGCTAAAGAACTGTCATTTAGTAGTGAATTCAGTTTTAACAAACCTGTAGAAGGAATAAGTAAGACTGAGACACCTAAGATAAGTTCTGATATGTCATCTGATGCTCCCATCATTGAAGATTGGGAATCGATTCGAGGAAGATAGTAAAGTATCAACACAGACTAAAAAGTTAGAACCTATTAAGAAAGTTGATACTAGACAAGCTAATTTTGTACCTAGATTTGGAGCTAAAGTTACCAAGAAAGTAGTAGAGTACAGGGAAATACCTAGGAACCAGATGCAACAATATAAACCTAGGGGTAATCAAAGAAGCTTAAATGGTTTAATTTCTAACAGATTAGGTGATGAGTTTCAATGTGTTAAAAGGCTTGTTTTATATGTGGTAGTTTTGAGCATTTACAGAGAAATTGTAATAAAAACAGACCACAAGTTTGGAATCATTGAAGGAGGGTAAATCACCAAAACTTTTCAAAGAAAACAAACCCTCATCCTAAGAAAAACATGATTCCTAGAGCAGTGTTAATGAGGAATGGGAATACAAAATCAATTGTCACTGCTTCTCCCAAATGGGTTCCAACCATTGCTAAGCAAAGTGTAAACACGGCTAAGCAAAATCAAACCACTGATAAGCCAAAAATCACCACGGATAACAAAGAAGTTTTAAAAATTCCAAAGGTGATAACTGATACAGTGGTTGGGAATCATTTTTATGTTGTTAAGGCCTCAGCTAGTTGGCAATGGAAACCTAAGACCAAGGTTTTACATCATGTCAACTGTGCATCAATGGACCTAACCAAATTTGATTATATTGATGCACAGGCACCCAAGTCAAGATGGCTTGGGTCCACATAAGGAACTAACTTGTTTAATTTCATGTGCATGGCAATCTACAAGATGAGCTAAAAGACAAAGGAGTTTTTGATAGTGGTTGCTCTGGGCACATGACTTGGGATGGGAGCAACCGGAAGATTTTGAAGCTATTGATGGAGGATATGTGGCTTTTGGCAATGATCCAAAGGGAGGAAAGATACTTGGAAGAGGCACAATCGAACAGAAATTTGGACTTTGAACAAGTCTACTTGGTACAGGGACTTAAGTACAATTTATTCAGTGTTTCTCAAATGTGTGATAAGAAAAACTGGGTACTTTTTGGTGAAAATGAGTGTGTGGTGTTGTCTCCTAAGTTTAAGATGCCTGATGAGAAGTTTATACAACTTAGGGTACCTAGGAAGGAAAATATATATTGTTTTGATCTTAAAGATGTAATTCCTAATAGGTCCTTAACTTGTTTATTTGCTAAAGCATCTGTGGATGAGTCTAAGTTATGGCATAGAAGATTAGGTCACCTCAATTTCAAAACAATCAATAAACTGGTTAAAGGGAACTTAGTGAGAGGGTTACCTTCTAAGGTTTTTGAGTGTAAGGAACTGTGTGTGGCTTGTCGAAAAGGAAAACAACATAGAGCTTCTTGTAAGTCCAAAACTGTCAACACCATTTCACAACCACTGTTTATGCTTCATATGGACTTATTTGGACCTACTTTTGTCAAGAGTTTGAACCATAAGCGGTATTGCCTAGTTATCACTGATGATTATAGTAGATTTTCTTGGGTTTACTTTTTGGTTGCTAAGAGTGAAACTAGTGAAGTTCTCAAGAGTTTCATTATTAAGATAGAAAATCTAGTGAATCATAAAGTCAAGATAATCAGATGTGATAATGGAACTGAGTTTAAGAATGCAGTGATGAATCAGTTTTGTGTAGAGAAAGGTATAGAAAGACAGTTTAGTGTTGCTAGAACACCACAACAAAATGGTGTGGCTGAAAGGAAAAATAGAACACTAATTGAGGCCGCTAGGACTATGTTGTCAGAGTCTAAGTTACCAACTACCTTTTGGGCTGAAGTCTGTCGGCACCTGCATGTTATGTGCGAATAGAGTAAGGTAGTGAAGCCTCATAACAAGACCCCTATGAGCTGTTACATGATAGGAAGCCAATGATTGCATTTCTAAAACCTTTTGGGTGTCCTGTTACTATCTTGAATACCATAGACTACCTAGGCAAGTTTCAAGAAAAAGCTGATGATGGATACTTTTTAGGCTATTCATCAAATAGTAAAGCCTTTAGAGTATACAATAGGAGGACTAGAATGGTTGAAGAGAATCTACATGTTCAATTCAGTGAAAAGACTCCTAGTGTTGAAACCAAAGGACCTGACTGGCTGTTTAACATTGATATGCTAACCAAATCTATGAATTATGAGCCTATCATTGCAGGAACTTCCACTAATGTTGATGCAGGTACTCAAAAGAATTCTAGTGAAGAAGCAATTTCTAAGGAAGCTGATTCTCCTCAAGAGTTCTATTTGTTTGAAAAGTGGAAAGCTAGTTCTGTCTCACCCATCATTGATAAGCAAGGTCCCACTGATGATGATGTCTTGAATACTGGAGGCAATAGTGCTCATCATCAAGATAAGGATGAGTTATTGAAAGATAATTCAGTGTTGGTAGAAGAAATTGAAAAGAAGAAAAAGCAGTCTGCAAGCACGGATAAGCCAAACATAAGCACGGATAGAGTTAATACAACCACTGCTAAGCCAACAACTTCTACCACTGTCATTACAAGTGAAATCCCTACCTGTAGTACTGATAGTAGTATTTTATTTGGACCACATGCAAAGCCATTACATGGTGAAGAGGAGTATCCACATGATCCTGATATGCCTGCTTTGATTGAAATTGATACTCCTACTGATGATGAAGACATGGATGATTTCTTTAATGCCGATTTAACTAATTTGGAACATGTCATTCATGAAAGTCCTGTTACCTCCACAAGGATACACAAGATTCATCCCAAGGAACAAATACTTGGAAATTTGAATACTCCAGTTCAAACAAGAAGCAAGGTTAAAAACACATAACCCTTTCCTGAACATGGGTTCTTTGCAAGATCTCTTCACAAAAGAAACAGTCATAAAGATCTCAAAATTGCCTGTTTTCTTGTTTTCTGTCTCAAAAGGAACCAAAGAGAGTTGAAGAAGCATTATCTGAAGAAGGTTGGGTAGAATCAATGCAAGAGGAGCTTCTTCAGTTCAAACTTCAAGAGGTTTGGACATTGGTAGAACTTCCAAATGGTAAGAGGGCCATTGGGACAAAATGGGTGTTCAGAAACAAAAGGGATGAAAGAGGTATTGTTGTGAGGAACAAGTCAAGGTTGGTTTCTCAAGGATACACACAAACTGAAGGCTTGGATTATGATGAAGTATTTGCTCCAGTTGCAAGAATTGAGGCTATTAGATTGTTTTTAGCTTATGCTTCATTTAAAAACTTTGTGGTGTATCAAATGGATGTTAAAAGTGCATTTTGGTATGGCACAATTGATGAGGAGGTTTATGTTTGTCAACCTCCTGGTTTTGAAGATCCCGATCATCCTGACAAGGTCTACAGGGTGAGGAAAGCTATGTATGGTTTGCATCAAGCTCCTAGGGCATGGTATGAGTGCCTGTCCACTTATTTGATGGACAATGGGTTTAAAAGAGGACTGATTGATAAAACTTTGTTCATAAGAAAGCACAAAGATGATATTTTACGGTTCAGTTTATGTAGATGATACCATCTTTGGCTCAACCAATAAAGAGCTATGCAAAGATTTTGAGAAGCTTATGCATGATAAGTTTCAGATGAGTTCTATGGGAGAACTCACTTCCTTTTTGGGGCTACAGGTTCAACAAAGGACTGATGGTATCTTCATTAGTCAAGACAAGTATGTAGCAAATGTTTTGAAGAAGTTTGGGTTTCAGGATGTGAAAAGTGCTAGTACACCAATGGAGACTCGAAACCCTTACTACCTGATGATGGAAGTACAAGAGTTGATCAAAAGTTGTACAGGTCCATGATTGGATCTTTGATGTATCTCACGCATCTAGGCCGATATAATGTTCTCAGTACGTGTGTGTGCAAGATTTCAAGTCACACCTAATTCATCACACATGAATGCTGTTAAGAGAATTTTTAGGTATCTTAAAGGTCATCCTAAATTGGGCCTTTGGTACTCAAAGGATTCTCCTTTTGACTTGGTGGCCTACACGATAGTGACTATGCCTGGTGCTAGTTTGGATAGGAAGTCTACAACCGAGGATGTCGTTTTTGGGAAGCAGCCTAATTTCATGGCAGTGTAAAAAGCAAACTATTGTGGCAAATTCTACAACTGAAACTGAGTATGTGGCTGCTGCTAGTTGCTGTGGTCAAGTTCTATGGATTCAGAATCAATTGCTGGACTTTGGGTACAATTTTATGCATACTAAGATTTACATTGATAATAATAGTACAATATGCATCATTAAAAACTCGTTTTACATTCTAGAAATAAACATATTGAGATAAGACATCATTTTATTAGAGATTGTAATGAGAAAAGGTTGATTCAAATGGTAAAAATCCATACTGATTTCAATGTTGCTGATCTTCTCACCAAAGCTTTTGATGTGGGGAGGTTTCAGTATCTTGTTGTTAGTATTGGAATGATTAATCTCTAAATTCTCAAATTGTTTTGTACCAGTTTGTATATGTATTGCACTATTATTATGTAATCTTAGTTTTGCTATTTTTGTTTCTATCCACTGATAGTTTGTTTCTAACCACTGATAGTTTGGTTCAAACCACTGCTAGTTGTCCTGTTTTTCACTAACCATTTTGCGTTACAAGAATGATCATTATAGAAGTAAAAGAAGTAGTGATGCAAAGTGTTCATTCATTCATTAGAGAAACAGCTTTTACGTACTTACAGAGTACAATCAACTTCAAATGCAACTACAAGAACAGAGCTATACATGATCTACTAATCTAGTTCATCTCATCTATTCCAACATCTAACAGGATGTTGGATATGCATGATCGCTCACATCTTTCACACTAGATGCTGGATCGTTCGGAAGCCTTGCATAACCACACATTCCTTCTATCTCAATGGCTGGAGATGCATGACTACTATGACGAGGATGCTAAGGATCAAAATGGAAAGGATGGATTGATGAAAACGTTGATGATGACGATGACCACATTAGATGAAGCACGAAGGACATAGTCATATCACCAAAAAGCATCATTCCATTTTCCTTTTTCCCTTCCCTTTTACGATGTGTGAAGAAGCACCATAACTTGGTACTTGAAGACCAAGAACCACCTCTCTGGCTTTTGGAAGTGGTGGGTTTCTTGCTCGTGGTCTTGTTTGGGGTTGAGATTCGAAGGTGGGAGTATGAAGATCTCTTCTTTGAGGAATCATCAGTCCTCGATGCATTACTTGGATTAACCACACTATCATCTTCAGATGATGGAAGAAATGGAGATTTTACTGGTCTTGTTTCTTGTGGAGGGAGGTAGAACTGCCATGGGTTATCTTCTTCACTTGATGATGAAGATGATGATGAGGATGAGGAGGATGTTAGATTGACTACTTCTAGTTTATTCCAACTAGGGTTCCACATTGTGATTGCAGTTGATTGGAGACTTTGAAGAAATTAGGGTTTTGATATTGATTGGTGTGTGCTTTATGAAAGATTTGGGTTCTTTTTATAAGTGAGGTTTAGGGTTATGGAAGTAAATATGGGCGGTGTTTAATGTGGTTGAGAAGTTAATGAGATTTTTGGGAGTTGGACTAATATTAGTTCTAGAAGTTGACCATATTGACTTACCTGTTCAAACCACGGATAGGTCTTTTGGAACCACTTTTAGCTCTTCCTAACCACTGACAACAACTTTTCTACTCGTGTTGGTTTTGTGTTTTGTTTTACCGGTATGAAGGTTTTGGGTGCATAAGAAGCTGATTTACTTGCTATATCTCTTGGTCATTTGGAAGAATTGATCTCATGTATCTGCTGATGGTCTGTTGTAACCACTGATAGTAGTTAACCGCTGGATAGCATGGAGTCTAGTTTTGGATAGTACAGGCTTGTTTGGTAACATTGGCGAATCTATATTACTCTCCCCAAATCACGGACGGATCATTTATTTGATTCTCAAACCACTTCCAATTGGCCTCAACCTTAACCTAATTACTTTCTTTGCATAATTCATCAACTCACATCATTATTTTCCTAAATCAAAATGGCTGAAAAGTATTCCACTTCTCATAACTTAGTTGCCATTCTCACCAAGAATGCTCGATCTGAAGGGTTTCATCAAATGATTGATTTCTTAGTTCACAGTCCCATTCATTATGCTTTAACTGTTACACCCACCATTCTTAAAGCCTACATACATCAATTCTGGAAGAATGCTACACTTGCAACGGTTGATGGTGTGGAGATGTTTCGCTCAAGTAGATGAGCATGTTATTTCATTACTTGAGGATATCATTCGAGAGGTTTTGCAGTTTGATGATGTGATGGGGTTGACAATCTTTCAGATGTTGAGATTGTTGCTGGTTTAGAGAGATTAGGATATACACATAGAGGTGACAAGGTACAATTCTTTAAGAGTTTCTTTTCACAACAATGGAAGTTTTTGATTCACACCTTGTTGATGTGTATGAGTAATAAGACCAATGTGTTTTAATGACTTTCTTTCAAAAATTGCTACTGCTATTATTTGTTTATCTGAGGGAAGGAAGTTTAATTGGTCTAGGATGATTTATGAGGGGTTAGTACAAAACATTAGGAAGAAGGGTAAATACTATTTGTATCCTCGGTTTGTTCAACTAATTGTAGCACATCAAATTGTTAATCCTATTGAACATTCTAGAGAGTATGAAGTACATCATATGCTTCCTAAGGTTTTTGCGATATGAGGAATCGACACGAATGTACAAATTAGAGATGTTCCTTTATTTCCTCACATGCTTATTTGGCCTCTTGCTCCTGATTTTGATGAAGGTCTTGACACTCAACTGATTGTCATGACAAGACACACTCCAACCAATGATACTCCAACTCAAATCACCGAAAGTACACCTCCAACCACTCAAGCTATTACACCTATTTTATGGACTAGGAGAAAGAAGGGCACTAAGCTTCCTCAGGCTAGTGCTAGTGGTGTTGTTCATGAGGTCCACAGTGGTGAAGGTGACATGATTGGAAGGGCTTCCACTCATCGATTCATGCTTAGATTGATCGTGATAGTGGAAACATTAATAAGACCCAACCATTGGCAACTCCTAATGTGGAGAGTTCCTTGAACTTAACACAGTGGAGGAATCTAGCCACTTGGCTATAACAGGTGCATAGATGTTCAGGCTTCGGTCCGATGCTATGTTTTCTATATCCAAAGATTCACTTCTCGAGCGTTAACACGTACTAAGTGATGAGGATAGGTTGGAACCTGACATGAATTGACGGATTCTCGAGTTTGTACATACCGACTTTTCCAATGAACCACCTCTCTGACCGCCACACACAGTGTCGGTGGGGAGGATATTCTTGCACGCTTAAATGAATTGACGGCCAAATGTACCAAGATGGAGGAGACGATCTCTAATCTCAAGGAATTGGCTGGGTTTCATGAAAAGGATATTCGGCGCTGAAGCAATGTGGTTTTGGTTTTGGAGAAGATAAAAAGGCCTGGGCTTGCCGCTTGAGGAAGCTAAGGAAAAAGAAGCTGAACTCCTTTCCAAATCGAATATGAAGGATGTATCCAAACAGGGAGGAGTGAAGGCAAGAATTCAGTGGAGGATGTTAATGTATCTATGGAAGAAGATGTTGATAGTGGAGATCAAACATTTGTGGTATTTGATAAAGATGGAAATGAGGTAGTTCTTGAAAATGTGAAGAAGGTTGTAGAAGATGTAGTACTGAACACAACACGGATGGTATGTCTCAAAACCACGTTAGTACACTTCTAACCACCGATGTCAGAATGCACATAGCAACTATAAGCACTACAACTATACCTTCAACAATCATACCCACTGCTATTATAACCACTTCCATTGTTGTAACAACTCTCTCTATATTACCATCTAAGCCTAAAGAAGTAGAGAAAAAAGCTGCAAGTACATTGATTAATCTGAGCAAAACATCATCTATTTCTACACCCATCATTGCACCTGCTTTATCTGTTCAAACTATCTGCACCTAAACCCAAACCCGTGAGAAAAACTTTAGTTATTGATGAACCACTGAAGAAGAAGGTGATTCAATCTGATGTTGGAAAGGGTAAAGGTATTGCAGTATCAGAGTTGAAGTTTAAAACTAGAGCAGAACAAGAAGCTTTTGATGATGAATTTGTAAAGAATATGGTTGTCAAGAACAAGCACTTTGGATAAAAGAAAGAAAGAAGAGGAGGAAGCTAATGAGAAATGGTTAGCTATATGGTATAATTCAGAAAACTATCTTCAAGCTTCTTTACAAATTCTGATGAGTTTACTTGAACAAGAATGGGCATTGTTGGATGATGAGGAGAAAGCTAGATTGATGAATGAATGGGCAAGGAAGGTTAGCAAAACAAAGAAACAGATTATAAGAAAGAAACCTCCTACTATGGCTCAGATGAGGAATGTATTGATGAAAATTATTAAGAATTGTGCATTTATGTTTCTCGATAATCTTAGTAAATGTTCATATGAAAGAATTTTGGAAATTTATGAGAGATGTATGAGGATTAATGTAGATGATTTATGTCCAATGAATTCTGAGAAGGAAGAAGAGTGGATAAAGAAGCATGATGAGTGGATGCTAAGTAAAAGGAAGAGAAAATCAGAGGTTCAGAGTCATCCGATTCTAAAAGATTGAAAGTTGTTGATAATGAAAATCAAATCATTTCTTATGAGTTTAAGCTTAATGATGGAAGTGAAGGAGTTTGTAAAATTAAAAGACTCAACAATGAAGTTTCTGAGTATAATAAATTTTCACAAATGCTTCAATATTTTGATAGAGATGATTTGATGAATCTTTGGATACTTTACAAGAACAAGTTTGGTGAAGTACATCCAAATGATTATCATGAGAGGTTGGTTTATCATAATTTGAAGATTTTATTTGAACCTACTCATGATGAATCTGAATGGCAAGGACTCTACAATGGTCAAGTTACTAGATGGTTTTATATCAAACTTGTGGAGTTCATGTTTTGAAGCTTTTCGAAAGGTTATTCATATGCTTGTAGAAGGTGATTATCCTCAACTCAATAAGCATCCGTGAATAATTGCTCTCGATGTTGAAGCCTGGTTGCATCAAGATGTTAGTACCTTATGATGGTCAAGCTTACGATTTGTTACTAAAGTATGAGAATATATTTAAGGAAAGTAAGTGTTTGGCTACATCCTCCATTTCAGATGTTTTGAGCTTAAAGGAAACTTGAGAATTCGGTTGGAATGTATCAAGTTTAGGGGAGGATTGTTGGGTTTTAGGTTCCTTGCATCAAGAATTACTTTAAGTAATCGAACCATGGACAGCTTGATAGAACCACAAACAGAAGAGTGTAACCACGGATGAAGATAACCGCGGCTAGTAGTAATGTGTAACCACGGATGATATATTGTAACTACTGCTAGTGTTTTGTATAGTCGGTTAGTTTATTGTTTTAGATAAATATGAAAAAGATATTTATCTTGTAGGTTACGTATTGTATAATGTATAGGACTCCTTGGCTTATAAAAGGAGGTCCTAGGTTAGATTAGAAGTACGTAAGTCTTATATAAAAAGTCGATACACTTCAAGGTTGCAAAACCCTAATCCGTAAGAGTATTCAGTATTAATAAATAATAATGAGGTGTTGAATGTTAACTGTTCTTCTTCTTAAGGTTAAGTGTTAAATTCCGCATAATACTTAATAAGTTGTTATTCTAAAGTCAGTTTCTATATTAGATCGTTTGCTCAACTGGGATCAACAAAACCAATGAATACCTCCGAACTGCTTCGAATGTTGCATGGATGAGGCATAATTTGATGAAAGATATTGAGGAAGTGGGGCAAGCTCAAAGGCCCCAAGGTAGCTCCCGCTGCTTGAGTCTAATTTAAAGACTGGTTATAAAGAAAGTGCTCTTTCTGAGACAACCCAATTATCCCTTTCTTTTGTTTTTATTTCTTTCTTCTGCTGGGTTTTGTGTTTTTCTAACCATTTTTGCGTGAAACGAGGAACTATTTGTCATCAGAGTTGCCGATTCAATGCAGAAAGTTACGGCGAATCTCATCTTGGTGATTACTGTAACCAACATTTTAGCAAAGTAACTCTTGACGATAACAATTACGGCGTAATACCATCTCGTTGTTATGTTGTGAATCTACTACATAAATTATACCAAGTTTGTTAAGCATGGTGAATTCTCATAGGAGTTAATGACGTATCTTCCGCTATACTTCTAAATTCTTTTCATTTTAAACACAGAACCTTGTATTAGTTTTTAAATGAACCTTGTGGGTGTGGTTCCTGTGAAACCCTCAATGAGATTCTTTCACTGTCCACTTGGGACAATTCAAGTGGTTTAAAAGGTTTGTTGCATACGCCAAATGGAACCGTGATTCCTACGAAATGAAGAAGTTGTTTTTCATTTTTATTTTTCTTTTAGAATTAAGCTTGTCGGTATTGTGATTTCAGTGGATTGAAGTTTGTTCATCACGCTTTAAACGAAGGCACTATTTTTCGTGGGCCTTTTCTTTGGAGCAATTTAGGGGAAGTTCTCGCCTAATTCTACCTTTCTCTTCACTTTATTTAATGCCTAGTACAAAGGGACTTGTACAATTCAAGGGGGATGTGGAGTAGAATTATCTCTTGAACTTTATTTCGCCCTCATTTTTCTAGTTTATTTTGAAAAAATTATTCCATTTTTAAAATTTTGACATGTTTTTCTTAACCTAACTAGATTAGACCTAGTTTGTTAATACAACCCTTGACATTACATGGAGATTAGGCTTATCCGCTTCCAATATTTACCCCAAATCCACCAAATTATGAGTGTGCCGATAGCTTATAAACTTTAGAACTTGGCATTTGCATCATTTCGAGACCATAGACGAGGTATGTTGAGTTAGCTCGATGTATTTGGACTTTTCAGCTTTAGAAGGCAATATTATAGGATTATCACCCATACAACCTACCATTGTGAGCCTATCGACAGTCACCTTGACTTTTCTCAATCTCCCCATGTGAAACCCCTTTTGTTGCACTCACCTTTAGTGCAAGATACCCCTAGATACACCCCTTTGAGCCATTCCTTTCATTTTGTCAACCCAATATATTGTTTCGTTACACCTATACAACCTTGGCCTACCCTCAGAAGTCTTTTATTTGTGATTGGAAATCATCATTTTCCTAAGTTCAAGTTCGAGTGGAAAGGTTTGGAAGTCACTCTTTCACTCCACAATATTTATGAAGATCATTGAAGACCCCCGATTCCATTGTTCATCTCAAGTGGGATGTTATGTTATTATGTTATGATTAAAAAATGATTCAAAAAAAAAAAATAAAAAATAAAAATAATAAATAAATAAATTGAGTTATGATATTGTAAAGTGCTATTATAAGCACTATAGTACGAGCTTTTATTGATTAGTATCGAGGAGGCCAAATTCTGCTACATTTGAAGATTGGAGTTGGTAGTTTTACAACGTAAGAAGAAAAGGTGGTGCCTCATCAATGACGCCCTCTAATGACACACACACATATACCTGTGCATTTCATGATCAAGTTTCTGTGACTTCTAAACTTGAACTTTGGGCGGATTCGTAGTTGGTGATAACCTCAAGTTAATAGATTTAGACTACCTGATTTTTCATTTTACACCATTTATATCCCATGTCTTATCCTACCCTTTAGTCATGAAGCATGTCTAGGTGATGCAGCGAGCACCCGTGTCTTGGCCATAGATTTGGTCATGTACTGATTTTGTCCACTTGGCCAGACATGTTAGTAATGACGTAGTCACCCTAACCTTGTCATACCTACCCATATTGCCTTAGAGAATTGTTTAGCCCTTAACTCTAGTGGTGGAGATTTGTGTAACCGCCAAGCTTATGATAGAATACATGCTATGACTGCTGCGACAAAGTGATCACCCGAAATTAACACTTAGAATAGTTGAGATATTTGAGTGTTTGTTCCCTTTCTCGGAAGTGTTCGCTTTTGTTTTTTATTCTAGCATGGGATTTGTAAACTCATATTTCCGTGTTTTGGGAGATACGCTTTGTGAGTCTATCTAATAAGGTCTACTTGAGGAAGTAGAGTTCAAGGGGATATTTGATAAAATCAAATAGTCCTAAATATTAAGTGTCAATTTCCCCCGATAATGCTCGTTATTTATATCATTTATATGGATTTACGCTGTTTTCCATTGTTTTCCACTTTCATGTAAATTATGAGCATTGGAGCTAAAGAGACGCTGAATGGAAAAAACATTACTAAAGATTTATCACAAAGATGCTTATTTTGAAGAAGTTACGGCGTAACTCCTCTCTCACATTACGCCGTAACTATTAAGGCCAATACCCGCCGTATCACCAACTTATCAAGAGGTTACGACGAATTACATTAGGTCAATGAGGATCCGCTACCGATATTTCACTGCGAATCATCGCATCACTTACGACGTAACCATGTTTATTGAAGGCTACGTGTAACCACTTATTACGCTATCATAATCAATGATCTAGTGCATTTAATATGGAATAGAAGCACATACAGAATCCTATATTGGTTACGCTTCGTAACCCGACCGGCCTATAAATACCCTACAATTTCAAGCATTTCTAATCATCCCATTCCACACACAACTTCCGAGAACGGGAAAAGCTCAAGGTAAAGTCTAGGGGATGACGCGGAGTCAAGCTTCAAGGAGAAGTCACCCATTACGCATAAGCTTTAGCTGCTTATATTTTTTACTTTCAATTCATGTATTTCGTACCTTTGAATATTGAATTGATTTGTATGATTAATATGAGCGCTACACCCTTTGGTGCTAGCCTAGTTATGATTACTTAATTGTTTTGTTTGCGCTACCTTACTTCTCGCATAATTATTTCTAAGTGTATGCATGCATAGTTCTTTGGTAGTCACCCTTGATTCGTAGTTTTGAATGGCGGTAGAGGCCAATTGCCTAGGGAGATATGCACCAACTCACCCTAGAGCTGGACCGAGATGGGAAGAGTAAGATATGACCAACTGACGACCGCTTCTACTTGTGCCATTTGACCAACTGATCACCTATCGCTTGGATGAACTTAAGAATTACGTGGTGTAGTGTCTAAGTTCCTAACGGTCGGGCACTCACTATTTAGAATCTATCATGTAGCGGTACTTAATGACTTGGCTTAGAGGACTGTGAACAATGACTTATGATAGTGCTACTTGATTTCTCCTGGTGGCATCTTTACTCATAGGTTAGGGCGAATTGACCAAATGTTGTCCTATCAATTTGACCCCACCTCAAGTAATCTAAGTAGGTAGATGTGTGAGGTAACTAGCTAGAGATTTTGACTAGGTTAGCTCCACTATTCCTCTATTGATTTCCCTTCACCATTTATCTCGCTTATTCTATTCTCGCATTAGTAGTTTAATTAATTAATTCTATCAAAACCATCATTATTCTCGTGACAATTAGACTTAGTAATAATCCAACACACATAAAGTTTCTCTTGGGGTTTAATTTTGATTTACCTATTTACTACACTACACACTTACCGGGTACACCGCCTGGGTAGTGCATTAGGTAATTCATAGGTATAGCGCAGACACTATAAATATTAAGATCCTCGTCAAGAAACGATCACCCTTCCCTGTAAATCTAATAAATCCATATTTTGTTTTTCATAAACAACTAACTACCAATACTACCGCATCAATTGTTATAATTGCCAAAGATATTGTTAAGCTGAGCTTTGATTCAATTAACTCAAAAAGCCGATAGCATGCATCATCCTTTCTTTCACCCAATGCTTCTTTCAAGCATAGCCCCGTAATACTGCTTGGAAGTGGATACTCCACTGTGAAGTTATTACAAAGAATTGCATTTTCTAATTCCAAACAGTGCACCTGACAAAGTGGAAATATTCCATCTCATCACTTGTTCTTGACAGCCGCTCATTTCATCATCGCGACTGGTGTCTCAAACATGGTCTTCAAGTCACCCCGCAGGACTCTTTCATATTCCTCTTCAAAGTTCTTGTCACCATGCTTCTCCATCATCACCGGTATATGCTCAAATCATCCCGACAAATCACTCAATAAACCGTGAAAGTTCACATATATAGTGTTTGTGTGATTTTCCCCTTACTATCGTGTAAACTACCTTTTTCCCATTTTTGATGATTCAACCTTTGCAATCTTAGCAGAAGTGTTGAACCCGGTAGAATGGAGCTCATGGTAAACTCTTTTGATGACGGTTCATCAACCTTATCCTTCATGTACTCTTCCACTTCCTTCTTAAAATTTGTCTTATCCTTTTTCACCTCTTTCTTTTCCAAAGGGATTTCTTTCCTTGTCATCATATTCACAAATCGGGTTGCTTAACCTCACCTTTCCTTCTTTCTTTACGCTTTTTAGCTTATCAAGTTTTTCACCAAAGAATCTTTTCGCTTCTCGCAATCTTCGCTTCTTAGTATCCTTGGTTGAAGATTGTAACCCTTTCCTTTGCCGCCAGCTTCCAACTCAATCCATTGAATAAATCTTTGCTTTGGTACACTACTTCTTCTAAATTCTCGCTTTTAGTTCACCACTTTCAATTTCCTTAATCGCTCAACTTCCGTAGGATTCCCTTTACTTTTGATGTAGTGGATCATATAATCCCTTTGCTCGCCTTTTGGTCAAGGGTCTCAGGTGATCCTTTTCTCTTTGTATCTGCCTTCCGAGAAGCCTCTTCTTCTAATTAATCATCTCAACCATTTTACTTCTGTATAGTCTTATTCGCCAATATCGTGAAGGATATCTTTGTTTAATAATAATCCGCCTTTTTATAGTATCCCATTCTTCATCGCGTAGAATTTGGCGATTCCGTAATTTCATCTTTTCCTTTCATTTGTTCTACGCTTAATTCTCGGGTTCCTCTTCAGACTTTTGGCAATCACTCTCATCATTCATCAAGTTTGTTTCAAGACGCTTAGCTTCTTCAAATTTCATCCTCCTGCTGAATCCTAGAAATCTCAAAATTTAAGCTAGCTTCCTCTTCTCCGTGGAGTTCCTTGGTTTTCAATCGCTCTAAGATTCTTGCACTATTCCTTGCCTCCCTATGCACAAACTCAAGTTGGGTTTTAGGTTCCTTGGATTTGATGAGACAAAATAAATACAAGAATGAAACAAAAGGGACTTAAAGAGACAAAGAAGAAATCTACAAAAGATGGAAGGACTTACTTGCAAAAAGAATATTTATTATTTAGTCCTTCTCAGAGTATTTGTAAAACCCTAAATCCTAGTATATAAAGAGGACATGGGGTGTAGGTTTTAAATATACAAGTCTTCCATAATGTAGTCATAAAAGGTAAGTACAGATGTGTAACCTAGACGTTGTAGTTTATTGTAAACGTCTAGGTTAGTTGTTTACCTCCAAGATCTAAGGTGTCTTAGATCCTTGTTACAGTTAGGTAACACGTATTATTCTGATCAAATAATATTTGGAGGAGATTGGGTGAAAGTAAAACCTGTGTCAATAATAACAGTTTGTTTAATTCCTCACAAGCAGATAATGTTTATAATCATTGTTATTGTTAAACCCTAGAGGCTGTAATGATCTCAAGGAGTTATATCAAACTCCACAATTGGTAATGAGCTTGGGGAGCTGTTACCTAGGATTCGCAAGGTTTTTACAAAAAGAATGAAGAAAATCGGATTTATGCACTCCGCAACTTTTCTGCAAAGATCGCTTTAAAACGATGATAACTTTTTCGCTAACCGCTGGATCGTAACGAAATTTTCGGTGGACGTTTCTATATATTCATCTAACTTTTCAATCAAGGGATTTTCCATCTGAGCTTTCTATCAAAAGTTATTCAATGTCGGGTTGGCTGCAGAAACTGCTAATAATTCAATTTTTGGGTTTTCATGCATATTCAACTTCTTGAATTTGTGTTACTTGTTCTTGATGGAGGTTGTTTATACATTGTGTGGTGTTTATGATTCATGGTTAGAAGTGTTTTCCTAGTGTTTTTTACGAACCACTTCTAAAGTGTTTCTCAAACCACCTATAGTGTTTTCTCAAACCACTTCCTCAAACCACCTGATAGTGTTTTCAAAACCACTTCAAGAACTAATTCGGATAGTGTTTTCTTTCAAACTACTTAGCAACCACTTCTAGTGTTTTCTCAACCACCTCTAGTGTTTTCTCTAAAACCATCGCTAGTGTTATCTCAATCTCCACCGGTGTTTCTTTATGCTATTCGCTTCTCAACATGAGGTTTTGGAATTGAGGGAAGTCGTATATGTTTTTGGTAACGAGATTTTGGTGACACACACATGGATTTTGGTTCTATCAAAGAAGATTGGTATTTGTTCTTAAAGGTTTTAAAAGCTCGCTTTTGAATTATTTGAGGAATTGATTATGAAGAAGGTTAACATCATTTATTTGATGTTGTAGTTGAGTTTCACAAATTACAGGTTCTTATCATATCTCAAAGTCAGGTGTTACACTTGAGATAACTTGTTCGTTTTCTAAAGGATGCTGCTAATAAAGACTTGCAAAATCTAGTTTTCATAGGTTAAAGGGTGATGGATGAAGACCCAGTTAACTATCACTCTAAAGGAGTTACATTGTAGTGCCTGTCTCATTGAAGATGAGGGATTTTGTCAAGAGATCATGGGTCTACTCTATATGGTGTTAGTATAAGTTTGGAGTCACGGATAGTACAAGACATAAGACACAAGTTTGGTTATTTTACTTTCATCAAATTCGCTATAATTTGGTTTTCACAAGTAATCATTACATAGAGCTTAATGATTTGAAGAATCATTTTCATGCACCACTATATGGGGAAGTTTCTACCGCTATATTCTCTATTTTTTATAACAAAAAAGGAAGAAATATTGGAGCGATGTCATGGATTAAGGGGAAGACAAGGAAGACAAGATTTGTTTCATTCAGGGAGATGTTTACATCTCAACTTCTCGCTACTGCCTAGGAAGTTCAGACACCCACTTTTGTTTGTTTTGTCATCATCAAATAGGAAGATTGTCGGGTTTTAGGTTCCTTAGATTTGATGAGACAAAATAAATACAAGAATGAAACAAAGGGACTTAAAGAGACAAAGAAGAAATCTATAAAAAGATGGAAGGACTTGCTTGCAAAAGAATATTTACATTTAGTCCTTCGTAGTATTTGTAAACTCCTAATCCTCTAGTATATAAAGAGGACACGGGTGTAGGTTTTATACAAGTCTTCCATAATGTAGTCATAAAGGTGTAGGTGTATGTGTAACCTAGACGTAGTTTATTGTAAACGCCTATAGGAAGAAGTTGTTTACCCAAGATCTAAGGTGTCTTAGATCCCTCATATGCTTAGTAACACGTGATTATTCTCGATCAAATAATATTTGAGGAGATCGGGTGAAAGTAAAACCTCAGGTCAATAATAATGAAGTTTGTTTAATCACAGATAATGTTTATAATCATTGTTATTGTTAAACCCTAGAGGCTCAAAACGATCTCAAGGAGTTATATCAAACTCCACACAAACTCCTCACCAGTACTACCTGGATCACTACCAGGATTAATATGTTTAGTACTAGTATTAACTTCAAGATCAAGCCAGTATTAAAATCTTCATCAAAAGCATATTTAATTTCAGCACCACCGCATTCTTATCTTTGTAAAGTCACCGACTTATCCACTCCACTAGAACTTGCGGCTTCTTTATCCAATCTCTTCTTAAAGGATTTCTTGTGTTGAAATTCTTAACTAAGATTTCAATTTGCTTCCAATCCTTGAGGGGCTAATTTGAGTTTCTTCAAAGGATTCCTCACTTTCAGTCTACGTAATGTCCATCCCGATCGTTTTGAATTTCCCTCCAATTTCTTAACTCTTTTGTTGAGTAGTCCCTAGTGAAATCAGGTTGTGGAACCGGTTGAAGTAGATCTTCCATAGATAAGGAAATGGGTTCTGCTATAGTAGTGGGTGTTGGAGGTTGTGGTTGAGGAATCACTGGTGGTTCTTCCTCATGGATTGAAGGTAAAGGTGGTGGGGGTGTTGGTGTCCTCTGTTCAAACTACTTTTTACGTGGTTCGAGATGTAGGTTTAGCCTGAGCTTCGATGTAGCGATAGGAGATGGAACAGATGTAGATGTACCTGCGGGTTAGAGTGCTTAGCATAGGCAACATAGCAGGACAAAAAGTGGCTTGTGTACCCCTTCAAAACCCCTTTCATATTACCAAATATCTTTTTAATGAAAGGGACAACAATGTAAGGATGTTTGCTTGCTGTTTCAACATTTAAGATCATTTGCAAAATCTTGGGTACATCAAAAACTTTTTCTTATTCTTGGAATTAGCAACCATGGCATCAAAATCATTTTTGAAAAATTGAAGAGTCTGCCTTGTGGAGAGACAGGACCAATGCGAAGCAATATTGCTTCAAAATTGATCCCATCCACCACTTTTAGAGCTCATACAATGTAAAATATGATGCACAAGGAAGCGCCATTGTGGCGTAAAATGACTCTTCCAAAAAGTGAATGTTCCATCGGTTAGATATCCAATATTTTCCAATCCCTGAAAGAGGTCATTATTTGGCAACATTGAAATCCCGAGGCATCGACCAATTGAAGTTTGCTTCTGATTCTTCCGGTGATTGAATACTCTAAAGTATCAGTAGTTGCATTTAACTCTAGTGTCCCATCAGCAATAGTTCTAGCAGATGCAGTGCCACGAAGCTGTTTGACTAGGGAATCATAGATAGTTGGATTATGAGTAAGGCATACCTGATATGACTACCCTTTAGAAAGTCCACTATCGCTTTCGAAGCATGTGCTTTGTGACTTTTGAGAAATCCCACTGGATTGTGCTTGTCTACAAACTTTAATTGTGCCATCTTTTATGTTAATTGAAGTCTTGGTAGTGCAAGCGCGCAATTAGGGTTTAGTACTTGGTAAGGAGACTTAACCGAAAGAAAAAATTTTAACTTTTAAAGATTAGGATAAAGCAATTAAAGGATAAATATGAATTCTAAAAATAAAAATTATCCATATAAATACTTCTGACCACCTAAAATTAGGTAACGATACTATTTAAACAAGGTAAAATCGTTTTTAATTTTTGCACTACCGGACTAAAGAATGGTCAAACAGGACTTAATAATGACATCACCGAGATTAACTCGTACTATAGCACATCAACTATCACAACTTCCATACATCTCCAATCTGTGAGAATTCTTGCTTTTCAACATAAATCCTTAAACATAAATACTTAAACAAGTACAAAATAATATACCTAACAGATTTAACTAATATTAAGTCTTGTATTATAAACATAAATCCTTAAAAAAGTACAAAAATTGAATGTCTATATGCTTTAAAAGAGTGAAATATGATAAAGGTAGAGTGTGACAACTTGACCATAACATGGTTCACTTGGATTTTCATATAACAACACCTCCACGGTTCGGTTTATAGTAGTTAGTTCGTGATTCGTTACCCAAGTCACGTCGATCCACACGTGGCAATATGTTATCATTGTGCTGGTGAATGACGGTACTAAATTCCTCATCGGCTTCGTCATACTTATCTTTGTAATTCTTGGGAGGTGTCTTAAACACAATAGACAATTTTTATCTACCTGGTCTTTCACATAAAACACTTGTCGTGCTTGTGCGGCTAATATGAATGGATCAACCTTGTGGCCTAAACTATTCAGGTCAACCAATGTATACCCAAGAGTAGTATCGCGTTTCACACCACCGGCTTTGTGATTAACCCAGTCACATTTGAAAAGAGGAATTTGCATGTAACGGTAATCTAGTTCCCATATCTCTTGTAAAACCCCATAATAATATGCTTTTCTTGTGGTTGCAACTTCTTTAGATATGTGCATATCTAATGCCTCAACACTAACCCCATTCTCGGTAAACTTTTCCTTCATGATCTTTCGTACGAAAAGTATACCCATTGATGTGATATGCATCGTATTTCACTACGGTGGCGCGTGGTCCATAGGATATCCACCTACAGTTTCGATACACTTTCTTTTTCGATTTCTAACTCTCTCTCAACCTGAATTTCATTACAAGTATATATTAGCTCAAAAGAATAAGTATACCAATTTTCAGATCAAAATGAGCTGAGAAATAAGGTTTAGAAAGGGTATGTTGAGTAACATAAGATTAATTACTTCTTTGCATAACCACCTTGCAAAATATTTGATGTGCTCATTCTTCAGAAATTCTATTCGTTTACCGGGTTTTCGCTTTCAAAACTTGCTTGTGTCGTCTGAAACAATGTGTTTGATTATTATATTTGATACATCATTTTCAGTTAACAAAAGACATGTGTTAGTAAGACTTACTCGATATACGGTACAATTTCATCCGTATTATTTATTACATACAAATGTGCTTTCTGAAGAGTTCCTAGAAACTTCACTTGATGTGCCGGCCGACAATGGCTTTCCTTCCTCATTTTCATCTGTTTCATGTTTATCAGGTAGGATACCAACAGTTTTCATGGATTTATGATATTAAGCTAAAAACTCTATTGTTTCTTCCGCAATAGTCTCCTCAGCAATGCATCCTTCTGGTCTATTTATGTTCCGCACATGTCCTTTAATAACCTTCATACATCTTTTGAATGGATACCGCATAATTTTACCTCCCTAGTTAGGTGCACAGTCAAATGTATCATAATATCAAAAAATGATGGAGGAAAGAACTCTCGAGTAGGCAGTGTCACTACCAGTACTGCTTGCATATTATCTAGTTCTTGCAATATTATTTCTTTGCAACATATTGATTTAAAGAAAAATCAAAACCTGATAATAGCATATCGTGTGGGTGGGTGCATGATTGAACGTATTGCAATGGGCAGAAACTCTTGCATTAGCATGTGATAGTCATGCGATTTTAGGCCAATGAGCTTCCTATCCTTTAGGTGACCAAACTAGAGAATTTGAACAATAGCCTTGTGGTACCCTGATGTTGTGTAAAGTTTCACAAAAAAAATCTTTTTCAGCATTCGTTAATGTGTAACATGTTGGAGGTAGTGTTGTTTTGTCTTGTTCTTGCATAGCAAAAAACTCTTGTTTTACCCCCACTTCGCAGATCCAATCGAGCATTCAATCCATCTTTCGTCTTTCCTGGAACATGTAGCAAAGTTCCGACGAGACTCTCATCAACATTCTTTTCTACATGCATAAAATCAATACAATGTGGAACAGAATTATGCCTCCAATACCTAAGTTTTCGATACCAAATGTTGAATTTCTTCCAATACGCACCGTTTTGTCCGTTTACTTGGCTTGAACTACCCTCTACTTCTATTATGTTTCTTTTCTGCTTTTGAATCTTCCCACCTCTGCCTCTCGTATCTTCTTGGTTTTCTGATGCATTATTGTTTGTTCGTTTTCCTTTTTCCCACTTATTTTCAATATGTTGTACCTCGTTGTATATTTGTTCCCCGGTCATTGGATTTGGAGCCGGAAGAAATTCTTGTTGTCCATTAAATGCCTTCTTTTGCCTTCGAGCGGATGGTCATATGGTAGATATCATCTGTGACCAACATAACTTTGCTTGGATGAGGCAGAAAGTCTAACACGGTTTGTATCTTTCCCACATACTACACAACCTTTGAATCCACTGTACGGGCAGCCACATAATGTACCAAGTGCAAGGTAATCATTTATTGTCCATAACACAATGGCACGTAGATTAAAGTTATCTTTTATGGATGCATCATATGTATCAACCCCTGTATCTAATAAGGTTTGCAGATCATCAACTAACGGTTCTAAAAAACATCGATATCATTTCCCGGGTATCCCGATATTAATACCGAAAGCATGACAAACTTTATTTTCATACACAACCATGGAGGAAGGTTGGATATGACAGTTAAAACTAGCCATACCTTTGTGATATTCCTATTTCCTGAGTTGACGTCAACCCCATCAGCCGATATTCCTAGCTGTAGATTTCTTGGATCTTCGCAATTTCGGAAATTTTTCATCTATGGTACGCCATGCCTTTGAATCAGCTGGGGTGACGTAACACACCATCGGTTATTCTCCGTGCGGTCGCGTGCCATCTTAAATATTCTAAAATACTTTCTAGCTTAAATAGTCGTTGCAGTCTTGGTATAATTGGAAAGTACCACATTACCTTTCTTTGGAATGTTTTCGTACTCTTTATGTGTCTTATTATCCACCTTCCATCTTGATATCCCACAAGTTCGACACGCAGTCAAATCCTTGTCATCCTTCCAGTAAAGAAGAAGCAGGTTGTTGATACATACATGTATCTTTTTGTATCCTCATCCCATCAATTTCAAAATTTTTTTGGCTTGATAAGTTTTTTCCACCATTTCGTTACAGGGTAGCATCTTCTTTAACAATCCTAGTAATTCATAGAAGAACTTATCAGAACATCCGTACTTACCCTTCAAGTTGAGTAGTTTAACTATTGCGGACATCTTTGTGAAGTCAGGACATCCTGCGTAAAGAGGCTTCTCTGCGTCTAATAATAATTGTTGAAACTTGACAAGATCATCCTCATCAAAATTATCTTTTGTAGCATTAACCATTTCTCATTGTTGTCGGGTCATCTGTTGGAATATATGAAGCAAAATCCGTTAGCGTCAACAAACTCTGTTGTAGCGTTAACGTGTGTTTCGTACTTATTGATGACTCATACTTCTCTCCATGTTTAGTCCAGTTTAGGTAGCTTAGATCAAACCCATTCTTTGAATAAATGGAACTGCACTTTCTCCACTTTATGCTCTATGTGGTTTAAACAATGTATACCGCGGACATGGCATTGAAAGATCATGTTTATTAACTCGTGGGTCGATGTTCCCCATCTTCCGCAAGTTGTGTACTGCATAATCAATAAGCGCTGCTACTCCATCAACATAAGATTTGTTGGTCCTATTAGTTCCTATCCAAGACTTTCCATGTTTATAAATGTGTCCCACTTATCCGAGCAGCAATGTTTATAAATGTAGTCCCTGCAGGGCATGTTGTTAAAAAGACAGTCCAAGTTATTGAAGATTATAGAAGACAACGTCAAACTTAAATTGATGATCTTAAAAGTTAAAAAAGACATTCCAAGTAATGAGGATAGCTCAAAGATTGAATGTGGTATTGAATTATGCTAAGAATTGAATAAAGTATAATGAAAACGTTCCTAAAGGGTTGTTTGGGTCAAGGAAAAATAAGAAATTAACTAGTTAATTATGGTTCTATGTTCATGTGGTAACAAGCTTAACAGGGTTTCTTAAACTTTTTAACCAATTAACTATCTAAATTTAACAAGAAAATGACATAATTTACAAGAGGATATCTTGAAACAAATGTTCAATTAGCTAATAGGCTTAGCAGGGTTATTTTATGTGTTAGAACGATGTGTACAAAAGGAAGATAACAATACTTACCGTGGTGTGACGAATTGGAGGTGGGTCTATGACGGAAGAGTTGTGGTGGTGACGGGATTTGTGGTGAGATGAGAGGGAGGTGTGGCGGTACAGGAGGAGGAGGAGGAGTTAATTTTTGCAATTAGTTTGGAATGGCCTTGATGCAAACTTTGGGGGGAATAAATTTAATTTGTGGGGGGAATTTTAAATTTGCTTAAATTTTTGAAAAGTTTTCATATTAGTTTAAAAAGGTTTTTTCTCTTTTGATTTAATGATTTTTTTCATTTAATTAGTTTAAAAAGGTTTTTTATTCATAATAAATAAAATAAAATTCAGAAAAATACAATTTTTTTAAAAAAAAATAATTTTAAGTATTTAGGACTTTTAAAAAATAATTTTAGTTTTTATGCTTAAATTTCCAATATTTGGTATTTTTAGGATTAAGTGCATTTTAGGTTATTTCGACTTTTGTTACTTGATTTATTTGCTTATTTATTTGTTTTTAGTTTAAAAAAAAAGTAAAGTAACTCCCAATACCGTCTTCCACGGGTTATGGGTCCCAATACCGTCTTCCACGGTGTATGGGGAGGTTGAGACGTAAACGGCTTACCCCTACCTAAGGTAGAGAGGTCGCCCTTCTTACCAAAGGTAGAAAGGGACCTCCGGCCTTGCAAGGGGTAAGGATCGAACCCTTGACCTCTTTCTCCGTAGGCAAGAGTGTTAACCACTTGATCTAACCTTGCTCATTTTTTTTGGTTTTATGTTTCATAAATTTATTCATAAAATCCAAATATCTTTCATTATTCTTTATCACCCGATCACGAACGAGCGCAATTTCCATTCACACTCCGTTGGGACTTAAAGCGACTTGTATCTCATATTTCTGAAAATATGGTGTTTGACTTTCATCAAATTGGGATTTTCATTCTCGGGCTTGAGCCGTGAAATTGACCATTTGGTAGGGTTTTTCATAATATAATATTATATATACTATTGATTGAATCATGTCGTAACATGACACTATAAGCAACTATAACCCAATGCTTTTGACCCATATTATGTCAAATACCCATTAATGAATGTGACATTGATAACGTAATACCCAACCCACCATGTGAACTAGCCATTATCACCGGTCATGAATGGGTTGCACCGGCTTGGTAGGTGTATAGTTATAGTGTGAAGGTTATATGGCTGTATTAAAGTTATTAGGGTGGGCATTAATTTTGACATTTCAGGGATGACATAAAATCATTAACTCGCGTGTCTTACTCAAAACATTGTAATGAAAACTGTGTTTAGGGTTGCGTTAGATCGTTGAGCACGGTAACACAACCCTTGTGCGTTTTCGTCCATTTTAGTCGGTCCTATACGTTTTCCACCGTGTTCATACGTTTTCTTAGTTTTGTACATGTTTTCTTCGTTTTGTATGTTTTACACGTTTTGAGTCTCTTTTCATATGTTTTCGTCCATTTTTGTACGTTTTTACCCGTTTGCGTCTGTTTTCATACGTTTTCCACCGTTTGCGTACGACTTTGTCCTTTTTAATAAGTTTTTATACGTTTTCGTTTTTGTTTACACATTTTCGTCCGGGTTTACACTTTGTCATGTGGGTTTTTCATGTTTTTGTCCGTTTGTATAAGTTTTTGACCGTTTTCGTCCGTTTCTAGCCGTTTTCATCTATATTAGGCGTTTTCGTATGCCACCGTTTTCATCATTTTACATATTACTTACGTACATTTTATTACGTTCTTATACGTTTTTATCCGCTTTAGTTCGTTTTTGTCCGTTTAATCCGTTTTACCATTTTCATATGTTTTGAAGACTTTTTCGCACGTTTTCATATGCTTTGTTACACTTTTACACATTTTCATACGTTTTACACGTTCGTCATTTTTCATCGTTTTCCACGTTTTTAAATGCGACTTTGTCCTTTTAATCAGTTTTATACGTTTCGTTTTGTTTACGTTTTCGTCCGTGCTTACACTTTGTCGCTGGGTTTTTCATGTTTTAGTCCGTTTGTATAAGTTTTTGACGTTTTCGTCCGTTTCTAGCCGTTTTCATCTATTTTGGACATTTTCGTCCGCTTTCATACGCTTTCATCTGTTTTACATATTAATGTACATTTTCTTACGTTCCATACGTTTTCTTACGTTCTTACACGTTTTTAATGCGTTAGTCCGTTTCTTTCCGTTTTATCCGTTTTAAGACTTTTCGGGTCAACCCAAGAAGCGAAGTGAATTCATATTCGGTTTTAAAATTTCGGCGATTTAATTCTAGTTCGGTTCGGTTAGGTTTTCGTGTTGAACGAATAAAAATAACCGATTTAAGAAACCAAACAACCCGATAACCAACGGATAAACACCTAATTTATAGTGATAGTTTAAAAGGAGGACTTATTTTGCGGTTTTAAATTTTAGGTCTTTATAGTTTGAATTCATAAGGAGTTACAAGTATCTTCTCTATCACACTATCTCCACAACTCTTCTTCAATCTTTCTTATCAATCTTTCAATAATATCATATTTTACCCAATTTCATTATCAATGGCAACACCATCACCACAAAACCAATTAGCTAAGCGTGTTATTGATCACCTAATTGAGTTTAGCGGGGAGACATCTGTTGATGGTTACATGAGTTTCTTCAAGGCTCAGCAAATTTCCACTCTTTGTGGCTTTATAAACCGGATCTGTGGTAAGAGGCCACCACATCAAAGAATGAGATTGGGCAGTTTAATGCTTTAATTGCTGAGATGGTAGCTCTTGGAGATGGGGATGACCATTTTGACACATTGATGGATCTTAGGCATGACCTTGAGGCTGCGAGGACTAAGCTGCAGGGGTTGAATGATCTCATTACTCAAGTGAGGAGATATCAGACCAAGGAAGAACAAATTAAGTCGATGAATGGTTGAAGGGTTGCTCGCTATGTAAAGGGATGGTTTCTTTTGCTCTAGTGTCATCTGTTTATAATGTCTAATGTCTTGGTTTAATATTATGGTTTGTAGATATATTAACAATGAAACATGTATGGATCTTTTGATGGTTTATCCATATGACACTCTAAAATAAGGTATGTTGATCCAATGGAATGCAATGGATCACTTCGCTAGTTTGTTTCATATTTTTTAATGTTGTTTTGCATTTAGGAATTGGTTGTGGTGTTTAAGTTCATATCACGGTAGAATGTATTATTTTAGGTTTGAGGTTGATCCAATCACAGTGGTGCATCCCATGTGTCGTGTTTAACGTTGAGCCATGGATATGCGGTTCATAAGTGCTTTGCTTAGGTTGTTCATTTTTGAGGTTGTTGTCAATTTTAATACTGATTATGAAGTTTAGAAGTGGACCGTTTGTGCATGACAATTATTTTGGATTGAACCACTAGATTTAGGGTGTTTTTGTTGTTGTTTTTGCTTTAAGTTAATTGCATTTACATGATTTCTTGATTTTTTTTAATGTTGGAGGATGTTAGAGCTTATTTAAGTGCTTATAAATAGCTTATTTATAGGCTTAAAGTAAGGTCTCGGGGTTGTTTGTCAGCAGTCCTTGGTTGGATTCATTATTTTGTGCTTACTTGTTTATCGGACTTGCTTATTAGTTATAGTTGCTTAATTAGTTGCTTTAATTCCATTTTTTTCTTTTGTTTCTTCATTTGTATGCGCCATGTGGTGAGATTTTAGTGTAGCTACAGTTATATGTGTCTTTGATACATTTGGTTTGAAGTTATATGGGTGTTTGGGACATTTGGTAAGAACCATTTATGTTGGGTGTGTTGGTTTCAAAATGCAGCCAAAAATGAAATATTTAAATTCTATATTATCAATTTGGAGCCACATTTTAAAATTATCAAATTTGGAGCCAAATTTCAGTAAAATTTTAAAATTACTTAGGAAATTATGGTTTCCTTAATTGAAAAACGCCCATAATGAGCCCTAATTTTACTCCAATAAATGAGGATTCAAGCAAAACAACCAGAACTTCAATTTTACACCATTATTTACCAATTAAGTTTACTAATTTTCTTTAACACATTACTTCGGACGAATCATGGCAACTCAAACCAATTGTCGGGATGATTTGGTTTATTAGATGGTGAAAATGATAACCCATTTGGATATGAATCAAAGGCGTATTCGATGAGGGTGAGGATCTTGAAAACAACCATTCAAATCTCGAATGTTGTTAAGAGGGGCATAACTAGGTTAGCTAAGTTTCGTAGGGATTATGGAAAAACCGACGGAATAAAGGTCAGTGTAACCTTCGATGCTGCTGAATAGGTTATCGGGAAAAACCGGGCATTGTTTTCAAGTTTTTGGGTGATTTGGTTCGTGAGCATATAGGTGTCAAGATTCTATCACGGAGGAAGGTTGATTAAGAAGCAAGAGATAAAATGTGGGACGAAATCACGGTACACATATACTTTTTTTTAACTAGTAGTGGCTTGGCGGTCGTAGGTACAAGGTGTTAATAAGTTTATCCCTGCATTTACATTATGTGCAACTAATTAACAACATTGTGTTAATCTTTGCATCGATATTTTGATGTTGACTTGACAGTCAGAAAGCTGATAATGAATCGTCTTGGTCAACTTCTAAGGAATTTCGAGAGGAAATTGACCGAAAACTACATATTGCCCAACCAAAATACCCTTTCAAAACTTAATGAAGTCCTGGCGAAGTATAGTGCAATTATAAAAGCCGAAGATTGGGTAAATTTTGTAAACTACACGGCCACCGAGGAATACAAGGTGTTAATTATTCATTTTATTCAAGTTCAAATATCTGTCACATTTGATGTTTCCATATATATTAGTTGTATACTATCATCATTACTACATCTAAACACCTTTTTTATTTTGTGTTGCAAGGTGAAATCAGTTGCATCTAAAGTGGCGCGTTCCAAGTCTGTTTATCAGCATACAATGGGACGAGGTGGATACGCCAGTGTGATAGATAAAATGGTAACATTAAACATTAAACATTTGCATTTAATAGCATCATACTTTCGTTTATATTGGTTTATCTTACAAATGTATGTATTTGATGTTTATAAGATCGAGAATAAAGAAATTGAACGATATGAAGAACCACCGCGTGGTACGCTGTGGTTGAAAGGAAGGGTGAATAAAGACGGAGAATTTCACGATGATGATATCGGAACAGTTGGACAAAAAATTGTAAGTTTGACTAATTTTATTATTATGTTTATTGTTAGTTATAAGTTAATACTGATAGTGTATTAGTTAAAACTATTAGTTATAAGTTAATACTGTTACTTATAAGTTAATACTGGTAGAATTAAATAACCTATTTCCCATATTGTGTGTGCAGAGAGAGACGGGGGAGAAGATCAAACAAGGAACCTTGAAGGTTGATCATGGCACTGATGCCATGACATTTGTATTAGGTAAGGAAAAGGGAGGATATGCGAGAGGAGTGGGAGGTGGAGTAACCTACAAGAGGTATTTTGATGCCTCGAATCGGACAAGCATCTGATGAAAGCGTGGTGTCACTTCAAAGTGAACTTGATAATGAGAGGCGCTAACGCAAGAAAAAGGGGCGTAATACGGATTTGATGAAACAATTGGTGCACAAAGGGGCGATTGCGTCAACTTCAACTCCATTGACACAAACGGAAGTAAGACATAAGAAAGTAACATTCCATCCTTTTTTTTTACCCTTTTAAATACTGCTGCAGTCTTCTTAAACAATTTATATTTCGGGTGTCTCCGGTGAACATTAATCTTATAAATAGCGGTCTGATGAGGATGCCCTTAGGAACACGTGTTGTGGACGTGAGAAAATTACGAGCATTGAGAAGTCTAATGGACTTGCAACTTTGGAAAAGGAAATGGAAATAAGTGTAAGTAATAAATCATCCCCCTGGGATTTTTGAATTCTACATACATGTATTATTTACCGTGTATTATATATATAGGAAACTGTTAAATCTGTCGCATCTAAGAAAACGACTAGATCAAAATGAAAGGATTCTTCACGTCAACTTTCTGAATCACAAGAACATGAGTCTCCATTAACAGTACTACCACAAGTATGTATTTAAACATTTTCATATGTTCTTTAGTTTAATTAATTACTGATACATATATACATGCAACAAATTATCTTTTTAGGTAATTAAGTGCAGACTGTGGCACTTAAAGAAATCAACTATTATTGCGGAGGGTACCGTGTACAAAACTCATGGAAAACAAATGCTTCATAACAAACCACTCCCAAAGGATTGCTACAGAGTGTCTATTGAAAAATATTTAGTGGATGCAGCATGCATACCGGATGAAGGAAGTAACGGTCTCAAAACAGTTAAGGATGCAGTAGGTGGTTTTTATGCATGGCCAAAGGATCAAGTGGTTTTAGATGAAAAGGTACATACACGCATGTGTTTTATAAACCTACATATATCATTCTTCATATTTAATTCAGTTTTTGATACACCCGGCTTTTGTTTCCTACAGGTAACACCACCAAGAACCATAAAACTGATTGGTGAGAACAGAACTGCACCTAAATTACAAACGAAGCGCTACGTCTCTAGTGATGCAATGCAAAAGGAAGCTAAGAAGATCAAGAGTCGGAAGTCGTTAAATTATTGAGAATTTTATTATGTACAACATTACAATTTTATATACATTCCAATTTTATTGTATTTGAATATATTTTGAATATATATATATATATATATATATATATATATATATATATATATATATATATATATATATATATATATATTGAATTTGTTATGATATATATTGATTTCTTATATGTGACTAAAAGATTCATATAGTCACAATTATTAACACTTTTTGGTCACAGTTTGCTTAATTCGACGTGTGACTAAATGTTAGAAAAAGGCCACACAAACATAAAATTCAAGTGGCCATTAGATGATCAATAGTCACACAAAACACACATTTCTTCACTTTACACCCCATATGGTCACACTTATTAACACTTTTGGCCACTTTATGCTTAATTGTATGTGACTAAATACCAAAAGAAACATGCTTTGTGTGACTAAATGTTTGATAAGGCCACACAAACATAAAATTAATGTGGCCATTGGATGATCAATAGTCACACAAAACATACATTTCTTCACTTAAAACACCATATGGTGACACTTATTAACACTTTTGGCCACTTTATGCTTAATTGTATGTGACTAAATACCCAAAACAAACATGCTTTGTGTGACTAGATGTTAGAAAAGGCCACACAAACATAAAATTCAAGTGGCCATTGGATGATCAATAGTCACACAAAGCACACATTTCTTCACTGTAAACACCATATGGTCACATTTATTAACACTTTTGGCCACTTTATGATTAATTGTATGTGACTAAATACCCAAAAGAAACATGCTTTTTGTGACTAAATGTTAGAAAAGGCCACACAAACATAAAATTCAAGTGGCCATTGGATGATCAATAGTCACACAAAACACACATTTCTTCACTTAAAACACCATATGGTCACACTTATTAACACTTTTAGCCACTTTATGGTTAATTGTATGTGACTAAATACCCAAAATAAACATGCTTTGTGTGACTAAATGTTAGAAAAGGCCACACAAACATAAAATTCATGTGGCCATTGGATGATCAATAGTCACTCAAAATACACATTTCTTCACTTTAAACACCATATGGTCACACTTATTAACACTTTTAGCCACTTTATGATTAATTGTATGTGACTAAATACCCAAAACAAACATTCTTTCTGTGACTAAATGTTAGAAAGGCCACAAAAACATAAATTTAATGTGGCCATTGGATGATCAATAGTCACACAAAATACACATTTCTTCACTTTTAACACCATATGGTCACACTTATTAACACTTTTGGCCACTTTATGATTAATTGTATGTGACTAAATACACAACAAAAATCAGCATGCTTTGTGTGACCAAAAACAAATGTTACAAAAGGCCACACAAACATAAAATTTAAGTGGCCATTGGATGATCAATAGTCACACAAAAGACATATTTCTTCACCTTAAACACCATATGGTCACACTTATTAACACTTTTGGCCACTTTATGCTTAATTGTATGTGACTAAATACCCAAAAGAAACATGCTTTGTGTGACTATACGGTTTATGGTCACTAATAATGGATTAATCCAACAAAATTTGTACCTAACTAGTCACACATGTTAAGGTTTTGGTTACTCTTTTGCAATAGAGACTAAAAAAAGTCAAACACGTGACCATAGGGTACCTATGGTCACGCGACCTTTAGTCACACTCGGTCGAAAAATCATGTGTGACTCTATGTATATCGTCACATATATTCGGTGTAGCCAAATCCACTTTTTGTTCTAGTGATTGTTCCACTCTTCAATCAGTTTCAAAGAAGCTTCCTCATCCTCTTGTCTTTTCTTCTCTATATCCTCCAGATCTTCAGCATTTAACTTTTCTTGCAACCTTCTAGAAAGCTCTTCATCATGTTCAATTTGTTCTTCCTTACTTTTAAACTTCAAAACTTCTTCTTCTGGTTCTGCAATTCCTTTGCCTTTTCCAATATCAGGTTTAGTAACCATAATTCTTTGCACTGGTTCACCAATCTTTAAGCTTTTAGAAACAGGTTTAGGTCTAGTTGATTTAGGAACAGGCACAATGATGGGTTCAGGGATTGGTAAGGATTTACTTAGGTTCAGCAGTAGATTCGTGTAGGTTTAGGGTGGTGTGTATGGAGAAAATAATACAATATCAATATCAAAATAAACACAAGAATTGAATTGAAAACCTATTTGGAAAAAGGTTAGTCAATTAAATTCCATGAGTGATATATGTTATATCGGATAAGGATATCCGGGTCGTTTCCCAACGAGGTGTGAATGGGCAACGTCGTTTAAGGTTTGTTATTAAAATGCTCGATGTTTTGGATTTTTAAATTGATGTTATCTAAACTACGGATCAAGGGAAGTAAATGGGAAGCAATTAAGGGAACTAAATCTATAGGGAAAGCAAAGGATTACAACTAATAATGCAAATTTAATCTAGAATGCAAATTACGATTTAATTAAACATGAATTAAATGCAAACTAATTCTAACTAATCCCTAAAAATGATCTAAAATTATTCTACATCTAAAAATGAAATTTGAAAATTAACTAAGGTTTAAAACTAATTTTTATGATTTTTCTTGAATTTATTTGAATTAAAAATTAATTTCTAACTTTAAAAAATAGATCTAAATTACTAAAAATTATGAAAACTAGTGGGAAAATTATGAAAATATTTTTCAAAAATCTAAAATAACTAAAAAGAATTTTCAAATTGGATTTTTCTTTTTCTGAACTTTTTTTCTAATTTCTATGAATTAAAAACTAATTTAAACTAATTAAATTGCTAAAAATTATTATTTAAACTAGGAAAATTATGGAAAAATATTTTTTATGCCTTTTATATTTTTCTTAATCTAGGAAAATTGAAAATATATTTCTTTTGAGCTTTACTGATTTATTTGCAATTAAAGCTAATTAAAAAGTATTAAAATCTATCTTAAATGCAGAAAAATAGTAAACAGTGACAGAAAATTATGAAAAATTCAGGAAAAGTTTTCAATAAGATGAAGAAGCTAGGAAAAATGCTAAAAACTACTTTTGATCACTGGATATGCTAGTTACTTTGGAACTGCTTATGAATAAGCTACTAGGAATTAAGCTAAAGGCTGCTATAGTGAACAAGAATCTACCAGGACATGCAATAAGCTAAAACTACCTGTAATCAACTTAATGCTACTGAATTCTACCAATAAAACACACTCTATAAGCACTAGACCTTAATTCAAATCTTAAAAAGCTAAAACAAACCAGTTCTGATCCTCAATATTCTAGCTTATCTAAAAGCTAGGAAACAAGCTAAGATTGAAAACTAGAAATTGCAACCTAAAGCTAACCTAGCAAGGAACAACTAAGCCAAATATGAGCCTAAGAAACACTGAATTGAACTTTGTTTAAGCCCTGCACCAGGCCTGTACACACTCAGTATTCACTGAGTGTGTGCACAGGACACAAATTACCAAATTGACAAGCTAATTAAGTGGATTTAGAAAATTCACAAAATTGAACCAAAAATACAATGAGATTAACCACTAACCAAACTTACTAATTCCAAAATTTCAATGAATTTTAACCCCAGATGAAGGATTTAAAAATCCACAAAGATCAGACCTGAAAACCCTTATGTCAATTAGACTTTTTAAGACATGACTTTTATTTTGACTTTTATGAGACTTTGATCAATGAAACTGAATTTTACTAATGTATAATGATAAAATGAAGTTAAAATAAGCTAGATTAACTACTTTTTTATCTAAATGCAAACTTATGATGAACTGATTCAAACTGAGATGGAAATGAGAGCAGATTTAAAATGATTTTGACTATTTGTAAGTGCAGATGCAAACTAATTATCAAAACAACTTCAATATACCTAAAGATGATTCTAGCAATTCAGCTTAACCACTAAACTAACCTTAATCTCAGATTAGGTGCTAGATCCAAACACTCTTAATGAAACTGAAATGCAAGTAAAACAACCTAACTTATGAATCTAGACTATAGCTACCTCTAAAACAGATTCTAATTATTATAAAAAACTAGAATGATGCAGATTTAACACTTAAATCAGTCAAATACTATGAAACTTAAAGCTGCACAAACCAATACAGGTCAAATGGATTTAAAATGCCAATAATATAATTTTTAAACTTACAAATGGTCCACCCAATATGGCTTGCAACTGATTACCATGTAACACTATCCTTAACAAAAATTCAACCCAAATCCAGAGCCATTTCATCAATATAACCCAAATTACTTCAAATTTGTCCAACTTTGACTTGAATTGACTAAGATGTGTTTTGAGAGTAGATTCTGAGTAAGCACTATTTAAGCACTTATTAAGCTATGAGAGAGCTTACAAGAGCTTAAGATATCATTAACATAAACTAAAATCTACTTTGAGAATAGATTTGATATATTTTATTTTATTTTCTAGTATTTTTCTGAATTTTTTTTGTAATTTTTGTTTAGAGGAACATAAAACTGATAATGATGAGATATAAGCTAATTTGATCAAATATAGTTATAATAAGCTATTAACAACAATAAAGCAGTAATTAAGAATTAATGAGAATTTAAGCTAAAATACTTTTATTAATAAAAACTGAATACAACTTTGAATTTGAAATACAGGAATGAAATTAAAACATTAAAAACATTAAGAAGCCACTATTCTACTTAGAAAACTACTTATCAATTCTGTGAAATCAGGAGGCCTTTTATAGGCAAGCTTAAGCATGAGGAAGGGTCTGGAAGCTAGAGAATGTGTTTCTTTTAAGCTAGTATCCACCATCAGATCAAATCCTAGCATCATCCAACCTTTCACAACCCTTGGATTAAATCCACCACGTATGTTCCACCAATAGGAGAAGAGTAAGACACACGGATTGCCAACGTGGCATTCCGTGTGTCAGTACAAGTACAAATTTGCCCCTAATTTGAGTTAATTGTGGTAATTGGACGGGAGGGCATTTTAAGGTTCTAAGTGCCTAGGTTAAAAATGAATTGGGGAAGAACATATTACGCGGGTAAAACAATTTAGGGTAAATGATTTATTTATTGCGTTTGACCCATGTTTGACTGAGGTTAGTTTGGGGGTTCAAGGGTGAATATGATCAGGGTAAAAATGGTTAAAAGTGGTTCAATATTAACTTTGGTATTGACCGGTTAAAGAGGTTAGTTTGACTTGGGCTTGGGTTTTGGATAATCAAATGGGCCAAAGGGTAATGGTAGTTTTATTTTGGACTAGAATTTGATCCGTGAGTTATCAAAGGGACTAGTTGTGTAACTTCTTAAATTCAAGGGACCAAATCTGTAAATTTTGAAGAGTAATCCAAGGGCCATTCTTGTCAATTCCAAATACACCAAGGACCAATCTTGCCAAATCTGAAATTTCATGGGTAAAATCTAACAAATTCTGAAACTTGAGGGACTGATTCTGCCATTTCTTTAAAGTTGATCAAATCTTTCATAAATCATCCTCTCAGCATCAAAATCTTCAAATTCACTCTTTTCTGACTTCCCAGCTCAGCTTTAGCACTCTTTTCCTTCTCGTGCTCGGGTTTTTGTCTGATTTGGCTTTCTTTTATGTGTTTTGTCATATCCGTACCTGCACATGCATAAACTCAAGAAACCAACAAATATTAGCAATAAACGGCTCTTTTCTGGTTATTTTGGGTCTATTTTGGTAAAGAAATGGTATGTGTTTTAGCACATACCAAAATACCCCAGACTAGACGATTGTCGTGTCCTCACGCAATGCAATCAACTCACGCTTCTAAAACCAAGGATTTCAATCTCTTTCTACTAAACCTATGAGAAGTAGCAAAGATTCCTCAAAAGAGATTAAGAAACCCTTAATTCAAAAAATGCCTCGTTTACCTTTTAATTCACATATAGATATTACGATTAAGCATATTCTGATTATGAGTGATGGTTTGTTGAACTTTCATGTCGATCAATAACTCCAACATTTTTCAAACGACATTCTAGGATCACGGAGTAGGAAACACAACTCAGCGTGAAGTGACTATACGGATAGAATACATCGTCCCTGATTTTTCACAAGTCTCCAAACTAAGCGTAAAATCGAAATCATTGTTATATATGACTCTAGATGCTAACACTACCCATGGAAGTTACTTGTGTAATTACCTTTTGCTCCCATTTTCTTATTTTTCCTCTATTTATTTTATTTTTGGTGAGAAATGAATTTCTTCAAATTTCTCGTTTCGATAATTTTTATTCCGATAAAGATATGAAGCTAAGTCGCTAATTAGTTTTCCATCTTCCCTCGAAAACCGTTGCACACAAGAATGAGGTCCACATCAAGGTCTACTCCACGCTTAGTGATATGTGCTAAAGCCATAAGTAAAAAGCCATTAGTACCTTCGATGGGCTCTAAAGAGAACCATCTACTCCACGCTTAGTGATATGTGCTAAAACACATATTATTTCTTTATCAAATCAAACCCAAAATAACCAAGAAAGAGCCGTTTATTTCTAATATCTATTGGTTTCTTGAGTTTATGCTTGTGCAGGTACGGATATGATAAAACACCCAAAAGTTATCCAAATCAGACAAAAACCCGAGCACGAGAGATAAAGAGTGCTAAAGCTAAGCCGAAAGATCAGAATTGTGCATCTGTGAAGATTTCTATGCTAAGAGGATGACTTTTGAAAGATATGATCAACTTTGAAGAATTGTCAGATTCAGTCCCTCAACTTTCATCAAATGGCAGAATACACCCTTGAAGTTTCAGAATTTACATAATCAGTCCTTGCTTATTTGAAGAATGACAAGTAAACCCTTGGATCACATTTTCAGAATTACATGATTAGTCCCTGGATTTTTAGATTCTACACTATTAGTCCCTTGGATAAATCTTGGATCACTAAACAAGTCCAAACTTTAACAATTCTAGTCCTAAGTCCATGTCTTAACTCATTAAGCCCAAAACCACACCTGGTCCAAACCCTTATCCCATTTTACCCGGCCCAACCTCTTTAACCCGGTTTATCCACTATCAACCCGTAACACCACTTAACCCGGTCAAATCAATAAAACAAAATAATATAAAAAATCCATGGGCGCCAAAAATCACCCCCAAATAACCCAGGTTATAAACCCTAAATTACCCACGCATCTAATTGGTACAATTACTTCAATTCAAGGTTATAAATGTCCTCACTGACACATGACTGACACACGGATGCCAGGTTGGCAATCCGTGTGTCATTCCCTCAAACATTGCCTTCTGATTGGTCCAAGAGACATGGTATTGTTGATCCTAGGGTGGATATTGCTGGGATGATGTATAAGGGTAATCCAAGGGTTGAGAGGCATCAAGACAAAGCACAGATTACATCTTCTGGATTCTTCTAGGCTCAAGCTCAAGTATAAATACCCCCTTATTCATCACTTGTAGTGTGTAGTTTTTAGGAGAAAAGTTGTATTGTTTAATTCTATTTTCAAATTATTTTCAGCTTATTAAGTTTGTATTTCAGTTTTTAGTTTGTAATCCCTTTCAGTTAATGAAAATTACTTTTAGTTCAATTTCTCTCAATTACTTATTTACTGTTTCATTAAAACATAAGTGCTTTTTAATTGTTAGTTCAAACCCATTTAGCTTATTTCACTTTTAATTTCAGTTTTACTTCTTTCTAAATCAAAATCACAAAAATTAGAAAAATATTTGAAAAATAAAAAAATATGTTCAAATCTGATTTTAAGCTTTATAAAGCTTAGTTTTCTGTTAGTACAAGCTCATATAAGCTCCATATAGCTTATTATGAGCTTATCTCAGTTTCAAATTCAGTACTACTCAATTTGCAAAAGAATTCAGTCCAAAAGTCAATTTCAAGCAGTCAATCAAGCAAAAGGGAAGTAAGTCGGATTTGGAAGGACTTAGTGCTGCCACTAGCTTGTTTTCAAACAAGCTAGAGCTTGTAGAGTAGCTCCGCGAGCATTGATTGCCCTTGTTGTGCTAGGGCTTTGTAAGTTCTTATTAAATTTTTAGTTTAAATTGCATTTACTAGTTGAATAGATTAGATCTGATAATTTTAGCTTATTATTGTTAGAATAGCTTATTTGAGTTTATTGCTAGCTTATCTCCTTAGATTTTATCATAGTTTAGCTTAATTCTATAAACTGCACACATAATCAGTCTTAAGCTGCATCACTTGGTACTTGTGATATTTGTGTGAGATTGTTGTCAAGTTTGCTTCATCTAGGTGCAATTAAGTATAGTGAATCTGGATTAATGATTGTGTAGGTTTGGATTAGTGTCTTAAATAGTTAAGCATCAATTCAGTTATTGAAAAGTAGTGTTTGGATAAGGCATTCTAGCTGAGATAGAAGCTTGATCAGTGGTTAAGCTCAATTAGTATAAGCTTATTTAGGCAGATTAGAGTCACTTTAGTCATAACTTTGCACTCTAAAACTGTAAAAGTCAAAATCAAATTGAAACTGATCTTATTTGCATTTTTTTTGTTGAAATCAGTAGTTAGATCTTTGCATATAGGCTTAAAAACAGTAGATCTAGCTTGCTTTAATCATAATTAGGCTTAAAACATAATAATCAGTTCACAAATTAAGCTCAAAATTCATTTTAGTCAACAATTCAAATCTGTCATAAAAGTCAAAAAACGGAAAATATGGTTTTTACCAAACTTTGTTGATTTTTAAAAGACTCATTTCTGATTCAAATCTATTGAAATTGTGGGACAATATAATTCAGTTGGTCAAGTTTCTATTTCTCATTTTTGTGGAATTTTGTCAAACCTCTATAAGCTCTGAATAAGCTGTGCAAACAGCTTGATTTGTCCTATGCACACTCAGCATACATTGAGTTGTGCACAGGCAACTTGCAGGTCCTCTCCTAGCTTCATCTTAGCTTGTACTTGGCTGAAACTTGGTATAGTTGTTCTTTGGTTGGTTGACTAGAGATTCATACTTCTGTTTTTCACTATAGCTTATTGGATAAGCCTGTGTAGTAGCTTAAACTAAGCCAGTTAGGGCTGTTTGGCACTAGTGATTAAATAGAATCATATCATTGAAAATTGCTTTTCAGAGTTTGAGATTAGTTTATATAAGTTCCATTTAAGTATTTTTAGCATATCTTAGCTGCTGTGTTAAATTGGTGCACTCAGGAAGCTTTTAGCTTATTCTTTATAGCTTATTTACAAGGCAGTTAGACTACAGCTTCATTATCTCTCACACAAACATAGGTTTTTATAATTTTATAAGTTTATAATATAATTTTAGAATTATCCTGAATTTTTCAGATTTTTCCACCACTGTTTACTATTTTTCCTATTTTAAAACAGTTTTTAGGACTTTTTAATTACTTTTTAATACAAATAAATCAGAAAAGCTTAAAAAAAAATAAGTTTTAAATTTTCATAGATTAAGATAAATATAAAAAGCAAAAAAATAATTTTTCCATATTTTTTCTAGTTAAATTTATAATTTTTAGCCATTTAATTAGTTTTAAATAGTTTTTAATTCATATAAATTAGAAAAATCATCCGAAAAATACAAAAGCAGTTTTGAAAAATCTTTTGAGTTATTTTAGATTTTTTAAAAAATAGTTTCATAATTTTCCCACTTGTTTTCATAATTTTTAGTTATTTAGTTCTATTTTTAAAATTAGAAATTAGTTTTTAATTCAAATAAATTCAAGAAAAATCATAAAAATTAGTTTTAATTCTTAGTTAATTTTCAAATTGCATTTTTAGTTTAAAAGTAATTTTAGATCATTTTTTAGGATTTAGATTAGACTTAGTTGCATTTTATTTGCGTTTCATTTTTATCGTATTAGTTTAATTCGCATATTTAGGATTTCCCGTAGTGTAATTTCCCTTTTATGCTTCCCTTGCCCGTATTAGTTTAGAAACATCAAATTGTCCCTTTTCCCATTCAAATCCGATATCGCGGACGTGAGTTGAAAACTCCATTCAACCCTCGTTCGGAACGATCTCGGTGCTCAAACCTAACACGTTTGAGTTACCCATATACTACAAACTTCTATTATTGATTTCTTTCCAGTAAGAATCAATTTTTGGCGCCGCTACCGGGGAGGGCTCGTAGCGAGTTTTCGTATTCCGTCTCGAATCGCGTGCATTTGAAGATCCTTCCCCGAGTGAAGTTCTCGTGCGTTTTTGTATATATATCTTTTTCAAAACCCAAAACATCTAAAAAACACCAAAACATTCTTCCTAGAGTGTTAACAAAACCATAAAAATTTAAAACCCAACAAAACAAACCCGAACGTCAATTGTTACGTCGGCTCACCTCAGAAGAGTACAACCTATACACGGGGTAAAGGAAGTCTTGACATTAAATTGCAGGGGAGCGATTCACTCTTCGTTCCGCTCAAAGTACCAGCGTACTTTTGGGAACTACGAGACCGGTTGGCCGAAGGTTACAAAAGATTTTTTCAAAAAGTTTTCTAAGTATAAAAACCGAAAAGATTTTTCTTTTTCAAATTTATTTTTCACTTTTTGATTTTTGATTTTGAATTTTTAGTGCATGCTTTTCGTTCTTAGTCACAACGTAATCGCAATCGTAGAATGGACGTATGATTCGTTGAGGTTTAGGGGTATGTGTGTATGGATAAAACCACAATATCGATATCAAAAATAACCACAAGGAATGATTTAAAATCCCTTTAGGAAAAAGGATAATGAATCAAAACCCGTGAGTGATAGTGATACGGATTTGGAAATCCGAGTCGTTTCCCAACGAGGTGTGAATGGGCAACGTCGTTATCGGTTCGTTATTAAAATGCTCGATGTTTTGGATTTTTGATTTTATTAAAACTACGGGGAATGGAAAACAATTAAGGGAAATTACACTACGGGGAATCCTAAATACGCGATTAAAACTAAAACGAAACGAAAATAAAATGCAACTACGTCTATTCTAAGTCCTAAAATGATCTAAAATTACTTTCTAACTAAAAATGATATTTGAAAATTAACTAAGAAATAAAACTAATTTTTATGATTTTTCTGGAATTTATTTGAATTAAAAACTAAATTTAAACTTTTAAAACAAATTTAAAATTCTAAAAGGTGAAAATTATGAAACTATTTTTCAAAAATCTAAAATAACTCAAAAGACTTTTCAAAACTAATTTTGTATTTTTCTGAAGATTTTTCAATTTCTATGAATAAAAATCTATTTAAAACTAATTTAATTGCTAAAAATTACAAATTAAACTAGGAAAAATCTGGAAAAAATTATTTTTTGCTTTTATATTTATCTTAATTTATGAAAATTGAAAACTTATTTTTGAAGCTTTTCGATTTATTTGTAATAAAAGCTATTTAAAATGCCTTAAAACTGTTTTAAATCAGAAAAAATAGTAACGATAACTAAAATTATGAAAAATTCAGGAAAAGTCTAAAATATTATTCTAAATCTATGAAAAATATCAAAACCTATGCTAGTGTGCAAGAAATTGGAGCTGTAGTGCAAACTGATATGAATAAGCTTTGAAGAATAAGCTAAAAGGCACTATAAACCACCAAACTGTCACAGAAGCTCAGTTATGCTAAAATTAACTAATATCAACTAACTCTGGCTAATCCTAACACCTAATGAACTGATCTCAATGATTCAACTTTTAAAAATGCACTTGGCACAAACAGCCCTAACCTCCTACTTTAAACTATCCAACAGCTTATAAAGAGAGCTTATGTGAAAAGCAGTCTGCAGTCCTCAAGACCACCAAGCAAACTACAACTAGACCAATTTTCAGGCTCTAGCTATCAATAATAAACTTTATGCAAGGGCTGCAATTTACAAGTAGCCTGTGTACACTCAGTATGCTGAGTGTGAGACATGGCAAAAACAGCTTAATGAGAAGCTGATTTAGAGCTTAAAGAGATTTACAAAAATTTCACAAAAATCAGTTTTAGAAAATAGACCGGTGAATTTGTTGTAAAACCCAAAATCTCACTTAATTTGATCCAATAATGAATCTATGAGAAATCCAGAAAGTTTTGTGAAAACTGACTTTGCAACTTTTGACTTTTTATCAAACTTTTGTAATTTTGACCAAATTGAGATTCTAATGCTCTTAATCAAATCTGTATGATATATTAAGCTACAAACAAACTTTATTAAGCTAGAATTAAAAGATCTAAACCTATTTCTAATCTATTTTAAATTCTATTTTTAACAGATTCAAGCTTAAGAACAGATTTCAACCTATTTTGACTATTTGAGTGATTAAGTGCAAGGTTATCACTGGAATAACTCTAATATAACTAGGAGAGATTATATCAAATGAAATTATCACTAGTACTATCCTCAAACAGATGTGTAACTGATCCAAACACAAATTTAACCAACTGTTTTGCAATTTCACTATAGATTCAATAAAAGCTTAACACCCAATTCCAAACAGAGATTAAACACTATTCTATAACCCAAATAACATCAAAATCAAGCAAGTATAACAAGCTAATATAAGCTGTAACAAATATGCAGATTCAATCAGTGAAATGGAAAGAGATTTGGAACTCACAAGTTGTCCAGCTATTATGCAGCTTAAAACAACACCCAATCTACACTAAACTAATCTAATTTAACCCATTCCAAGCTCTGCATCAACCCAACTTCATCACCAAAACCATATTAAGCTTCGGTTGACTTTTGTTGACTGAATAAGAGATTTGAGTTAATTTTGAGTATGAAATAGAAGTAGGCTCACTATAAGCTATAATAAGCTTAAATGAACCTAATGAAGCAGTAGCTGAAGCTTTTTACAAGCTTAGAGAAAGATTGAAAGTATTTTTTTTATTTTTCAACTATTTTTATTTTTATTTTTTTTATATATATATATATTTTTTTTTAATTAAGATTAGAAACAAACTGAGATTTCAATAGAATAAGGTAAAATGAATCAAACGACTCTAATAAGCAAATTTAAGTAACATTAAAAAGCTAAACAATGATTTGAGCATAAAACTGAATTTCATTAACTTTGAAAAATTGTGATTACAAAGAGAGAGATTACAAAAGCTTATAAACTACTTAAAAACATTAAAACGAAATTAAAACTAATATTATGCTACTGAAAATTGAAAGATAAGGTCTCCTCAACTTGTGAATGAGGAGGGGTATTTATACACGAGCTCAGCCTCTTGGAAGAATCTGGAATGTGAAATCTGGGCTTTCTCTGAGCTCTTATCAACCCTTGGATTAATTCCCAGCATCATCTAATCACTATTGACCCTTGGATTGAATCTTACACGCACCTTCGTCCAATCAGAAGCCAGGGATAGAGGTATGTGACACACGGATTGCCAAGCTGGCATCCGTGTGTCAGATTAGTGTCAGTGGATGTACGAATTTACCCTTAATGATGGTAATTTAAGTCAATTGATCTTAGGGGTGTTTTAGGGTTCTTAGGTTTCTGGGTTTAAGAGGGAAAAGGGAAAAACGTTTTGGGCGCGTTAGGTTTTTTTAATATATTTCAATTGTTTGTTGACCGGGTTTATGGGGGTTTGACCAGTGTTCATAAGGGTTACGGGTCATGGGTTCTTTGGACCGGGTAAGTATAAGGTTTTGGGCTTGGGTTTTGGACTTGAACTAAGGATTTAATTTGTACTCATTTATTAATCCAAGGACTAAATGTGTAAGATCTGAAATTCCAGGGACAAAATCTGTAATTCTGAAAATATCTTTCAAGGGCTGAACTTGTCCTTCTCAAATAATCCAAGGGTTGAATTTGTCAATTCTGAAACTTCAGGGGTATTTTTACGCCAAATGCTGAAAGTTCAGGGACTATTCCTGACAATTCTTCAAATTTGATCATATCTTCCAAAAATCATCCTCTGAGCATAAAAATCTTCACAGATGCTTAATTCGGACCTTCCGGCTCAGCTTTAGCTCTCTTAATCTCTCGTGCTCGGATTTTCGTCTGATTTGGCTTCTTTTTGTGTGTTTTATCATATCCGTACCTGCACAAACACAAACTCAAGAAAGCAACAAATATTAGCAATAAATGGCTCTTTCTTGGTTATTTTGGGTTAGTTTTGATAATGAAAAGATATGTGTTTAAGCACATATCAAAATACCCCAGACGAGACCATTGTCGTGTCCCCACGCAATGCAATCAACTCACGCTTCTAAAACCAAGGATTTCAATCTATTTCTACTAAACCTATAAAGAAGTAGCAAAGATTCCTCAAAAGAGATTAAGAAAGCCTTAATTCTAAAAAACGCCCCGTTTACCTTTTATTTCATATGTAGATATTACGATTAAGCACTTATCATTATGAGTGACGGTTTGTTGAACTTTCATGTCGATCAATAACTCCAACATTTTTCAATCAACACGTTAGGATCACGGAGTAGAAAACACAACACAAGTGAAGTGACCATACGATAGAATACATCGTCCCTGATTTTTCACAAGTCCCCAAACTAAGCGTAAAATCGAAATCATTGTTAAATATGACTCTAGATGCTAACACTACCCATGGAAGTTACTTGTGTAATTACCTTTTGCTCCCATTTTCCTATTTTCCTCTAGATTTTTTTTTTTGTGAGAAATGAATTTCTTCATATGTCTCGTTTGATAACTTTTATTCCGATAAAGATATGAAGCTAAGTCGCTAATTAGTTATCCACTTTCCTTCGAAAACCATTGCACACAAGAATGAGGTCCACATCAAGGTCCTAATTTAACATGATTTAGAGATATATCTCCGGATTCAAAGTTTGGCTTAACACTTATTTGGCACACATTTGCATTTTTACAATTTAGGCCCTTGGTCTTTTCAACCACTAACTCAACGGGATTATCGTTTTATCAGAAGTCATATTATGACTTTGGATTTTTCCTCTGCCTTTTGGAAGTCTATGACAACTTTTATGGCTTTGGATTTTTCAACTTTAATACATTTGGGCTTTATTTCATGTTAATTTTTGTGCCAAACTCGGAATCCTACGGCTTTTATAACAATAGAAACAATAGCAGCAAACTATCAGGAATCAGTTGTCTATTACACACACTTAACACAGTACCTTGATGTCTACCCAACTCTCATGGGCAAAGATTCTCTAAAGAAGAATAAAGAACTAACTATCGCCAAAAACTCAACATCTCTAATTATTATTTGACAAATATGGGGTGAAACAATTTTGTGGGAACAAAAAGCCATAAGTACCTTCGATGGGCTCTAAAGAGAACCAACTACTCCACGCTTAGCATCTAAACTCATAAGTAACTCTATCATTCCTCGATCTCCGCAAATTTAAAATCCCAAATAATGAGATCCGCGGATGCTTAGCCGATAATTAAATTATCTATGGTTAAGGGAACAAGCTAGGGCTCAACACGCCCGGTCAAGTCAGAATTCTATTCCTACTCTCACCAGCGAAAAGTCAACAAGGTGTCAAAACATATATTAACTTAGCAAATGCTTCGTAAAATAATCTCAAGTCTCGCATTTTTAAAGTAACTTATTAGAAACTAGCACATTCTTGTTAAAGCTTCGCATATTTAAAAGCACTTAGGGAGACTTGCAAATTCTTGGCCTTTTGAGCTAGAATCGCATTTTATAGCCTCTTGTCTAAGCAATTAGCAAAGACTATTTCAAGAAAAACGCATATTTAAAGTAACTTCTAAGAGACTAGCAAAGACTTTTCGATCATAAAACTAGCAAAAGCTTACAAAAATTTTAAATTTTTCACATTTTTGCACAATTTTTCATTTTCTAAGGAAAAACGGTGTTGCGAGAGTACACGACAAAAATAAGCAAGTGCGGTCAAATCAAATCGAAGATTACCCTACCCCAGACTAGAACGAAACATTGTCCTCAATGTTTAAAAGCAAGGGTATCAACGAAAATCTAAAAGCCGTTTATTAAGTATGCTAGAAGATAAACGTTAGTCGATAAGATTTCGGATATCGGATTTCCATCAGCATCGATCATGAAACTCGAGTGGAGAAAAACAAACTTCGAGCACGAGAGTCTTCATATCGGCGAAATCCTACACAACATCACAAACAACCAAACACGAGAAATCGAAGAGGCTAACCCCTTCACGTCACTTATTAGAAAATAGAAAGAAGATAGAGATAAGCATGGGGTGCCTCCCACGAAGCGCTACTGTTTTTGGTCACGGAGTCGCTAGCTTGACTCGATCCCCGAATTCAGTTGTCCTTAGGGAAAGTTTGGAGATCCGGGACAACCATAGATGGGATGTCCCCTCCAAAATAATGTTTCACACGATGACCATTCACCTTGAAATTTGGGTCATCGGGCTGAGAAAGCTCTACCGTTCCATAAGGGAAAACCTGAGCAACGGTGAATGGTCCGGACCAACGGGTTTTGAGTTTGCCCGAGAATATCTTCAAGCGAGAGTTAAAGAGGAGAACTTGATCACCAATGTTGAAAACGCGGTTTTTGATTTTAGAATCATGAATCCTCTTAGTCTTCTTTTTGAAAATCAAAGAATTCTCGTAAGCCTGATCCCTAAGCTCATTTAATTCATTCAATTGAACTTTCCGGTGATCACCCGCGGTCTTAAGATCAAAGTTTGAATGTTTCAAGGCCCAGAATGCCTTATGTTCGAGCTCGATGGGCAAGTGACAAGCTTTTCCATAAACCAACTTAAATGGGGTGCACCCGATGGGTGTCTTGTATGCGGTGCGGAAAGCCCATAATGCATCATCTAACTTATCGGCCCATGAAGCTCGATTTTCTCCTACGGTCCTTTCTAAAATCCTTTTCAAACCACGATTGGAGACCTCAACTTGTCCGCTCGTTTTCGGGTGATACGCGGTAGAAAGGCGATGGGTAACTCCATATTTAGCCATAACTTTAGCAAATTGTTCATTACAGAAATGGGTACCACGATCACGATGATAGCGAGGTGCTCCGAATCGGGAAAACAATTCTTCAAAAACTTAACAACCACTCGGTCATTGGTGGAGTAGCGCCTTCGCTTCAACCCATTTAGACAAGTAGTCGATAGCCACGAGGATATACTTATTACCCTTAGATGATGGAAATGGCCCCATAAAATCGATGCCCCACACGTCAAAAATCTAGCAAACTTGAATAGCATTCTGAGGCATTTCATCCTTTTGCGAAATTTTCCCTTGACGTTGGCAAGAATCACAAGACTTACTAAATCATGAGCATCTCGATATATGGTAGGCCAATAGAACCCGAATCAAAACCTTCTTAGCGATGTAACTTGCACCATGATGGCCACCAGTGGGTCCGTTATGGCAAGCATTGAGAATATCAAGGGCCTCTTGGCCATGAACACACCGCCGGATTACTTGATCCGCACAAATCTTAAACAAGTAGGGATCGTCCAAGAAATAATGCTTAACATCTTTGAAAAACTTTTTTCTTGTTGGGACGACATCACTTTCACGATGAAATTGCCCGCATGGTAATTTGCAAAGTCGGCAAACCATGGGGTGTTTGGGTCTTTCTTAGCAATCATCCCAAGTGTCTCAAGAGGAAATGTTTTCGTGATCTCCTTTTTCTCGAACACACTTTGATGGGGATTCTCAAGTCTAGAAAGGTGATCGGCAGCAAGGTTCTCCGCTCCTTTTTGTCAAGAATAGTAACATCAAACTCTTGAAGGAGGAGAACCCACCGAGGTAATCGTGGCTTAGCATCTTGCTTTGCCAAAAGATACTTTAGGGCAGAATGGTCGGTATACACTATGGTCTTTGATAAGACAAGGTAGGGTCGGAATTTCTCAAAAGCATAAACAACGGTCAATAATTCCTTTTCAGTAGTCGTATAATTGTATTGGGCCTCAGACAATGTCTTACTCGCATAGTGTATGGGTTGAAAATGTTTCGATTTACGTTGCCCCAAGATTGCCCCAATTGCGTAATCACTTGCATCACACATGAGCTCAAAGGGCAAATCCATCGGGGCAACTAAGATCGAAGCTTCAGTTAATTTCTTTTTGAGAAAATTAAATGCTTCAACGCATTCATTGGTGAAGATAAACGGAGCATCCTTCTCGAGGAGATGGGTCAGAAGGCGGGCTATCTTAGAGAAATCTTGGATGAAACGGCGATAGAAACCGGCATGACCCAAAAACTCCGAATACCTTTGACGGTAGTGGGATGATGGAGTTTAGCTATAACGTCGACTTTAGCTCGGTCGACCTCAATCCCAGATTTTGAAATCTTATGGCGCAGGACAATGCCCTCTCGAACCATGAAATGGCACTTCTCCCAATTCAAGACCAAATTGGTGTCTTCACACCGTTTGAGCATGTGGTCTAGATGAGAGAAGGGAAGTGAATGAATCTCCATAAACCGAGAAATCGTCCATAAAAACTTCCATAGACTTCTCGATCATGTCATGAAAAATAGCCATCATGCACCTTTGGAACGTACCGGGAGCATTGCATAAACCAAATGGCATACGTCGGTAAGCAAACGTTCCATAAGGGCACGTGAAAGTCATTTTCTCTTGATCCTGCGGATCGATCGGAATTTGAAAGTAACCGGAAAAACCGTCGAGAAAGCAATAGAACTCATTCCCCGCTAAACGTTCGAGCATCTGATCCATAAAAGGTAACGGAAAATGGTCCTTTCGTGTAGCATCATTCAACTTTCGGTAATCAATACACACCCTCCATCCGGTGACGAGGCGTGTGGAAATCAATTCATTATCTTCATTGGCAATGACGGTCATGCCACCTTTCTTAGGGACACAATGGATAGGGCTAACCCATGAGCTATCGGAAATTGGATAAATGATTCCGGCATCTAGGAGTTTAAGAACTTCCTTTTTGATAACCTCATGAATTTTCGGATTAACCCTACGTTGTTGTTGAATAACGGGTTTGCAATCGTCTTCCATTAAGATCTTGTGAGTACAAAAATGAGGGTTTATGCCTTTGATATCAGAAATTTGCCAAGCGATGGCACTCTTATGTTTTCGAAGAATATCCAAAAGTGCGGTTTCTCCTCATCTTTTAAGTTTTTAGCAATGATGACGGGAAATTTGTTCGGTTCTTCTAAGAAAGCGTATTCAAGATGAGGAGGTAAATCCTTGAGCTCGGGCTCCGGAGGGTTTTCATTAGACGTTTGTGCAGTTTGATTTCTTCAAACGTAATCTCTTTCGGAGGGGTAGCGGTGACGGATCTTCATTTAACAATTGCTCAAGATAAAGAATATCTCCCTCCGAATCATAAAAATCATCATCAATTCCTGGTGGAATTGATTCGTCATTAGCAAGAAACTCATCGATCTCTTCCAAAACGAAATCACCTCCCTCGAATGGAGTAAGAGAGGGAGAAGAGTCGGCAATTATAGGCTCAGAAGATGGTTCAACATTTTCAGAGGTAATGGTGGGATTGCCACCCATAAAATCAAGAAGCTTTTGAGCATACTCCTCCGTAGCAATATCGAGAACGTCGATTCGATTAATAGAAGCATCATCATAGTTGGAGGAGTATCTCGAATGATGGTTAATGTTAAATGAGACGGTTTCCTTATGAGATCGTAAAGTAATTTCTCCTTCATAAACGTCAATTATCGCACGGCCCGTTCTTAAGAAAGGTCTCTCGAGAATAAGAGGCACTCGGGAATCGGCATCAAAGTCAACGACAACGAAGTCGGCAGGAAAATGAAGTGGTCCTACTTTCACATAGACATCCTCGGCGATTCCTTTTGGAATAGAGGTTGAGCGGTCCGCGAGTTCAAGAGTCATCTTAGTAGGAGTGAGATCCGGGAGAGAAAGCTTGTTATAAATCGAAAGAGGAATTAAGTTAATACTCGCACCAAGATCGGCCAAGGCGGAGCATTTCACAATTCCCAGAAACTCACAAGGGATAAGAAATTTGCTGGGGTCTCCTAACTTTTCGGGAAGTTTCTTGAGGAGCACTGCCGAGCAATTCTCATTCAACGGTGTTTTTGCTATTTCGGCCAACTTTTCCTTATTACTCACTAAATTTTTGATCATGGCGGCAAATTTCGGCATGAGGAGTAAAGCGTCGGTGAAACTGATGTTAAAATTCAAGGATTGAACGATTTCAACAAATTTCTCCATTTGGTTTTCGGTTTTATCACGAATCCTTTGATCTTGAAGTCTAGAAGGATAAGGAAGTGAGGGTTTAAAAGTAGTCTTCGGAACATCGGGTTCCGGAATCGGAGTCTGAACGACCGGAGATGGGACGGGTGCGGGTTGCACATTCTCTTCAATAACCACAGGTTCTTGTTCCTCCTCCCTCACCAGCGGAGTAGGAAACGATGGTCCATCATAAGCCTTACCACTCCTTGTGGTTATAGCTTTTAACTCACCCTTCGGGTTGGGAATGATGTCACTTGGAAGAGATCCCGAACTCGAGGGTTGACTTATCTTACACAAAACAGCATTCAACATGTTCTCAAGTTTATTCTACGAAGCATCCAATTTGTTGTTCTGAAGTCGAATCTCATTCCTAAACTCATTGCTTTGTCTAGTCAACGAAGATTGAAACTCATTTCTCAAACTTGAAATCTGAGTTTGCATGGTATGGATGGTAGCATTATTGTGTTGAACGTAATTCGTGAATTCATTTGAAGGCAAAGCTGAAAGCTTGATAGCTTGAATTTGGATATCCTTGATTGTAATTGACTCCTTGATTCGGGTATTAATTTGGTGGGGCTTTGAATTGGTTTTGAACATTTGGTCCACGAACTTGATTCGGATTAAAACGAGTCTGATTGTTCGATTGAGAAAATCCCAGAGGTCCCATTTGATTACTAACACGAGGGTTTGGTTCAACTTGAGGACGGTATTGGTTACCTCCGGTTACGGCATTAGCTTCGAAAGGATTTCCATCGGTGGCGGTACAATTGTAGTAAGCATGCGGGCCACCACAAGTAGTACAAGTCGATTCCACCGCTTTGACTTGAGCGGGTGGAGAAGAATTAATCTTAGCGGTCTTAATCTTAACCAAAGCCTGAATCATATCCGTAAGCTTATCAATCTTAGCATCGGTGCTAGATGTATTTTCATAAGACGAGGACGATTGTGTAACACTCACTCGGGCAGCAACCGATTTGCTACGTGAGGTACGAACTTTAGATTTGTTCTCAATAATGGATAAGGCATCTCTCGTTGATCGGGTCAACAAATTACCACCCGCGGCGGCATTGAGAGAGTCTTGATCAGTCTCATTCAAACCGTTATAGAACGTATCAAGTTGGTGTAATTCCGTAAAACCATGATGGGGACATTGTCTAAGCAAATCTTTGAATCGGTCCCATGCCTCACTAAATGATTCATCAAATCTTTGTGTGAATTTTGTTATTTCATTTTTAAGCTTGTTGTTTTAGAGGGTGGGAAGAATTCGTTTACGAATTTTGACACTAAATTCTCCCATGTGGTTATCGATCGAGGGGGTAGTTTTTCGAGCCAAATCCGGGCGCCCCCTCAAGTGAAAACAGGAAGAGTAGTAGCTTGATAGCCTCTTCCGGAACGTTACGGTACTTGATCGTAGACGTGAGCTTGTTAAACCGTCGGATATGAGAGTGAGGATCGTCCCTCTCAAATCCGTAAAATTGGCTTGACGAAACCAAATTTATCAATCCGTGTTTAAGCTCAAAGTTATCGGCAACGATTGCCGGTACGACGATGGCTTCTCCATAACCCTCGGTGGGTGCCTGGAGTTGCTCTAGCATGGATCGGTTGTCCTCCGCCATTTCGACGATGGGCGGAGTCGGATTAGTTCGAATCTCGGGTTCGACTTGTCACACCCCCAAAATATCGCAGCGGAACGATAGTGTCATTGGGGTATGACGTCATAGCACAAAGTATGGATACAGAAAACGACCTCTATAATGAGACGTTTTGAAAAGTTTACCATTCGATTAAATAAGTTAAAGTTTTCAACACATGAGATTCCAAAGTTTGATATTACATAAAGGTTTACAAAACATGTCGAATGGTAATAGATAAAACACTAGACTCCAATGTATGCCATGAGACCCAAAAGCTCCATGAAATGCTATCGCCTTATGACTTGAGATAAATATTCTAAAAAGTGTCAACACAAAGGTTGGTGAGTTCATAAGTTTGTGTAAAAAAAAAAATGATTTGAAATACTTAGAGAAATGTTCACACAGCAAAGGCATTGTAAATCCACTCAGTTCCAAGTTCCGCCCATACAAAACTTGCAACCTGTGTGTTCACAACCCATTGCCTAAAATTGAATGACAATCATGAATATGCACATTAAGGTAGTTAAAAGTATAAATGTCACCACAAGGGTCTTCCAACATATAAATATTGGGATGTTTGTAAATTAATAGCCTTCCAACAACTTAATTTGGAGCCACTAATTCTTGTATGTTTGTAAATTAATAGCCTTCCAACAACTTAATTTGGAGCCACTAATTCTTGTATGTTTGTAAATTAATAGCCTTCCAACAACTTAATTTGGAGCCACTAATTCTTGTATGTTTGTTCCAAATATGCATATGAAATCAAGTATAACCCAATCAAGTATATAACGCAATCAAGTGTAGAGTATAAGTAATGTTGTTTGGCAAAAGAGTTTAAATGTTTGGATAAATAAGCATATATCTCGCCCCAAATAGTTTATAGGAATTTAAATGAGTAAAAGCGGGGTATGAACTCACCTAGTATGATTGATATGCTAACAAAATGAAGTTCACTAAAATGAGGCTCGGAAACTATCCGCGACCTAAAATGAATGTTATGACTTGAGTTATGATATGTTGTCGTGAATGCGTGATACAATGTTGTGCATGCAACTCCATATGATATCATACCACTTGTACATTTTGGAAATAATATTTATCGTCAAAATATGTTTATGACATTCCGTCATATAATAAAATACTTTACAAGTATTTACGTCAAAATGTCATCCTACAATAGTTTCTTAATGATTTATTGTGAAATTATAACTTTTCGTCAAGTAAATAATGTCGTTGAAATTTTAGTGAAAGTGACTAAAATGGCCTTGAAAAGTTAGTAAGCAAAAATGGTAATTGCACGTCGAGTGTTAGGAAACGAACTCAACGGTTTTGGGAAGCTTGTGTCATTATCTCAAAGTTTTAGTGTTTAAGTTTCCATCCTAGAGGTCTCGATCACCAAGAAAAATATAGGTTAAGTACTGTACTTTAGTTCAAAAGTATAGTTTAAAGGATGGTTTTCGGCCAAGTTTGAGTGACTATATGTTATTCGTTACAACTCCGCTCAACAAACGGTTTAACATTTTGAAAAATATGCTAGGCGAACTTACTTTTACTAGAAGACATCACGTTATAAAAGTTCTACATCATTGTTAAAACGTCCGCCAACATGGTCCTTTAGTTGCCGTAGTATGTTTTTAATAGAGAATATATTAGTTTTTGCTAATAGAATTAAAGTTACGGCAACTTGGTTTATCGCGTGTAATTTAATCGTTACAAGTCCGTTTTTTACGTTTTCTACATCCTTAGATTCGTGTCAAAGTATACTAATATATTTTTGATAAGTCGACACAATTTATAAAACTTAAGACTCATTTTTGACTCATAAGGTGTAACATTTTCAATGCTGAAATTTCTGAAATTAATAGTTTTCCTCGTCAAACTTGAAAAATTCATAACTTCTTCGTTATAGCTCCGTTTTAATCCGTTCAAGCGACGGTTTTCGTTTTAAAGTATGTTTTCTAAATATCTAGGCCAAACATTTTTACCTACTGTCGGATTTTCCAGATTTTGAAAATAAGGACAGACCCTTTTGCAAACTTGTCGAAATGAGTTTTTCTCGCGAAACTTATTCTAACCAATTCTAAACAACTACGAAGCTATTCTAATCCTACCATACACCTTCTTAGGGTGTCATGGGTTCCTAGGCATCACCAAAACTAGTATATAACAAGGAGTAATTATAGGATGGATTATATATATATAAAACACTTAAAAACCTTAAAAAGTGGTATGAACATCACATAACTTGCATGATTTTCTTGTGCATAATAAAAATGAACATAAAAATGAATATGGAAAATAATGATATGTATGAAATGCTTACTAGTAATTGATGAGGTTAATGAGAGCAATGGATTTCCTAATCACCTAAGGTTTTTATTTCAAAACCTTAATCAAGAGTGACACTAGATTGTATAAAACTTGATTAGAAAATTTTTTGATGAATTTTCTCTGAACAATTAGGGTGGCGGTTTTGTGGAAAGAAAAGAGGAAGAAAAGATCTTGACTTTACACCTTGAATAATTGGAGTGTGTGTGTAAAAGTCTTGGAGTGTAAGACTAGATAAGTAAGAAAATCTTGCAATCTTTAGTGAATCTTGTATTTAATAATAATACATATAAATTTCTCTTATTTTTATTTTATTTATCATGTTTATAAATGTGTAAATGTAAGTAATGTAAAGTTATTTGAGGATAAGTAGTAACTTGTAGTATTGTTAAGTAATATTAGTAAGTTGTATACACATTTGAATATTTAAGGTAGCGTTAGATAAAAAAAATAGATTTTCACGGGTCAAGATAAAATAAAATGAAGTCATAAAAATTATAAAAATACATTTCTTGCAAAATTTGAGTGAAATAATAATTATCGGGTTGAATTTAAGAAAGCCGTCGTAATTTATATAAACATAACAATTTATATACTAAATAAATTTAAAACACCGGGTAAACTAAAAATAATATTTTTATAACTTAATATGAGTATAAAAATATATTGTGATTAATTTTTGGAAGTATCGGATTAAATGTTCAAAATAATAACTTACGCGATAACGTTTATTTAATATGAAATTTACGCGTTTAAGGTGAAATGCAAAATCATGAATGAACTAACATGATGCAAATGATGCTAATGAAATGTAGACTAAACTCAGTCTATATGAAATGTCCGTGATGATATGATCATAAATTTGCCGCTAAACCATTAAGGTTACGCGAATTTGGAACACGCAAACCTAGTTTACAATAAATGATGAAATTGTGAAACATGAATTGTTTTGAGAAATGACCAAAAATTGTGAATTGTGACATTCTTCCCATGTCAGAGGAATCACGTCCTCGTGATTCAATCGATGATACTATGGTTCGAACCTCGACAAGGGTTCTAAAAGTTTATGCTTGTGTATGGTCTATATGATTATGTCAATGCTCATGCATATGAGTTACTCGTCCCACAAGGTACGTTCCCGTGCTAACGTGAGCAATTCCCGTCCTAAATACATTCTTTCTTATGATTAGGCTCGATGAGACAAGCTTTCCCATTCTCAAGCAAAATTTTTAAAAGACTTTTTGGTAACCGATTTTTACTTAATCCCACAACTTCATCAAACAAGAACTGTCATACGATTAGGCTAAATCGGTTTAGGTAACGACTTGTTTCTAGCTCGATCTTTGCAACTCATCAAACAAGAACTGTCGCTCGGATCAAACTGGAAACAAGTGGTTTGAAGAAAATCTTTTGAAAATTTGGCTTGATTACGGAATTGCTTACACATATGAGACTACTACTCCCTTCATTGCATGATTCTTCCGAAATTAGACATAGGTGATCAGGCTATGTATAATTTAGGAGTAACTATGCAATGCTTGGACTAATCGACTCATATGATGTTTGGTGTTGAGTCATAAGTCCCATGTATAAAAGAATGTGCACTTATAATCATATGATGAGATGCTATGATGATGTGGTTATAGTCTAGGGTCAATGATGCAACCTAGTTCTCTATAACCGATGCTTTGATACCAATCTGTCACACCCCAAAATATCCTTGCGCGGAACGATAGTGTCATTGGGGTATGACGTCATAGCACAAAGTATGGATCAGAAAACGACCTCTATAAGGAGACGTTTTGAAAAGTTTACCATTCGATTAAATAAGTTAAAGTTTTCAACACATGAGATTCCAAAGTTTGATATTACATAAAGGTTTACAAAACATGTCGAATGGTAATAGATAAAACACTAGACTTCAATGTATGCCATGAGACCCAAAAGCTCCATGAAATGCTATCGCCTTATGACTGAGATAAATATGCTAAAAAGTGTCAACACAAAGGTTGGTGAGTTCATAAGTTTGTGTAAAAAAAATGATTTGAAATACTTAGAGAAATGTTCACACAGCAAAGGCATTGTAAATCCACTCAGTTCCAAGTTCCGCCCATACAAAACTTGCAACCTGTGTGTTCACAACCCATTGCCTAAAATTGAATGACAATCATGAATATGCACATTAAGGTAGTTAAAAGTATAAATGTCACCACAAGGGTCTTCCAACATATAAATATTGGGATGTTTGTAAATTAATAGCCTTCCAACAACTTAATTTGGAGCCACTAATTCTTGTATGTTTGTAAATTAATAGCCTTCCAACAACTTAATTTGGAGCCACTAATTCTTGTATGTTTGTAAATTAATAGCCTTCCAACAACTTAATTTGGAGCCACTAATTCTTGTATGTTTGTTCCAAATATGCATATGAAATCAAGTATAACCAAATCAAGTATATAACGCAATCAAGTGTAGAGTATAAGTAATGTTGTTTGGCAAAAGAGTTTAAATGTTTGGATAAATAAGCATATATCTCGCCCCAAATAGTTTATAGGAATTTAAATGAGTAAAAGCGGGGTATGAACTCACCTGGTATGATTGATATGCTAACAAAATGAAGTTCACTAAAATGAGGCTCGGAAACTATCCGCGACCTAAAATGAATGTTATGACTTGAGTTATGATATGTTGTCGTGAATGCGTGATACAATGTTGTGCATGCAACTCCATATGATATCATACCACTTGTACATTTTGGAAATAATATTTATCGTCAAAATATGTTTATGACATTCCGTCATATAATAAAATACTTTACAAGTATTTACGTTGAAATGATATCCTACGATAGTCATTTAATGATTTATTGTGAAATTATAACTTTTAAGTCGTAAAATAATGTCGTTGAAATTTTCGTGAAAGTGACTAAAATGGCCATGAAAAGTTAGTCGCAAAATGGTGCACGTCGAGTGTTAGGAAATGAACTCAACGTTTTTGGGAAGCTTGTATCATTATCTCAAAGTTTTAGTGTTTAAGTTTCCATCCTGGAGGTCTCGATCACCAAGAAAAATATAGGTTAAGTATTGTACTTTAGTTCAAAAGTATAGTTTAAAGGATGGTTTTCGGCCAAGTTTGAGTGACTATATGTTATTCGTTACAACTCCGCTCAACAAACGGTTTAACATTTTGAAAAATATGCTAGGCGAACTTACTTTTACTAGAAGACATCACGTTATAAAAAGTTCTACATCATTGTTAAAAACGTCCGCCAACATGGTCCTTTAGTTGCCGTAGTATGTTTTTAATAGAGAATATATTAGTTTTTGCTAATAGAATTAAAGTTACGGCAACTTGGTTTATCGCGTGTAATTTAATCGTTACAAGTCCGTTTTTTACGTTTTCTACATCCTTAGATTCATGTCAAAGTATACTAATATATTTTTGATAAGTCGACACAATTTATAAAACTTAAGACTCATTTTTGACTCATAAGGTGTAACATTTTCAATGCTGAAATTTCTGAAATTAATAGTTTTCCTCGTCAAACTTGAAAAATTCATAACTTCTTCGTTATAGCTCCGTTTTAATCCGTTCAAGCGGCCACGGTTTCGTTTTAAAGTATATTTTCTAAATATCTAGGCCAAACATTTTTACCTACTGTCGGATTTTCCAGATTTTGAAAATAAGGACAGACCCTTTTGCAAACTTGTCGAAATGAGTTTTTCTCGGCCAAACTTATTCTAAACCATTCAAAACAACTCCGAAGCTATTCTAATCCTACCATACACCTTCTTAGGGTGTCATGGGTTCCTAGGCATCACCAAAACTAGTATATAACAAGGAGTAATTATAGGATGGATTATATATATATAAAACACTTAAAAACCTTAAAAAGTGGTATGAACATCACATAACTTGCATGATTTTCTTGTGCATAATAAAAATGAACATAAAAATGAATATGGAAAATAATGATATGTATGAAATGCTTACTAGTAATTGATGAGGTTAATGAGAGCAATGGATTTCCTAATCACCTAAGGTTTTTATTTCAAAACCTTAATCAAGAGTGACACTAGATTGTATAAAACTTGATTAGAAAATTTTTTGATGAATTTTCTCTTGAACAATTAGGGTGGCCGGTTTTGTGGAGAAGAAAAGAGGAAGAAAAGATCTTGACTTTACACCTTGAATAATTGGAGTGTGTGTGTAAAAGTCTTGGAGTGTAAGACTAGATAAGTAAGAAAATCTTGCAATCTTTAGTGAATCTTGTATTTAATAATAATACATATAAATTTCTCTTATTTTTATTTTATTTATCATGTTTATAAATGTGTAAATGTAAGTAATGTAAAGTTATTTGAGGATAAGTAGTAACTTGTAGTATTGTTAAGTAATATTAGTAAGTTGTATACACATTTGAATATTTAAGGTAGCGTTAGATAAAAAAAAATAGATTTTCACGGGTCAAGATAAAATAAAATGAAGTCATAAAAATTATAAAAATACATTTCTTGCAAAATTTGAGTGAAATAATAATTATCGGGTTGAATTTAAGAAAGCCGTCGTAATTTATATAAACATAACAATTTATATACTAAATAAATTTAAAACACCGGGTAAACTAAAAATAATATTTTTATAACTTAATATGAGTATAAAAATATATTGTGATTAATTTTTGGAAGTATCGGATTAAATGTTCAAAATAATAACTTACGCGATAACGTTTATTTAATATGAAATTTACGCGTTTAAGGTGAAATGCAAAATCATGAATGAACTAACATGATGCAAATGATGCTAATGAAATGTAGACTAAACTTAGTCTATATGAAATGTCCGTGATGATATGATCATAAATTTGCCGCTAAACCATTAAGGTTACGCGAATTTGGAACACGCAAACCTAGTTTACAATAAATGATGAAATTGTGAAACATGAATTGTTTTGAGAAATGACCAAAAATTGTGAATTGTGACACGACTAATGGAGCACGTCTATTTCGCCTTCTCGTAATTGTAGCAGTTTCACGTATTGGTCTGTAGTTATTAGAACGAGTGCGCATGCACTTTCAAAAACCAAGGCAATTAAAACGAACGGTATTCGAAAACACAGTGAACTTAACCAATAATCCCAAATGAATAAATCACTTCTATAAGACAAACGCACAAAGCGTGAGGAGAGAAGCTTTGTAGGTCGCGCGAAGCTTATTAAAAACCCGCTTCTTTTCAGCCGAAATTTAATGTCAGGCCGTCCTTATACCCACCACACAGTTTGTTTATCAAATAGAAATAAATCGATTCACAAGCGACACAAAGGCAAGTTTTTGATCTTTGGTTCGGGAACTTACTAATGATAAACCCTCCGTTGAGAATGTTATATAATTGATGTATTCTATTTAGCTCAAAAACAAAAGAGAAAATCTTTTTGTATTTTTAATATGATATATATATATAAAAGAAAAAGGAAAATATTTTTTACTTTTTTGATTTTTATAAAAATAGTAACTTCACAAAGGAAGGATCTCGAGTCACTAATCGTCAAACCTTTAACGATATTGTCGCGACACACCTCCCCGGCAGCGGCGCCAAAATTTGATTCGTTGAGGTTTAGGGGTGTGTGTGTATGGATAAAACCACAATACCGATATCAAAAATACACAAGGTATGATTTAAAATCCCTTTTAGGAAAAAGGATAATGAATCAAAACCCGTGAGTGATAGTGATACTGATTTGGAAATCGAGTCGTTCCCAACAAGGTGTGAATGGGCAACGTCGTTATCGGTTCGTTATTAAAATGCTCGATGTTTTGGATTTTTGATTTTATTAAAACTACGGGGAATGGAAAACAATTAAGGGAAATTACACTACGGGGAATCCTAAATACGCGATTAAAACTAAAACGAAACAAAAATAAAATGCAACTACGTCTATTCTAAGTCCTAAAAATGATCTAAAATTACTTTCTAACTAAAAATGATATTTGAAAATTAACTAAGAAATAAAACTAATTTTTATGATTTTTCTGGAATTTATTTGAATTAAAAACTAAATTTAAACTTTTAAAACAAATTTAAAATTCTAAAAGGTGAAAATTATGAAACTATTTTTCAAAAATCTAAAATAACTCAAAAGACTTTTCAAAACTAATTTTGTATTTTTCTGAAGATTTTTCGAATTTCTATGAATAAAAATCTATTTAAAACTAATTTAATTGCTAAAAATTACAAATTAAACTAGGAAAAATCTGGAAAAATTATTTTTGCTTTTATATTTATCTTAAATTATGAAAATTGAAAACTTATTTTTTTGAAGCTTTTCTGATTTATTTGTAATAAAAGCTATTTAAAATGCCTTAAAAACTGTTTTAAATCAAGAAAAATAGTAAACGATAACTAAAAGTATGAAAAATTCAGGGAAAATATAAAATATTATTCTAAATCTATGAAAAATATCAAAACCTATGCTCTGTGGAAGAAATTGGGTAGCCAGGTGCAAACGATATGAATAAGCTTTGAAGAATAAGCTAAAAGGCACTATAAACCACCAAACTGTCACATAAGCTCGGTTATGCTAAATTAACTAATATCAACTAACTCTGGCTAATCCTAACACCTAATGAACTGATCTCAATGATTCAACTTTTAAAAATGCACTTGGCACAAAACGCACCTAACCTCCTACTTTAAGCTTATCCAACTGCTTATAAAGAGAGCTTATGTGAAAAACAGATCTTGATCCTCAAGACCACCAAGAAAACTACAACTGGACCAATTTTCAGGCTCTAGCTATCAATAATAAACTTTATGCAAGGGCGAATTTACTGTGTACACACTCAGTATGCTGAGTGTGAGACAAGGCAAAAACAGCTTAATGAGAAGCTGATTTAGAGCTTAAAGAGATTTACAAAAATTTCACAAAAATCAGTTTTAGAAAATAGACCAATGAAGTTGTAAAACCCAAAATCTCACTTAATTTGATCCAATAATGAATCTATGAGAAATCCAGAAAGTTTTTGAAAACCGACTTTGCAACTTTTGACTTTTTATCAAACTTTTGTAATTTTGACCAAATTGAGATTCTAATGCTCTTAATCAAATCTGTATGATATATTAAGCTACAAACAAACTTTATTAAGCTAGAATTAAAAGATCTAAACCTATTTCTAATCTATTTTAAATTCTATTTTTAACAGATTCAAGCTTAAGAACAGATTTCAACCTATTTTGACTATTTGAGTGATTAAGTGCAAGGTTATCACTGGAATAACTCTAATATAACTAGGAGAGATTATATCAAATGAAATTATCACTAGTACTATCCTCAAACACAGATGTGTAACCTGATCCAAACACAAATTTAACCAACTGTTTTGCAATTTCACTATAGATTCAATAAAAGCTTAACACCCAATTCCAAACAGAGATTAAACACTATTCTATAACCCAAATAACATCAAAATCAAGCAAGTATAACAAGCTAATATAAGCTGTAACAAATATGCAGATTCAATCAGTGAAATGGAAAGAGATTTGGAACTCACAAGTTGTCCAGCTATTATGCGCTTAAAACAACACAATCTACACTAAACTAATCTAATTTAACCCATTCCAAGCTCTGCATCAACCCAACTTCATCACCAAAACCATATTAAGCTTCCGGTTGACTTTGTTGACTGAATTAGATATTTGAGTGAATTTTGAGTATGAAATAGAAGTAGGCTCACTATAAGCTATAATAAGCTTAAATGAACCTAATGAAGCGATAGTAAGCTTTTACAAGCTTAGAAAGATTGAAAGTATTTTTTTTATTTTTCAACTATTTTTTTTTTATTTTATATATATATATATATATATATATATATATATTTTAATTAAGATTAGAAACAAACTGAGATTTCGATAGAATAAGGTAAAATGAATCAAACGACTCTAATAAGCAAATTTAAGTAACATTAAAAAGCTAAACAATGATTTGAGCATAAAACTAAATTTCATTAACTTTGAAAATTGTGATTACAAGAAGATTACAAAGCTTATAAACTACTTAAAAACATTAAAACGAAATTAAAACTAATACTATGCTGAAATTGAAAGATAAGGTCCCTTCAACTTGTGAATGAGGGAGGGTATTTATACCGAGCTCAGCTTCTTGGAAGAATCTGAATGTGAAATCTGTGCTTTCTCACGACTATTATAACCCTTGGATTAATTCCCAGCATCATCTAATCACTATTGACCCTTGGATTGAATCTTACACACCTTCGTCCAATCGAAGCCGGGGATAGGGTATGTGACACACGGATCGCCAAGCGGCATCCGTGTGTCAGTATGTCGATGGATGTCTGCGAATTTACCTTAATGATGGTAATTTAAGTCAATTGATCTTAGGGGTGTTTTAGGGTTCTTAGGTTTCGGGTTTAAGAGGAAAGGGAAAAACGTTTTGAAGCGCGTTAGGTTTTTAATATTTCAATTGTTTGTTGTAGGGTTTATGGGGGTTTTGACCAGGGGTTCATAAGGTTACGGGTCATGGGTTCTTGGACCGAGTAAGTATAAGGTTTTGGGCTTGGGTTTTGGACTTGGACTAAGGATTTAATTTGTACTCATTTATTAATCCAAGGACTAAATGTGTAAGATCCGAAATTTCAGGACAAAATCGTAGAAAATATCTTTCAAGAGCTGAACTTGTCATTCTCAAATAATCCAAGGGTTGAATTTGTCAATTCGAAACCAGTATTACCTTGCCAATGCTTTGAAGTTCGGGACTATTCGACAATTCTTCAAATTTGATCATATCTTCAAAAATCATCCTCTGAGCATAAAAATCTTCACGATGCTTAATTGAACCTTCCGGCTGCTTTAGCTCTCTTAATCTCTCGTGCTCGGTTTTTCGTTCGATTTGGCTTCTTTTGTGTGTTTTATCATATCCGTACTGCAGCAAACACAAACTCAAGAAAACAACAAATATTAGCAATAAACGGCTCTTTCTTGGTTATTTTGGGTTAGTTTTGATAATGAAAAGATATGTGTTTAAGCACATATCAACGTGCCGAGCTACGTACTATTGTTGAAGAACCCATCGTTTATGGCGAGACACTAGAACTGATCGATTTACTTCAAGCTCCGTAGATGGCTACGGTGATGCTATCGTTGTTCCACCACTTGATACAGAGAATTTTGAACTAAAAACGAATCTAATTCAATTGGTTTCAAATAAACCTTTTTGTGGTTTGGATCATGAGGAGCCCTTACCTCAGATGGGTTTAATCAAGTTGCTTCTCACGATAAAATTTCAGGCGTCACTCTTGAGTCAGTTAAATTGAGATTTTTCCATTTTCCTAGAGGCGCCGGACTTGGCTAGAAAAAGAACCCCCTCAATCAATTACAACATGGGCGATCTTTCTAAAAGTTTGTGAATCAATTTCTTTCCTCCTTCGAAAATTACAATGTTACGAAATCAAATCATAAATTTTCAACAAAAATTCGACGAAGGTTGGAGAAGCGTGGGATAGATTCAAAGGAACTTTTACGTAAATGCCCAAATCACGGTTTTACCGATCTTCATCAGTTGATCGTTCTACAATGCTCTAACGTCGTCCGATCAAGATTTAAACGCGCCGTGGTGGTAACATTCTTGAGTTGTATGCCGCCGATATTAGAACGATTATCGAAAATAAGTAAAAGTTGTCTCGTCTAGAAACCCGGCCGGTTGTTTCTAAGATTACTACTAATGATAACTACGTTAGGAGGAGAGTTGAATGGGCTGACTGATGCTGTTAATTCCATGATGAGAGAGTTTAAGATTCTGAAATCCGAACAAGTCAAAGCTGTTATCGAAACATGTGTTATTTGTGGTGGTCCTCATCCGTACTATAATTGTCAAGCCACCGATGGCGATCTCCGAAATGCATCCGTAGCCTCTGCTAATCCGGTTCAAAATCAAAATCAAGGATACCGTGCCAACCAAATGGGACCACCCGGTTTTGCACCCATTCCACAACAAAACCAAAACCATAACCAAAGCCGTTATCAAAATCAATCTTACAATCAAAACCGAGGAACCAATGTTAATCATGGTAATCAAAACTACCTAGCTCCTCCACCTCAAGTTTATCAACAACCTCCTCAACAACAATATCAAGCACCTCATCAAGCTGCTCCGAACAACGAGTTTCTGACTTACATGAAGAATTCCGATAACACCATTAAAAGTTTGCAAACTCAAATCACAAGTATGAGGAATGATTTCAAAAGGGAAATGGAAGCTACGAGTAAACAAGCGATGAGTGAAATGAGGAATGATGGCTAGTTTCTTTTCACCAATCAAGCTTCTACATCTTATTCTCAACCCTCGGGTTCTAGTACTCTTCCGAGTAATACGATTCCCAACCCGAGAGGTGACATGAAAGCGATCACTACCAAGTAGTGTTGCTTACGATGGACCCACGGCTCCTACCACTATTTCTTCTTCTCCGTCTCGGTGTGGTAGACCGTGAGACCGGGGTGACAAAGGACCCGGGGCTTCCTACTAATAAGGGGAGTACCGAGAATGTCCAACCCACGGTTGTACCGACGTCGAGAGCCTAAGGATGCTCCGGTTAGTACTGAAAAGACTAACCCAAAAACAACACTTCCGTACCCGTCAAGGATGAATGATCAAAAGCAACGTGAACAAGCAAATCTTCAAATGGAAAAATTATTTCAAATATTTCAAGATCTTCACTTGAAATTAGCTTGGCGGATGCTCTTCTTCTCATGCCTAAGTTTGTTTCGACATTAAAAGGATTGTTAAGTAACAAAGAGAAAATTGTGGATTTGGCAAAAACGTCTTTGAATGAGAATTGTTCGGTAGTTTATTCTCAAGAAACTTCGAAAAAGTTAGGTGACCCGCAAGTTCCTCATTCCGTGTGATTTTCAAGGAATTATTCATTCGCAGGCCGATCTTGGCGCGAGTATCAATTTGATGCCGAAATCAATTTATGAAAAGCTTTCATTGCCCCCACTTACCCCAACGTGTATGACCTTCGAGCTAGCCGACCGTACTACGGCAAAACCAATTGGTATAGCCGAGGATGTTTTTGTTAAAGTGGGGAAGTTCGATTTCCCCGCTGATTTTGTTGTCGTTGATTTCGATGCCGACCCTCGTGTACCCCTTATTCTCGGAAGATGCTTCTTAAGGACGGGCCATGCATTGATTGATGTGTATGAAGGAGAAATCACTTTAAGAGTTGGAAAAGAAGCCGTCATGTTTAACGTTAATCATACTTCTAAATCTTTCACTAACCAATATGATGTGGCCAAAATTAATGACACCGAGGTGACAAAGGACCGAAATTCCTACTAACAACAGAAGTACCAAAAACGTCCAACCTCCGGTGGTTCAAAAAGTTGGTCCAAAACCATCGAGAATTGATCCAAGCCTTTCACGTTTTACGGTTAAGAGTTTAACGACGATACGTGCTGAGCAAAGGAAGAAATTAGAAAAGGAGACTATAACGGTTGTGGTGGAAAATGCTAGCTCTAAGAGCACACCACTTGTCCCACCTCCGCTTCGTTTGTTGTGTTGAACTTAGAGCGCCGAGTTTTCTTTAGTGGCAATCCCTCCTTCCTCTAAAATTTTGGAACTTTCGACTCTTCCCGTCTCTCACTACGGAAAGTGACTCCATTTGGGAGGAGATCGATGCTTATATTAACGATGACTCGATTCCTGTTGATATTGATGATGCTACTTTTGACCCGGAGAGGGACATCCTTTTACTTGAAAAATTGATATATAATGAACTGTCTTCTTACCCCCCTTCGGATGATGTTTTTGAACCTAAACCATCTCGAACTGATGATTCTATCATGGAAGAAATTGAGGCTTATTTGAATTCCGATTCAGTTTCACCGGAAATTGATTATGCCGTTATTAACTTCGAGGAAGATATTCGTTTGATTGAGAAAATGCTTTACGGGGACTCTTATATTCCTCCGGATGATTTTAAAAAAGTTGAGCCGTCTCTTAATTCTTCTTATATTGATTCATTTCTTGAGGATTTGTAGATGAACTTGTTCCCACCGACTTCGATTCTTTCGAAAAAGAAGAAAAAGAATACGATGATCCGTTTTTCTCGAAGAAAGATAAGGAAGTGAAGCTTTCGATAGATGAGCTTGTTGATACTGAGGTCCCACACTATTTTTTATCCGAGAGTGATTCCTCTTCTCGTGAGGATTTTCCCATAGATGATACTTTGATTTCGTTCCTCTCCGAGGACAAGATTTTTAACACAGGATACTCATCGGAGAGATATTCATATAAAACAAAGTTAGCTGGAAAAAGGATCCTCTATTGGATGCCTTCGTTGATAAACCTTCAAGTAACACTTTTCTATACCATGGACTCCTTCTTCTATGAGTCGTTTCTCTTTGTCCAGTCATCTCTTCGTCAGCTAAAACCGCCGGATGATGGATCATTCTTTAATGATGTACCATTTGTGTAGGCCCAACATTTTCTTTCCTCCCAACTCACCCTTTCTCTTTCCCTCGAGGGTGAGGATCACCATCTTTGATCCGAGGTATCCTTCCGCTTGTTTCCCCAAGGAAAAATGAATTGGGGCCGAGTCGGTACATAACTTCGGTGACCAAAAACAAGCGCTTCGTGGGAGCACCCCATGCTTATCTCTATCTACTTTCTATTTTCTAATAAGTGCGTGAAGGGTTAGCCTCTTGATTTCTAGATGTTTGGTTGTTTGTGATGTTTTGTCTAGGATTTTCGATATGAAGACTCGTGCTGCAAGTTTGTCTTTTCTCCACTTTCGAGTTTCATGATCGATGCTCTTTGGAAATCCGATATCCGAAATCTTATCGACTAACTTTTATCTTTGATCATACTTAATAAGCGCTTTTAGATTTTCGGTGATACCCTTGCCTTTAAACATTGAGGACAATGTTTCGCTTTTAGTAGGGTAGGGTAATCTTGATTTGATTTGACCGCACTTACTTATTTTGTCGTGTACTCAAGCAACCCGCGTTTTCCTTAGAAAATGAAAAATTGTGCAAAAAATGTGAAAATTTAAAATTTTTGTAAGCTTTTGTTAGTTTTATGATCGAAAAGTTCTTGCTAGTCTCTTAGAAGTTTACTTTAAATATAGTTTTTCTTGAAATAGCCTTTGCTAATTGCCTAGACAAGAGGCTATAAAATGCGATTCTAGCTCAAAAGGCTAAGAATTTGCAAGTCTCCCTAAGTGATTTTAAATATGCGAGAAGCTTAAGCAAGAATTTGCTAGTTTCTAATAAGTGACTTTAAAAATCTTGAGACTTGAGATTATTTTACGAAGCATTAGCTAAATTAATATATGTTTTGACACCTTGTTGACTTTCATTTGGTGAGATTAGAATGGATTGACTTGAGGAGCGTGTTGAGCCTAGCTTGTTCTAACCATAGATAATTTAATTATCGGCTAAGCATCCAGCGGATCTCATTATTGGGATTTAAAATTTAGAGGAGATAGGAATGATATAGTTATTTATGAGTTTAGATGCTAAGCGTGGAGTAGTTGGTTCTCTTTAGAGCCCATCAGATACTTATGGCTTTTTGTTCCCACAAAATTGTTTCACCCCATATCTGTTAAATAAATAATTAAAGATGTTGAGTTTTTGATGATAGTTAGTTCTTTATTCTTCTTTAGAGAATCCTTGCCCATGAGAGTTGGGTACACATCAAGGTATGGGTGTTGGGTGTAATAGACAAGCTGATTCCCGATAGTTTCTTTGCTATTGTTTCTATTGTTATAATAGCGGTAGGATTGGTTTGGCACAAA
>OU343216.1:189984727-190034044 GCA_910596185.1 Chrysanthemum makinoi
ACCATCCTTGTAGATATACAAATACACATATGTATAACGATGCACCTCATCGATTATACGACCTAAGAATTCTTCCCAAAAGCTACTTGATTTGATTCTTTAGCATCCTTCACTAATGCCTTTGACACAACGCTTGGCACCCTTCACTAATGCCTTCGTCTTGACACCTTTAGCATCCTTCACTAATGCTTTTGACACAACGTTTGGCACCTTTCACTAATGCCTTCGTCTTGACACCTTTAGCATCTTTCACTAATGCTTTGACACGAATGATGAGCACCTTTCACTAATGCTTTCATCTTGACACTTTCGGCATTCTTCACTAATGCCTTCAACCCAACATCTATGGAGAAAGGAAGAACTATCAACAAGAGAACCTTAGTAGTCTTGATGATGACGAAGCATGGCAACTCATGGACTTTGAGATTGCACGTCTTCAAGAGGTGGTGATCTCTCCTTTAAGAGGAACCTAGTAGATCACACAAAAACAAAAGACAAACTACATAGATCACTTAGATATGAGGTTAGAGGGTTAGAATACTTTGGGGAAGTATGTGTGAAAAACCATGTGTTGAGAGAAAAAAATGGCTCTCTATTTATAGAGAAAATTCTCTTCTGTTCCCCGGATCCTACGGATCCCTACCACAAGGGATCCGGCTAGCACAAAGCTAGGGATCCGTGGTCCGCTCCTCTTTGCCCATGGGTATTTTTGGTTATGGGTCATGGGTCATAGGTTATGGGTTGATCCATGGTTTTCTTTCTAGATGCAATGAACTTGGCTAAGTGGTATATATAAAACCATGGGTTATGGGTCAAAACCATTTGCTAGTATTTACCCATTTAGTATATACTTGTATTTACCCATTTTAGCATACACTTAGTTTTTACCCATTTTAGTATACTTAGTTTAGGTATATGTTTAACCCAATATGTAAACACTAGTTGTTGTACATATGTATCTAAATCATAAAATCACTTATACTTGTTTTAGTGTTTTATGTGACAACTTAATTGTGTTAGAAAACTATTAACTCAAACTATTTACGTACTCTATTTGTTTCGTTAAAATGATTTTACTTTTGTTATCGACAAAACATTAGAAGATCGTAAAATATAAATAAACGTTTTTACGGCTTATTTGTATTAACAATCACTTGTAGTGTGTAGTTTTTAGGAGAAAAGTTGTATTGTTTAATTCTGTTTTCAATTATTTTCAGCTTATTAAGTTTGTATTTCAGTTTTTAGTTTGTAATCCCTTTCCAGATTAATGAAAATTTACTTTTAAGTTCAATTTCTCTCAATTACTTATTTATCAAGTTTCATTAAATCATAAGTGCTTTTTAATTGTTAGTTTTCTGTTAGTACAAGCTCATATAAGCTCCATATAGCTTATTGTGAGCTTATCTCAGTTTCAAATTCAGTTCTACTCAATTTGCAAAAGAATTCAGTCCAAAAGTCAATTTCAAGCAGTCAATCAAGCAAAAGGGAAGTAAGTCGGATTTGGAATGACTTAGTGCTGCCACTAGCTTGTTTTCAAACAAGTTAGAGCTTGTAGAGTAGCTCCGCGAGCATTGATTGCCCTTGTTGTGCTAGGGCTTTGTAAGTTCTTATTAAATTTTTAGTTTAAATTGCATTTACTAGTTGAATAGATTAGATCTGATAATTTTAGCTTACTATTGTTAGAATAGCTTATTTGAGTTTATTGCTAGCTTATCTCATTAGATTTTATCATAGTTTAGCTTAATTTTATAAACTGCACACATAATCAGTCTTAAGCTGCATCACTTGGTACTTGTGATATTTGTGTGAGATTGCTGTCAAGTTTGCTTCATCTAGGTGCAATTAAGTATAGTGAATCTGGATTAATGATTGTGTAGGTTTGGATTAGTGTCTTAAATAGTTAAGCATCAATTCAGTTATTGAAAAGTAGTGTTTGGATAAGGCATTCTAGCTGAGATAGAAGCTTGATCGGGTTAAGCTCAATTAGTATAATCTTATTTAGAAAGCGTTTAGAGTCACTTTAGTCATAATAACTTTGCACTCTAAAACCTGTAAAGTCAAAATCAAATTGAAACTGATCTTATTTGCATTTTTTGTTGAAATCAGTAGTTAGATCTTTGCATATAGGCTTAAAAACAGTAGATCTAGCTTTCTTTTATCATAATTAGGCTTAAAACATCATAATCAGTTCACAAATTAAGCTCAAAATTCATTTTAGTCAACAATTCAAATCTGTCATAAAAGTCAAAAAACGGAAAATATGGTTTTTACCAAACTTTGTTGATTTTTAAAAGACTCATTTCTGATTCAAATCTATTGAAATTGTGGGACAATATAATTCAGTTGGTCAAGTTTCTATTTCTCATTTTTGTGGAATTTTGTCAAACCTCTATAAGCTCTGAATAAGCTGTGCAAACAACTTGATTTGTCCTGTGCACACTCAGCATACATTGAGTTGTGCACAGACAACTTGCAGGTCCTCTCCAAGCTTCATTTTGGTTTGTACTTTGCTGAAACTTGGTATAGTTGTTCTTTGGTTGGTTGACTAGAGAGTCCTACTTCTGTTTTTCACTATAGCTTATTGGATAAGCCTGTGCAGTAGCTTAAAGTAAGACAGTTAGGGCTGTTTGGCACTAGTGATTAAATAGAATCATATCATTGAAAATTGCTTTTCAGAGGTTGAGATTAGTTTATATAAGTTTCATTTAAGTATTTTTAGCATATCTTAGCTGCTGTGTTAAATTGGTGCACTCAGGAAGCTTTTAACTTATTCTTTATAGCTTATTTACAAGGCAGTTACACTATAGCTTCATTATCTCTCACACAAAAATAGGTTTTTATAATTTTTATAAGTTTAGAATATAATTTTAGAATTATCCTGAATTTTTCAGATTTTTCCAGTACTGTTTACTATTTTTCCTATTTTAAAACAATTTTTAGGACTTTTTAATTGTTTTTTAATACAAATAAATCAGAAAAGCTTAAAAAAAAATAAGTTTTAAATTTTCATAGATTAAGATAAATATAAAAAGCAAAAAAATAATTTTTCCATATTTTTCTTAGTTAAATTTATAATTTTTAGCCATTTAATTAGTTTTAAATAGTTTTTAATTCATAGAAATTAGAAAAATCATCAGAAAAATACAAAAGCAGTTTTGAAAAATCTTTTGAGTTATTTTAGATTTTTTAAAAAACCGTTTCATAATTTTCCCACTTGTTTTCATAATTTTTAGTTATTTAGTTCTATTTTAAAAATTAGAAATTAGTTTTTAATTCAAATAAATTCAAGAAAAATCATAAAAATTAGTTTTAATTCTTAGTTAATTTTAAAATTGCATTTTTAGTTTAAAATTAATTTTAGATCATTTTTTAGGATTTAGATTAGACTTAGTTGCATTTTATTTGCGTTTCATTTTTATCGTATTAGTTTAATTCGCATATTTAGGATTTCCCGTAGTGTAATTTCCCTTTTATGCTTCCCTTGCCCCGTAGTTAAGAAAACATCAAATTATCCCCTTTTCCCATTCAAATCCCGATAATCGCGACGTGAGTTGAAAATTCCATTCAACCCTCGTTCGGAACGATCTCGGTGCTCAAACCTAACACGTTTGAGGTACCCATATACTACAAACTTCTATTATTGATCTCTTTCCCGAAAGAATCACTTAGAATCTAAACTCATAAGTAACTCTATCATTCCTCGATCTCCGCAAATTTAAAATACCGAGTAATGAGATCCGCGGATGCTTAGCCGATAATAAAATTATCTATGGTTAAGGGAACAAGCTAGGGTTCAACACGCCCGGTCAAGTCAGAATTCCATTCTTACTCTCACCAGTGGAAAATCAACAATGTGTCAAAACATATATTAACTTAGAAAATGCTTCGTAAAATAATTTCAAGTCTCGCATTTTTAAAGTCACTTATTAGAAACTAGTAAATCTTTCAAAGCTTCGCATATTTAAAATCACTTAGGGAGACTTGCAAATTCTTGGCCTTGTGAGCTAGAATCGCATTTTATAGCCTCTTGTCAAAGCAATTAGCAAAGACTTTTTCAAGAAAACGCAAATTTAAAGTAACTTCTAAGAGACTAGCGAAGACTTTTCAATCATAAAACTAGCAAAAGCTTACAAAAAATTTTAAATTTTCTCATTTTTGCACATTTTTTCATTTTCTAAGGAAAAACGGGGTTGCGAGAGAAACACGACAGAGAATATGCAAGTGCGGTCAAATCAAATCGAAGATTACCCACCCCAGACTAAAACGAAACATTGTCCTGAATGTTTAAAGGCAAGGGTAATAACGAAAATCTAAAAGCCATTTATTAAGTATGCTCAAAGATAAGCGTTAGTCGATAAGATTTAGGATATCGAATTTCCATCAGCATCGATCATGAAACTCGAGTGGAGAAAAGACAAACTTCGAGCACGAGAGTCTCTATATCGGGAAAATCCTAGACAAAACATCAGAAACAACCAAACACGAGAAATCGAAGAGGCAAACCCCCTCACGTCACTTATTAGAAAATAGAAAGAAGATAGAGATAAGCATGGGGTGCCTCCCACGGCCATGGTTTTGATCACCGAGTCGCTAGCTTGACTCGATCCCCGAATTCAATTATCCTTGGGGAAAGTTTGGAGATCCAGGACAACTATAGACGTGATGTCCCCTCCAAAATAATGCTTCACAAGATGACCATTCACCTTAAAATTTGGGCCATCGGGCTGAGATAGCTCTAAAGTTCCATACGGGAAAACTTGAGCTATGGTGAATGGTCCTGACCAACGGGGTTTTGAGTTTGCCCGAGAATATCTTAAAACGAGAATTAAAGAGGAGGACTTGATCACCAACGTTGAACACGCGGTTTTTGATTTTAGCATCATGAATCCTCTTAGTCTTCTCTTTGTAAATCAAAGAATTCTCGTAGGCCTGATCCCTAAGTTCATTTAACTCATTCAGCTGAACTTTTTGGTGATCACCCGTGGTCTTAAGGTCAAAGTTCACATGTTTCAAGGCCCAGTATGCCTTTTGTTCGAGTTCGATGGGCAAATGGCAAGCTTTTCCATAGATGGGTGTCTTGTATGCGGTGCAAAAAGCCCATAATGCATCATCTAACTTATCGGCTCATGAAGCTCGGTTTTCTCCTACTCTAAAATCCTTTTCAAACCACGATTAGAGACCTCAACTTGTCCGCTCGTCTGCGGGTGATACGCGGTAGAAAGACATTGAGTAACCCCATATTTAGCCATAACCTTACCAAATTGTTCATTACAGAAATGGGTACCGCGATCACTGATGATAGCACGAGGTGCTCCGAATCGGCAAAACAAGTTCTTTAGAAACTTAACAACCACTCGGGTGTCATTGGTGGGGAGCGCATTCGTTTCAAATCATTTGGACAAGTAGTCTACGGCCACGAGGATGTACTTATTACCCTTTGAAGACGGAAATGGCCCCATAAAATCGATCCCCAAAACGTCGAAAATCTCGCAGACTTGAATAGCATTTTGCGGCATTTCGTCTTTTTGCGAAATCTTCCCTTGACGTTGGCATGAGTCACATGACTTAACCAAATAATGGGCGTCTCGATATATGGTAGGCCAATAAAACCCGGAATCAAAAACCTTTTTAGCGGTGTAGCTTGCACCATGATGGCCTCCGGTGGGTCCGTTATGGCAAGCATGAAGAATATCAAGGGCCTCTTGGCCATGAACACACCGCCGGATTACTTGATCCGCACAAATTTTAAACAAGTAGGGGTCGTCCCAGAAATAATGCTTAACATCCTTAAAAAACTTTTTCTTTTGTTGGGACGACATCCCTTTTACGATGAAGTTTCCCGCATGGTAATTTGCAAAAGTCGGCAAACCATGGGGTGTTTGGGTCTTTCTTAGCAATCATCCCAAGTGTCTCGAGAGGAAGTGTTTCCGTGATATCCTTTTTCTCAAGCACACTTTGATGGGGATTCTCAAGTCTAGAAAGGTGGTCGGGAGCAAGGTTCTCCGCTCCTTTTTTGTCAAGAATGGTAACATCAAATTCCTGAAGGAGGAGAACCCACCGAAATAATCGAGGCTTAGCATCTTGCTTTTCCAAAAGTTACTTAAGGGCAGAATGGTCGGTATACACTATGGTCTTTGATAAGACAAGGTAGGGTCTAAATTTCTCGAAAGCATATATGACGGCCAATAATTCTTTTTCAGTAGTCGTGTAATTGTGTTGGGCCTCACACAATGTCTTACTCGCATCGTGTATGGGTTGAAAATGTTTCGACTTTCGTTTCCCAAAGAACGCCCCACTTAATCACTAGCATCACACATAAGCTCAAAGGGCAAATCGGTCTACGGGCAACTAAGATCGGAGCCTCGGTTAATTTCTTTTTGAGAATATTAAAGGCTTCAACGCATTCATTAATGAAGATAAACGGAGTATCCTTTTCGAGGAGATGGGTCAGAGGGCGGGCTATCTTAGAGAAATCTTGAATGAAACGGCGATAGAAACTGGCATGACCCAAAAAACTCCGAATACCTTTGACGGTAGTGGGATGAGGGAGTTTAGCTATAACGTCGACTTTAGCTCGGTCAACCTCAATCCCAGATTTTGAAATCTTATGGCCGAGGACAATGCCCTCTCGAACCATGAAGTGGCACTTCTCCCAATTCAAGACCAAGTTGGTGTCTTCACACCGTTTAACCATGTGGTCTAAATGGGAAAGGCAAGAAGTGAAAGAATCTCCATAAACCGAGAAATCGTCCATAAACACCTCCATTGTCTTCTTGATCATGTCGTGGAAAATAGCCATCATGCACCTTTGGAACGTTCCGGGAGCATTGCATAAGCCAAATGGCATTCGTCGGTAAGCAAACGTTCCATAAGGGCAAGTGAAAGTCGTTTTCTCTTGATCTTGCGGGTCGATCGGAATTTGGAAGTAACCAGAAAAACCATTGAGAAAGCAATAGAACTCATTCCCCGCTAGACGTTTGAGCATTTGATCCATAAAAGGTAGCGGGGAATGGTCTTTCCGAGTAGCATCATTCAATTTTCTGTAATCAATGCACACCCTCCATCCGGTAACGAGGCGTGTGGAAATCAACTCATTATCTTCATTGGCAACGACGGTCATCCCTCCCTTCTTTGGACACAATGAATAGGACTAACCCATGAGCTATCTGAGATCGGATAAATAATTCCGGCGTCAAGGAGTTTTAGAACTTCCTTTTTGATAACTTCATGGATTTTCATGTTAACCCTACGTTGTTGTTGTATGACGGGTTTGCAATCATCTTCCATTAAAATCTTGTGAGTACAAAAACGTGGGTTTATGCCTTTAATGTCGGAAATTTGCCAAGCGATGGCACTCTTATGTTTTCGAAGGACATCCAAAAGTGCGGTTTTCTCCTCATCTTTCAAGTTTTTAGCAATGACGACGGGAAACTTGTTCGGTTCTTCAAGAAAAGCGTATTCAAGATGAGGAGGTAAATCTTTGAGCTCGGGTTCCGGAGGTTTTTCATTCATCGTTTGTACTTCTTTGATTTCTTCAATTGTGATCTCTTTCGGAGGGAGTGACGGTGATGGATCTTCATTCAAAAATTATTCAAAATAGAGAATATCTCCCTCCGAATCATAAACACCATCATCAATTCCTGGTGGAATCGATTCATCACTAGCAAGAAACTCATCGATCTCTTCCAAAAAGAAGTCACCTCCCTCAAACGGAGTAAGAGAGGGGGAAGAGTCGGCAATTATCGGTTTAGAAGATGGTTCAAGATTTTCAGAAGGAAAGGTGGGATTGCCACCCAAAAAACCAAGAAGCTTTTGAGCATACTCCTCCGTGGCAATATCGAGAACGTCGATCCGATTGATAGAAGCATCATCATAGTTGGAGGAGTATCTCAAAGGATTGTTAATGTTAAACGAGACGGTTTCCTTACGAGATCGTAGGGTGATTTCTCCTTCATAAACGTCAATCATTGCACGGCCCGTTCTTAAGAAAGGTCTCCCGAGAATAAAAGGCACTCGGGGGTCAACATCAAAGTCAACGACAACGAAGGCAGCGGGAAAATGAAGCGGTCCTACTTTCACATAGACGTCCTCGGCGATACCTTTTGGAATGGAGGCCGAGCGGTCCGCGAGTTCAAGATTCATTTGAGTTGGAGTGAGATCCGGGAGAGAAAGCTTGTTATAAATCGAAAGGGGCATCAAGTTAATACTCGCGCCAAGATCGGCCAAGGCGGAACATTTCACTATTCCCGGGAACTCACAAGGTATAATAAATTTGCCGGGTTCTCCTAAACTTTCGGGAAGTTTCTTGAGGATTACCGCCAAGCAATTCTCATTTAAAGGTGTTTTAGCTATCTCGGCCAACTTTTCCTTATTACTCACTAAAAGTTTAATCATAGAAGCAAATTTCGGCATGAGGAGCAAAGCATCTGTGAAACTTATGTTAAAATTCAAGGATTGAACGATTTCAACAAATTTCTCCATTTGGTTTTCTGTTTTGTCACAAAGCTTTTGGACATTAAGCCTTGAAGGATAAGGAAGTGAAGGCTTAAAAGTAGTCTTCGGAACATCGGGTTCCAGAATTAAAGTCGGAATGACCGGAGATGGTACGGGTGCGGATTGCACATTGTCTTTAAGAACCTCGGTTTCTCGTTCCACCTCCCTCACCAGCGGAGTAGGAAACGAGGGTTCATCATAAGCCTTATCACTCCGTGTGGTTATAGCTTTCAACTCACCCTTCGGGTTGGGAACGGTGTTACTCGGAAGAGATCCTGAACCCGAGGGTTGACTCATTTTGCACAAAACAACGTTCAACATGTTCTCAAGCTTGTTCTGAGATGCATCCATCTTGTTGTTCTGAAGTCGAATCTCATTCTTAAACTCATTGCTTTGTCTAGTCAACGAAGATTGGAACTCATTTCTCAAATTTGAAATCTGGGTTTGCATGGTTTGGATAGTAGCATTATTGTGTTGAACGTAATTCGAGAATTCATTAGAAGGCAAAGGCAGAGCTTGATAGCTTGAAGCTTGATACCCTTGATTATAATTGACCCCTTGGGTCGGGTATTGATTTAGTGCGGCTTTGAATTGATTATGAACATTTGGTCCTCGAACTTGATTCTGATTAAAACGAGTTTGATTGTTTGATTGAGAAAATCCTGGAGGTCCCATTTGATTACTAACACGAGGATTCGCTTCGCTTGAGGACGGTATTTGTTACTCCCATTTACGTTAGCCGAAAGGATTTCCATCGTGCGGTACAATTGTAGTAAGCATGCGCCCACCACCGTAGTACAAGTCGATTCCACCGCTTTGACTTGAGCGGGTGGAGGAGAATTAATCTTAGCATCCGTAATCTTAACAAAAGCCTGAATCATATCCGTAAGCTTATCAATCTTAGCATCGGTGCTAGACGTATTTTCGAAAGAAGTGGAAGAAGGTGAAGCACTCACTCGGGCAGCAACCGATTTGCTGCGTGAGGTGCGGACTTTGGATTTGTTCTTAATAATCGACAAGGCATCTCTCATTGATCGGGTCAACAAATTACCACCCGCGGCGGCATTGAGAGAGTCTTGATCATTTTCATTCAAACCGTTATAAAATGTATCAAGTTGGTGCAATTTAGAAAAACCATGATGAGGACATCTTCTAAGTAAATCTTTAAAACGGTCCCATGCTTCACTAAATGATTCATCAAATCTTTGGGTGAATTTTGTTATTTCATTTTTTAAGCTTGTTGTTTTAGACGGTGGGAAGAATTCATTCACGAATTTTGATACTAAATCCTCCCATGTGGTGATCGCTCGAGGGGGTTGTTTTTCGAGCCAAATTCGGGCGGCCCCCTCGAGTGAAAACGGAAAGAGTAGTAGCTTGATAGCTTCTTCCGGTACGTTACGGTATTTGATTGTAGACGTGAGCTTGTTAAATATTCGGATATGAGAGTGAGGATCGTCCCTCTCAAATCCGTAAAATTGGCTCGACGATACAAAGTTAATCAATCCGTGTTTAAGCTCGAAATTGTCGGCAACGATTGCCGGGACGACGATAGCTTCTCCGTAACCCTCGGTGGGTGCTTGGAGTTGCTCTAGCATAGATCGGTTATCTTCTGCCATTTCGACGATGGGCTGAGGCGGATTAGTTCGAATCTCGGGTTTGACTAATTGAGTACGTCTACTTCGTCTTCTCGGAATTGTAGCGGTTTCACGTAATGGTCTATTGATATGAGAACGAGTGTGCATGCACTTTAAAAACCAAGGCAATTAAAACGAAACGGTATTCAAAAAACAAGAGTGAACTTAAACCAATAATCCCAAGTGAATTGATCACTTCTATAAGATAATCGCACAAAGGAGCGGAGAAGCTATTAGGTCAAATAAGCTTATTAAAACCCGCCTTTTGCCGCAATTTGATGTCAGGCCGTCCTTATACCCCTCACACAGTTTTTTTATCCGATAGAAATAAATCGACTCACAAGCGACACAAAGGCAAGTTTTTTATCTTTAGTTCGGGAACTTACTAATGATAACACCTCAAGTTGAGAAGTGTTATATAATTGATGTATTCTATTTTAGCTCAAAAACAAAAGAGAAAATCTATTTGTATTTTTAACAATGTTGCAAAAATCGTGAATCGGTAGTCGGGCGGTCGACCACCCTGCAGCGAGTAATCGATCAAGTCGGGATTAATCGGTGATTAATCGGATTGGCATTTCCTGCAATTTTTTGGTATTTCTAGAGACCAAACTAAAAATCTTAACCGATTCCAAGCCAGCTATGTTTCCAAACCTCAATAAAAGACTCCAATTGTGATTATGATGCCCATTGTTTGTTATAAGTGAAATATACGATCCCGAAATTAAGTATAATGCCTAAATTATTATTATTTTTAAAATGACCGATTCGCCCGATTTTTTACCGATTCGGCCGATTTTTTGACTGCTTAGTGTCGATTTTTATCCTAGGCCGATTTTTCGATCGATTTTCAAAAATCGACAAGGTACTCGGCCGATTAACGATTAATCGGCCGAGTTGACGATTTTGAAACATTGATTTTTAATCTTTATATATATATATATATATATATATATATATATATATATATATATATATATATACTTTTTGAATTTATGAAAATAATAAGTTCACGAAGGAAGGAAGGATCTCGAGTCACTAATCGTCAAACCTTTAACGATATTGTCGCTACACAACCTCCCCGGCAGCGGCGCCAAAATTTGATTCGTGTAGGTTTAGGGTGGTGTGTATGGAGAAAATAATACAATATCAATATCAAAATAAACACAAGAATTGAATTGAAAACCTCTTAGGAAAAAGTTTATTCAATTAAATTCCGTGAGTGAGATATGTTATACCGGATAAGGATATCTAGGTCATTTCCCAACGAGGTGTGAATGGGCAACGTCGTTTAAGGTTTGTTATTAAAATGCTCGATGTTTTGGATTTTTAAATTGATGTTATCTAAAATACGGGGCAAGGGAAGTAAATGGGAAGAAATTAAGGGAACTAAATCTATAGGGAAAGCAAAGGATTACAACTAAAAATGCAAATTTAATCTAGAATGCAAATTACGATTTAACTAAACGTGAATTAAATGCAAACTAATTCTAACTATTCCCTAAAAATGATCTAAAATTATTCTACAGCTAAAAATGCAATTTGAAAATTAACTAAGATTTAAAACTAATTTTTATGATTTTTCTTGAATTTATTTGAATTAAAAACTAATTTCTAACTTTAAAAAATAGATCTAAATTACCAAAAATTATGAAAACTAGTGGGAAAATTATGAAACTATTTTTAAAAAATCTAAAATAGCTAAAAAGAATTTTCAAAATTGGATTTGTATTTTTCTGAACTTTTTTTCTAATTTCTATGAATTAAAAACTAATTTAAACTAATTAAATTTCTAAAAATTATTATTTAAACTAGAAAAATTATGGAAAAATATTTTTTATGCTTTTTATATTTTTATTAATCTTGGAGAATTGAAAAAATATTTTTTTGAGCTTTTACTGATTTATTTGCAATCAAAACTATTTAAAAAGTATTAAAATCTATCTTAAATGTAGAAAAATAGTAAACAGTGACAGAAAATTATGAAAAATTCCAGAAAAGTTTTAAATAAGATGAAGAAGCTAGGAAAAATGCTAAAAACTGCTGTTGATCACTGGATATGCTAGTTATTTTGAAACTGCTTATGAATAAGCTACTAGGAATTAAGCTAAAGGCTGCTATAGTGAACCAGAATCTACCAGGACATGGAATAAGCTAAAACTACCTGTAATCAACTTAATGCTACTGAATTCTACCAATAAAACACACTCTACAAGCACTAGACCTTAATTCAAATCTTAAAAAGCTAAAACAAACCAGTCCTGATCCTTAATATTCTAGCTTATCTAAAAGCTAGGAAACAAGCTAAGATTATAAACTAGAAATTTCAACCTAAAGCTAACCTAGCAAGGAACAACTAAGCCAAATATGAGCCTAAGAAACACTGAATTGAACTTTCTTTAAGCTCTCAAGACAGTGCCCTGCACACCTCAAGATTCATGAGTGTGTGACACAAATGACCAAATTGACCAGCTAATTTGTAACACCCCCAAAATTTCGTGATACGCAGCGGAATATAAGTTGGGTGTTACTTCATGGCACAATAGTTATAACAATAGAAAACGAACTCTAATTGAGTCGCTTTAAAAGATTTATCATTCGATTTATATATATATCAGAGTTTACAAAATGAGGTCCCAGTGGTTTTAAAGTTTATTAAGTTTTCGAATGATAATATAGCCTTCTTGAGTATCCGTGTCCTCCTCGTACATTATGGACCTGAGATAAACATGCTAAAAAGTGTCAACACAAAGGTTGGTGAGTTCATAGAGTTTATAGATAAAATAGTTGAGTTCAATAGTTTCGAGTTAGAGCGATTATTGTAATAAATACAAATATCGATGAAATAAGTACTGAGTTACGTTGTTATACACTCATAGTTCGTTTGTTTAGTAATCAGTTGAACACAAGTTTCAAGGTTGGGCCACGTTGTTTGTGACAACTCGTAATTTCAGGTCATTTTACAAACTTTAAAAATTTCACTATTCATCTCGGGAATTTACTACTTATCGGTTACTATTCATCGTTTTTAAAGTCGATTGGATATTTTGAAAGGGTATTTCAAAATTTTACTATTCACGAAACACTATTCATTCCCGGAGAAAATCACTATTCATGAGTCACTATTCATCATTTTGAAACTAAGTTTACGAGTATCAAATACGCGTAACCTGGAGAGTTAAGCTGGGTATTCATGGAAAATCATCGAGGACATTTCATATCGACTAGAATTAGTCGACATATCATTAGTAACGCCATCATCACATTAATTCATGCATTGATTTGCATATTTCATTAAACGTTTATTTTCCTATTAAATAAACGCTATCGCATAATCATTTATTTTGAGCATTTGATCCGACACTTCCAAAAAATATTCCTAATATATTTTTATACTCATGTTAAGACTATAAAAATTATAATATTAGATTACCCGGTGTTTTCAATTTATTTTGTATATAAATTGTTATATATAAATATTTATGACGGTTTTCGTAAATTCAACACGATAAGTATTTATTCACTCAATACTTGTGAGAAATGTATTTTTATAATTTTTATGACTTCAATACATTTTATTTTGTCCCGTTAAAACCTAATTTTAGTTAACGCTACACTAAATACCTATTTATACCTACAAACTACACATTATACATAACAAATAATACATTTAATTACAAAAACTACACCCCCCCCCCCCATGACTCATGGCTGGCCACCCTTATCCAACCCAAGTTACCAAATTGATTTTTGATGCTAAATTGTACACCTATCTAAACTTACAAGATATTTGTGAAATAAACACATACAACACACATTCTCAAGGTGAAACAAGATCAAATTTCTCTCCTCCCTTTTTGTTGAGAACCGGCCAACCCAAGAACACCAAGGAAAACCATAAATTTTTCATGATCCAAGTATTAATCAAGTCCTAGGAATAATCTAGTTAGGGTTTTGAAATAAAAACCTCAAGATTATTAAGCATACTTTGCTCAAAAATTCATAATCATTCAAATAAGCATTTCATGATCTTTATACCTCTTTCATATTCATATTTATGTTATTTCATCATTTTTGCAAGAAAACATGAAAGTTTCATTATTATTATGAATTATAAACATGCAAGTTTCATTATTATTATGCAAGTTTCATTGTTATTTCATCATATTTATGTTATTTCATTATTATGAATTATAATCATTCTATAATTAATCCCTTGAAATATATCATGGTTGATGATGTTTAGGAACCCATGACACCCTAAGAAGGTGTATGGTACATTTAGAATAGCTTTGGCGTTGATTTGAAGTGGTTAGAATAAGTATTACGCGAGAATAATCATTTTCGACAACAATAAATAGGGGTCTGATCTTATTTGTGAAATCTGGAAATTTCAACAGTTTATAAAATATTGTGGGCTAGATATTCAGAAAATATACTTTAAAACGAAAATGTGGCCGCTTGAACGGGTTAAAACGGAGTTATAACGAAGAAGTTATGTTATTTTCAAGTTTAACGACGAAAACTATTTTTCCGGAAAATTCAGCATGTTGTCCAAATTTTTACGAGTCAAAAATGAGTCTTAAGCGTTGTCTAAATGAGTCAGACTTGAAAAAAATATATTAGTATACTTTAACACGAAGCTAAGGACATATAAAACGTAGAAAAACGGACTTATAACGACTAAATTACACGCGTTTAAACAAGGTTGTCGTAACTATTTCATATAAGCATAACTAATATATTTTCTAATAGCCAAAAATTACGCCGCGTTACTAATGACCATGTTGGGAGTTGTTTTTAACATCGATGAAATACTTTTTATAAAATGATGTCTTCTAGTAAAAGTAAGTTCGCCTAGCCTATTCTCCAAAATTTCCAACCGTTCGTCAAACGGAGTTTTAACGAGTAATATACGGTCACTCAAACTTTGCCGAAATTTACCCTTAAACAATATTTTGGGTACAAGTACCCTACTTTACCCATGTTTTTCTCCATGATCGATACCTCTATGATGAAAATTTTAAAGCTAAGACTTTTAGATGATGCTAAAAGCTTTCCAAAACCATTGAGTTTGTTTCCTAACACTCGATATTCACTATTTTACGACTAGCTTTTCGAGGCCATTTAGTCACTTTTATGAATTGTCAAATTATATTATTTTGCGTGAAAAACTATAATTTCGTAATAAATCACTAAATGATTATCAGAGATATCATTTCAAATTTAAAAATACTTGTAAAGTAATTTATAAGTTGTCGACGTTATAAGATTATTTTTTCGATAATTTAAGTTATTTTCAAAAATTCTCAAGTGGTATAGATATCATACGAATTGCATGCATAACATTACATCATAACTTATTTGTTGGATATTGGATTTCACAAACACATCAAACCATTAACACAAGTGGGCTTATAAGTGGAATTCTAGAGAGAGAAAGTTAGAGGTTTAGGGAACTTAGTGAGAGAAAGTGAAAGATATTATTATGAGCTCCAACTCTCTACCTTGGGAGGTAGAGAGTATTTATAGTCTTACATAAAATACGCCACACAACGGGCTGGATCGGCATACAAAGGGGTAAAGACCCGTCCGTACTCCACGGTGTTACTTAACAAAATACTACTTAACTAAATATAACTATGACTACGAACATTCTAACGATTACATATACTTGAGGTGACCGACTCTTTAATACCGGGAATTTCTAATTCCTAACAATCTCCCCTAAGGGAGGTCACCTCAACCATATACTAAAATGACATTGAATACAATCGGATATTACATTAACAATTGATCTTGCATTCTTGATGTAGTACTTTGTTCCGAAGCTCGTAGTCATTGATTCCACTCATTGCATGTTTGGTTAATCCAAGTGGAGGTCTTTTATCGATCCACGGATAATAATGTTGAGCCGCTTTGAGATCATCACTAATAGAAAATCTCTAATACATCCATTGTGGTGTTGGTATTATGTGATGATGTGACTTTCGGACCGACATGCTCACATTCTGATCATGATATCTTCTCATCAGAGTAGCGGAAGCATTCGTTGATTCATGATATTGGCGTTAGCCAGAAAGGTAAGCATGGAGTTAGAATATCAGAGTCATTGATGCACCAATCATGATATCTTTTGATATGAATGTGTTGTGTGAGCATGCGGCTATGGATTGACCGCTTCATTCTCGATCACCGCAACGCCGGGGTGTACCGCATAAGACAGCTTAGCATAAATCGCATCTAAAGTGTCTTTGATCACTTTCGATGAATTGAGGTACACGCCCACGGTTCCCCGCTGATCAAGATAAGTACCGCTCGCGGATCGTATAATTCAAGAATTTCCTTGACAGGTTTCGTGCTCTAGCCGTTTCTCAAACCGAACGCCTCAAAGAAGACAACACGGAGTGAGTGAACCAAATAATTTACGCCCACGATTGATGAAAAGAGATTAGAAAAACAATCGTGTATTGCTCAATAGAAATTGTTTTTGCAATATAACGAAGGTTTTAATGAAAATCAATTATCAATCATAAAACACCTTTTGATTTGAAAATTAGTACACGGTCGACGTGCTAATGAAAAGAGTTTTAAAGCACAAAGACCGGTTTTTCAAAGGTATCCGCCAATCCATAACCTCGAACCGTGATTGATTCAAAAGATTGAATCGCCCCATTGTTTCTCGCTCAGCTTGTCACATGGTTGATCTCAGATAATAGATCTCACATGCCACCTACCAGAGCTTGTTAGATGTTGGCTCCGTAAGGCTTTCCATCTTCATTGTGAATATGTTGCATATCACTCGATGTTCCGCAATACCACAAGGATAATGCGTAGGACTCAGGATATAATTTCTCTTTCCACATTGTGTGAAACAGAGTCTTCATTGAAAGTGTCCTAATGAGATTTATTGATGATCTCGTGGCACTAGACTCAATTTGTGCATATTTGGATCCTATATCGAGACTAGGAGAGGGTATCCTTCTTCAATATCAACAATCTCTAAGAGAAAGTCGATAGATAATGTCGGTTCCCCGTGAGAATGAAACAAGTCCTTTTAAGAGGAACTTGAGTGGTTTGGAAAGTTGAAGTGCAGTGCGCCACTGGGTCCATGACGTCTTGTCTTCAATACCGATGTTACCATCAGTAGCATATGAATTGAACCCGCTTCTACCTAAGGTTGAATAAAATGGAGGGCTATTTGTTTTCACCCTTTTCTCATTCAATTCTTTTTCATTCTTCAACCCCTTCCGTGCTTACCGAGACTTCATAGCAAGAACCTTGTTGGGTTTATTCCAAGACTAGCTCAGCCTTAGTCCAAGACTCTTCCCATATCTTTTTTTTCTCCTTTTATCATCATACCTAAGAACTCTACACTAACTAGTGGATAGTCCCCGGTAGATCCCTCCGTTCAAGGATCATGGGAACACATACCTAACCTTATCGCCCTTATATCACCATACATAATGTAAAGTTGGTCGGTCTTTTTGGTATTGTTCATCCGCCATAGGAACCAATTGAAAACCATTTGAAAATCAATCCAGATACTTATGATATTTTATCAAAGCATTTTGTACCGAATTGTTTTTGATATTTTTAGAAGAAGAACTCCCCCTCAACATGTGAATCAAGTATTTGAAATAGTTTTCCACACGGAGGCAAGAGAAAGAATTAACTTCTTTGATTACCATTTTAAAAAATATCAACATCACTTCCCTAATCGAATCAAGTAGATAAAGCATTTTGGGGAAGGATGAGGTTTTCATGATTTTGCTCCCTCAATATGTGCCTCGAGATTTGAAAAGAGTTTTGCACATACTAGAGGGAACCTCGCACCTTGAGATAAGTGATCACGTTTCAAATCATAGGTTTAAGATAGATGCTCCCCTCAACATGTGCATGGAAAATTTGAAATCGTTTGTCATATGTGGGAAGGGAGCTTGTACATCCTTATAAAACCATTTACCGAATTATCAGCTTAAATCCAATTTAAATCACACATTCTCCCCGATCACAATTATCAAATCATTTGAGATTTGTGATCTCTTATAGATTTAAATTGATTTTGAAAGCTTTTAAGGAGAATTGTGACTTGATTATGAAAGCGCTTTAACTGATAATGATCGGATTTTAAGACTTTAAACTCCATTGATAAAACATGCTTGAATATTTTTTGAAAACAATTTAATGCCAAATAACTTTTTAATTTAATTGAAATCATTCTCCCTCAATCAATGACATAGGTTGTTGATTGAGAGATAGATATTTTGACAAATAAGTCCGGATGATTATCAAAAATAGAGACCGAAGTTATTTTTCAAAGCGCTTAGTTTTCGCAGATAAATGATTAAAGAATCGTGAGCATGGAATTTTGAAAACATGATAAAGTATGGCTCGTTCTTTCTTTGAAAAGCTTGGTTATCACCGAAATGACAATAAACCATTGTTTCTCTTCTCTCAAAAATATTTTTTGATTTTTGATTTTTGGAATTCGAACAACATCTAAAGTCCCGTGTCATTCTTTGAATGACAAAACAAAGACCGTAGATATTATCGAACCGAGAAAACGCATGACAAAATGACAATATTTTTGAAGATTTTTCGAATTTTTCGAATTTTTATGGATTTTGAAGGTTTTATAATTTTGTATTTTGATTTTCTAATAGATATATACAAGAGATAGATGAAGATAGACCTTTACTCCTCGTCTTCCTCCTCAAGACGCTTTGAGTGTTTCCGTTGAAGACTTTTCAAGCCAAGACGTGGAAGAATAAACTCAAAACGCTCTCTTGGAAGAGCTTTGGTGAAGATGTCCGCTAACCGATATTCGATCTCACAAAATAGAGTTCCACCACACCTTTTTCCACTTGTTTCCCGATGAAATGATGTCGAATGTCGATATGCTTTGCTCTTGAGTGTTGAACGTTGTTGCAAGAGAGAGCAATAGCACTTTTATTGTCACAAGATGAGGGATTTTGTTGACTTCAAAGCCATAGTCAGATAATTGAGATCTCATCCATAAGACTTGAGCACAACAAGATGACATGGCTATGTATTCAGCCTCTCGAGGAAATAGAAGTACTCATTTGCTTCTTTGAAGACCAGCTCACAAGCTTATCACCCAAAACCGAAAGCACCTCCGCATGTATTTCGACGAGTATCTTGACATCCTGCATGATCAAGATCTCGCATAGGTCGTTAGTGACATACCGGTGTCCTTCCGGGTACCAAAGTCCCATATTGATGGTTCCTTGGAGATACCGAAAGACCCGCTTAACCGCTTCAAGGTGCTTTTAGTAGGCTTAGCCCGTATCTAGCACACATGCAAACAAATAACAAGATGTCCGGTCTACTAGCCGTGAGGTACATCGTGGATCCAATCATACTACGATATTTTGTTTGGTCAATCATGATCCCCGAGTGGTCCTCATCTAGTTTGGTTCGATCAATCATGGGAGTGTCAACAGGTCACATGAATCAAATCCAAATTTCTTTAAGATCTCAGTTGCATATTTAGATTGATTTATGAAAATGCCTCCTGGACTTTGTGAAATTTGTAATCCCAAGAAAATGACATTTGTCCCATCATTGACATTTGAAATTTTGAACTCATTTCATTAGAAAACGATCACATTCCATTGGGTCAGTCGAGGCAAAAATAATATCATCAACATAAATTTGAACATGAGTTAAATGTTTGCCCGACTTCCCGGTGAACAATGTTGGATCAATCGCCCTTTGCTAAATCCGTTTGATAGAAGAAACTTTGACAACGTATCATACCATGCCCTTGGAGCTTGCTTTAAACCATAAAGGGCCTTCTTCAAACGATAAACGCGAGTAGGATGCTCTTGATTTACAAATCCTTCAGGTTGGCTGACGTAGACGACTTCTTTAAGATCTCCGCTCAGAATGCCGCCTTTACGTCCATTTGATAGACTACCATGTTCTTACTTGCAAAGATTAGCCAAAAGATTCTAATTGCCTCGATTCGAGCCACAGGAGCAAAAGATTCTTCAAAGTCTATACCCTCCTCTTGACGGTATCCTTTAGCAACTAATCGAGCCTTGTTCTTCAACACATCACCATGCTCATCAAGTTTCACTTTGAAGATCCATTTTAGAGCAATAATCATAGCACAACTGAGCAGTACTAATTCCCATACATTTAGTCGATCAAACTCATGAATTTCATCTTGCATAGCATTGAACCAGCTATCTTCATTCATGGCGGTTTTAACATCTTTTGGTTCGATCTTAGAGAGTACGGAGTTGAAGAAGCACCATAAGGCATCGGTTGCAAGTTGTTTCCGTGTGGATACCGGACGAGAGGGATTTCCAATGATGTTGTCTAATGGATGATCGTGAGTCCATTTTCTCAGGTGTTCATGTGGTAGTTGTTGAGGGACCAAGTAGCAGAGTCGATGTCTCCCGAAGAGGATGGTTCAAGAAGATTCAGGAGCAAATATGTTTTCAAATGGAGCATCTTCATGATTAGCAAAGGGATTAACTTCATCATTGATGCCGTAAACAGTTCCATGATGTACATTTGAAGAATGATGATTTGTTGATGAGACAAGGATCGCAGAAGGCACTTCTTGACTTAAAGATATTGAGACCGAGGGATTGACTTCATTCATCGGAATATGAGCGTTCTCGTTGTAGGGATCAACAACTCATTAGTACTCGGATCATAAAGTTCATCAAACATAGGATCAAACAATTTCCTTAAATCATCTTCGGATGGAGGTACATATGGAGTTTCTTGAGAAGAGTTTGGAACAAGGGATGAACCAATTGGACTGATTTGAAGTGCGGGTCCGTAATCAATTGTTCAGAGCCGCTTGACCGTCACCATCAAACGTAACGTGAATTGTTTCCATGATGTTTCGGGTTCTTTTGTTGTAGATTCGTATCCCTTTTTGTTTGGTGCATACCCTACAAATACTCCAATGTCCGCTTTAGCTCTAAGTTTGCCTAAGTCTTGACCCTCATTAGTTGGATAGCACAAAGCTCCAAACACACGAAGGAAAGAGAGATTAGGTTTTCTGTAGTGGACAAGTTCATATGGTGTCTTTCCATGAACAAAGGTGAATCAGTGGAACGATTTTGTGTGTAGCATGCAAAGGGCAATAGCTTCACCGTGAGAAACATTGGAACTTTTGAGTAAATCAAAGATTGTTCTAGCGCTTCTACAAGAGTTCGATTTCTTTCAACTACACCGCTCGTTGAGGAGTTCGTGGAACACTTCTTTGATGGCCGATTCCAATGCTTTCATAAAATTCACTAAGTTGTTTGTTAACAAACTCGCCCATTGTCCGTCCGGATAATTCCGACGGTTTTGTTAAGTCGAACCTCGCAATGCTTGATGAGTTTGATGATGATATCAAGAGTTTCATCCTTTGTCCTTAAGAACTTGACCCAAGTGAATCTAGAGTAATCATCAACTATAACTAACACATATTTCTTCCCAAAGATATTCTCAGACTCTCATTGGTCCACATAAATCCATATGAATTGTATGAAGAACTTCGTGATGAGAGTTAGTAGGTTTTGGTTTATGGGCATACTTCTTGCTTTTTCCCAATTGACATGTTGAACAAAGATGATCCTTTTCATACTTTAGTCGAGGTAAACCTACAACTAAGTCCTTTCTCGAGAGATCATTGATGGTGCCGAAGTTCAAGTGATTGAGACGCCGATGCCATAACCATGACTTTGTTTTAGAAGCCTTTGACAACAAGCAAATTGGAGAAGACTTCATCATATCTTCTATAGAGATGGTGTAAAGATTTGAACCACGAAGTTCCTCTTAAAAGTTCCTTACCATCAAGTTCTCTAACAAAACAAGTATGTTTTCTCAAGGCTACTTCTAGATCGAGTCACGAATTGACCGACAGAGAACAGATTATGACCAAGACCTTCCACATAGTATACTCTAGAGATAACACTATCACCAACAACATAATCACCATAACCCATAATTGCACCAAAATGATCATTACCGAATCTAATCGTTCCGATGAATTTGCTCACGGTTCATGAGCCGCGACCGTCTCCAAATATATGCTTGGAACAACTGTAGTCCGTGTACCACGTAACGATTTGAATGATCCGCAGCTTGAACACGCATAAGAATGGATAATCGATAATTGGGATCCCCATGCAAGAATGGGGTCCACTTGGTTAGTAACAGGAATTGGAACACCCACATCGTAAATGAAACATCCATATCGTAAGTAGAAGCAATGGAATCATTGGGAATAGATGCAATGCCGGTGTTTGTATTTGACCTATTCAAAGTATGTTCACTTCTTAAGGGAATAGTTCTACCAAGAGGCATCCATTTTCTAATGGGCATAATCTTAGTAGTTTGAGAGCAAAACTGATTATTCTTATGGCCAAAAGGTATCCAATAATAACCTATCTTTATAAAAGTTCTTCCCGTGGGTTTCCACTGTTTTCTAACAATCTTTCGTTTTTGCCTTTTGCCTTATTTGCACGATTATTAGCATTAGCAATTTTGATAGCATTAGACAAAACATTCACACCACATTCATGATTAGCAACATAATTCAAGCAAACATCATTACAAGGTTTGCAAATAGTATCGTAATTCAATTAATTACAAGATTTAAGGCTAATACTAGAATCAACACGATTCGCTTTATTCAACTCAAGCTTAAAGTTCCTAGATTGGTCTTCTACTCTCTTCCAATGCACATTCTTAGCTTGCAAGGTCCTATCATTCCTTGTATTGTCTTGAGACTTTGACCCGCTCGCTTTAAAGTCACTGATTACTCCTGTAGAGGGAATGGAAACATTAGTTGGTTGATCTAGTTTTTGCATTCCTGAACTTGATGTGCAAGGATCTCAAGTACTAGAAGGCACATTAGTGTATACTTTCTTAAGACTGTGATTTGAGCTTTTGTAGGCACACCTAAAGTTCACTTTCTTAGTACTAACATATCCGAATCAACTACTTGAAGGCATATTAGTGTTTCCTTTCTTAAGATTGGGCATAGAACGGATTTCCTGCTTGGAACTAGGCATAGAACAAGGCATCACAGCTTTGCCTTTTGCACCTAAGGTTAAGGATTTGGGACATGTTGCAATTACACATTCTAGCAACTCTTGAGATCGCTTTGGCCCGAGGCAAGCAAACCTATTTTCACTATCAAGAGGTTTGTTAATGAAATCCTCTTCGACAATCTCACGAGACATTCTAGACTATCCTTAAGGTGAGCAAGATTCATGAAAAGCATGTTCATTATTCCTAAGATGAGGAGGAATATATTTAACCGTCATAGTGTATTTGCAGTCTAAGGGTGACTTTGAGACAACATTCTTATTGAAAACAAGTGGCGCTTTCCCATTTCCCGACTTCTCGATTCTCAATTTCTTTTTGTAAAGACGTTATTTTTTCGTTGTTTTGGTCACGGGTGACTTTTATTGAATCATATAACTCTTTAAAATGTCGCTTAACTTTTTCATTTTCTTCTAGAAAACTCTTGTTTTCCTTTTGTAAGGCATCAACTAAGTTTTGAAGATGAAAAGTTTGAGAATTCCGAGAATCTAAAGGAGGAGGCATTTGGGAGCCTGTCATATTGTTCGCTTGACCCTTTAATTGAGAGATTTGGGCTTTCAACTTTCTGATCGTGTTGCAATGAGCTTGAATCTGCTCATCACGCTTGTTAATTTGAAAACCGTGATCAAACTCGAGCATCCGAGGATGTCTTGATATTTGAAGTTTTGACATTTTCTTTAAGATGTTGATATTTTAGTTGTAAATTAAAATGCTCAACTTCCGGTTTAGAAAAATGTTTAACCAAATTGTCGTGATCATCCAGTTCAATTTTCTCGCTTAGTTCGTAATTAGTTTTTCAAGCTCAATGACACGATCATGGGAGACTTTCAGTCAACCATAATTCATGAAATTTGGAAGCATTAATGGAACAATTTGTAGCAATGAAAAACACATCCCGAGTAATACATTCGAAATCGTTCTCATTTAGTGTATGCAAGTTCTTCCTCTCAATCTCATTATATTTTAGTGCTCGCCCATAGTCACTAACTTCAACTATCATTGCATCAAATTCCTTTTCCATTCCCTTAATATCAGCTTTTATCCCCTTTTAAGACTCTCAAAGTGATCTTTTAGAAGTTTAAAGAAAGGCATGACCTCGCTAAATAACATTCTTTCATTTGCTCAAAACCCCTTTCTCCTTCCGTAATACCAGTGGTGTGATCCTTTTCTTGCAAGTTTTCTCAAAATCAACAAATAGTTGAAGTATAACATATTGGCTAATTAAGGTCTTGCTTTTAGTGGCAATTGTTCTAGGAACAAGATGCATTGGTGTATTAGGAGGATACACACGCTTCTAGGCATTTTCCAAAGAGGAGGGTTTGTTTCAACAATATTTTCAAATTTTCCGCTTATCTAAATCCATTTTCCGTAAAACTTGTTCGGAGTCAACAATGTCCGAGGTTTAAACATGTTCAAGGAAATCCACTTTTCCTTCTTGTAATCATGGGGTGTGATCTTTATTTTCTTCTCTCTACATTTAGGATCATCTAATTTCTTGTTCATCTTTTCCCTAGTGACTTCATCCGATTTCTTATCTTCCTCAGTGCACTCAACGCAACTAGGTTTCTGTCTAGGTTTAAGGATTTCATTGCCATCATAAAGAACCTTATGAGCATTTCTAGCCCTTTTAATGACCTCTGGATTTGGTTCCTCAACAAGGGGAATGCTATGCTTATCGCTAGGACCCTATGCTTAGTGATCATGTGAGCAGAATGGTGTTCCCTTGTATGTACAACTTGTTTTCAAGTTTGTTTTTCAAAGTTTTCAGATTAGAAAAATCTTTCAAGAGTTTTGATTCCTTTGCATTAAATTCTTGCTTAAGCATTTTCACATTTTCTTGAAGTTCTTGTTTTTGCTTAGCGGTTTTAGAAAGTTTTTCTTGCAAGGAATTTAACTCTTGTTTTAATACTTCTTCTCTAAAATTACTTTTCTAATGATTGTACGCACTTGGTCATCCATTTCCTCGCCACGAGTGGTCAACTCAAATTTAGCACGTTGTTCATAAATAGCAACACGCTCTTTATAGGCATTTAATTCAGATATTACGTAATCATCGTAGGCACAAAGTGTATTCATCAAAAATATAGTCATTGTTGATCGCAGAGATGCATCACTTGATTCAATTTCACTTTCACTTTGTTTCACATATTGATCATATGGGACAACATTGATATTACCCATATTTTCACTATTTGATACAAAAGTTTCAGCTTGATAGTACTTTGTCATGCATCTTATGCACATCAAGATCATCGATAGTTTTAGTACCTCTGAGATGAGTTTGTCTTTGGATGGGCCACTGTGGTTGAAGAGGAGACCTTGGGAGAAACCATTGGAGAAATGCTAGCCATAAAGATTGTGTGTGCAGAGGTCCATCATCCACATCGAATCGTATGCATCACAATCACGACTTGAAAGGCATTCTGATGATTGTGACCTATCTCCTGAATAGGCCGCTCATCCACATCTGCATCATAGGTCTTGGCATTGCCCTCAGGAAGAAACAACAATTCCTCTTCATCCAAAGTAGCACCATTATCCTGAGCTTGCACAAGCAAAGATCTTATCTCTCAAGTAATCAAGATTCGTGGACGCTTTGAGATGTGCGCCTCTTGCAATGTGTCCCTAACCACCACAATTATAACATTTGATCAGCTTAGCTTGACCTTGATTACCATTCCTTCCTCGATTCGGATTAACAACATAACTTCTACCGGCTCCACCTCTTCCCCGATCATACCGTCTTTCCTGAATCTGGTTGCACCACCATCCTCCCATCTTTAACAAAGAGCTTGATTGTGTGGGTTAGATGTCGCTCGAGGTTGTTATTGGTTTGTGGGAGAGAATTCATGTTTTGACCGAACGTAAGAGCTAGTTGATTAATGAAATTACCCACGTGTGCATCAAAGATCGCCTTGTTTGAACATAGGATCATGAATTAGTTTGTGATTACCATTTCCCATGGGTATGACTTGTGAGGCTTTGGTTGTGATTCCGATGTTTGAATAGAAGGCGGTTGAGTCATTAGACGAGCTTGTCTCTCCTTGGTTGGTTTTGAATTGATTAAGAACCAATTTTTCAAACATAGCATGTCTCTCATTCTCAAGGAGGAAGGCATAGAGTTGCTCATAGTTTGTATTCTTCAATCCTTTAGTGAGCTTCACGTATGACAAACTTGTGCCATTCGGGATTCATGTTGTTCACAAACTTTGAGTTCAAATTAATGTTAGGCATAGTTATTCTGATGTTCCTCATGTCATTCACCAACTTATGAAATCTCACATAGTACTCATAGACACTCTCATCCGGTTTCATCTTGAAGTGTTCAAATTCGTCATAGAGTTGTGATTCTCTGTCTTCCATAGTTAATTAGAACCCGAGAGAAGCATCTTGACATTATCCCATACCGCCTTTGCCTCGGTGTTGTGATTGATCAGCTTGTAGATGTCTTTAGGAAGACCTTGAAGAACAATGTTAGAAGCCCCGATATCAAGATCGAATCTCTTTTTCTCCTTGTCATCAAGCTCATCATACATCTTTGGTCCGTCCATTCCGTAAATCAGAGTTCCATCTTCAGCAAGATCAAGTACATCTCTAGTCGTCTCAACTCGATACGGTCCTTCATCAATGGATTTGAGAATGTTGACACCATTTTCCTTTCCAAGGCAGCATAACTGATTCGTTGAGCCCAAGAATCGTAGTCGGCTGCAAGCATGGGTGGACGAGTATCCAACCACCGCTTGAACATCCTCGAAAAATGGAGATGATAGTAGGAACGCTTGGTAGACATGTTAACAGATTACACGGATTTTATAACTCTATGATTAAACCGGGAAATAGATTCTTTCACGGATTTTACTAAATCAAGAGAAAACCGTAAACAATCACCCAAGTCGCTAGAAGATAATGCACCAAGTCGCTAACACCTAATTCGCTAAACCCCCAAGTCGCTAAAGTTCCAAATCGCTATACAAATGCAAGTCGCTAAGTAATGACTAAGTAGTAACTCGCTAACCTTCAACCTAATTCGCTACACCCCAAGTCGCTAAAGTTCCAAGTCGCTATACAAATGCAAGTCGCTAAGTAGTGACTAAGTAGTAACTCGCTAACCTTCAAGTCGCTAGCAAAATTTTGGCAAAGAATTGCTACTCAAGTCGCTAAAACTTCAAGTCGCTAAAGAGCAACTCGCTACTGACCAAGTCGCTACCACAAGTCGCTACCCGTAGTGGAGAGTCCACTACTTGTACTGTTAATCGCTAGGTCTAAGTCGCTAGCTCCAAAACTGTAACTCGCTACAAAATTTCAAAGCAAGTCGCTACGAAGAATGAAGTCCGAATGTCAAGTCGCTAGCAAGAAAACCACAAAAACATCACTTTTCAATCCAAAACAACCCAACCAAGATGATTCAAGCTTACCAAATCAAAACCTAAACACTTGTGATGATTCTAAACATAAAAGTACTATCAAAATCCAAACTTTAACACTAGAAATCAACCAAATGATGCAAAACCACTAAACTTTTTCAAACTCAAAACCACCTAAAAACCACTAGAAATCCAAAGATGTGTAAGATATGATCTAACCATGGCTCTTGATACCAATTGTTGGATATTGGATTTCACAAACACATCAAACCATTAACACAAGTGGGCTTATAAGTGGAATTCTAGAGAGAGAAAGTTAGAGGTTTAGGGAACTTAGTGAGAGAAAGTGAAAGATATTATTATGAGCTCCAACTCTCTACCTTGGGAGGTAGAGAGTATTTATAGTCTTACATAAAACGCCACACAACGGGCCGTGGATCGTGCATACGTGGGTAAAGACCGTCTCATTCCTCCACGGTGTTATTAAACAAAATACTACTTAACTAAATATAACTATGACTACGAGCATTCTAACGATTACATATACTTGAGGTGACCGACTCTTTAATACCGGGAATTTCTAATTCCTAACATTATTATAGAACATATCATTCATAATAGGTCACGGTTAGAGGTTGTGCCTCATTTCAGTGTATCCACTTTTGCCATTATATCATCATAAACATTGCACTGTGTGAAGCCATAGCCCGCTTTTATTCAAGTTTATACATTATTTCAAACCTACTGGGAGAATACATTGTACATCATTTTTTATAATGGGCCTAAGTATATTCAAATTCATTTACATTGCTTAAGTTACTTATTGCCAATTGAATGTCCTCATTTCATAATCATGAACCGTTAATTTCAAAAGAAGCAAAGTGTAGTAGATAGATCTATTGAGGGTGACTCCTCCATCCGTTGGTGGTCCCCAATCGTCAACGGATGCATTTCATTTTTATCATTGAGTTATTTGGCAAAACACTCATGGGGCTTAACACGTGAATACCTTAGCTTCTAGTGTCATGTGCTTAAGAGCAATTGTACCATTTTTGTGACATATTTGTCATACATAACTTATACTTGGCGTTGGTCGTGATAAAACATTTACATAAACTCTATGAACTCACTCAACCATTGTGTTGACACTTTAGCAATGTATTTTCAGGTATCTAAGGCATTCACTTCATGGCATGCATGTGGACATTATCATAGAGTCGCTATGACTCCACGCCGTCTCACTTGGATTTTATGCACTTTAAAACATCGTTTGGATTGTAAACAAACTTAATTCCAAAGACTTGTCTAATTTCATTTAGGACCTATCTTTTGTAAACTCTGAATGTTTTATTATATCAAATGATGTTCTTTTCAAATCCACACTTTAGGTCGTTCAATATATCTCAGAATCGATATAATAGTAATCCCTAGGAATTCCATTCCATCAAGAAAACAGGTAATTTGGGGTGTGACAGATTACATCGTGAGCTTCTGGTATATAGAGAACTAGGTTGTATCATTGACCTTAGACTATAACTACATCATCATAGCATCTCATCATTTCATCATAAGTGCATAGTTACTATACATGCGTTTCATACGCATTATTTTGCGAAGTTATTTACTTTCATTTAAAAATCGATTGTCACATAGATGCCTTCAAATACCCATCCCATCATACTCACATCAGACTCCAACGTGGAGAATGCCTTGTCATTCCCTATCACAATTTTTTTACATCAATTGACTCTACACCAGACTTACCACACATATTATCCGGTACGGAGACAGAACCTTTTGAGGAGGGCAAAGTTGCACCTACACTATCACGATCACCATTGATTCACGGTAGGATCAGGACAGTTTCTATTATTCAGTCGGGACAGATCATACCATTTGGTAGACTTATAGGCTAGACTAATGGACCTATTTTCCTAACTTACCACTAGGATTTCCATCATCATCATTATCATCTAGAGCACCATCTGTGCCATCACATCTCATGGACACTACTCATACATCTGACTTACATCTTGGGAAGCGTGCATGATTTGACACATCATTACCATCTATCACTAAGACTATAGACACTACACCATCTTATAGATGGGTTGAGGATTGTGAGAATTTCAAAGTTGTTGCTGCTAGACAGCCTATTGCTCCTACACTTGAGACATGATTAGACCATTAACAGAAATGTATACAAGTACCTTTCATCTAATGTAATCTTATCCCTTATTAACCCACATAATCACAAACCATCCAACAAATCTTATTTCATGTTATTTTGTTATCACTTTATAAAATTACTTCACATAATTTTATTTCAAGCTATTTTATTACCATCTTAGGAAAATTGTTTCACAAAGTTCTAAAACAAGTTGTTTTGTTACCACCCTATGAATTGATTTTCAACCATTTTATCAACTATTTACTAACATCAAGAAAACGATTTTCATGTTACTATGAAAAATTCTTTAGGCCAATATCTTATAAACAACACGCTGAATACCATCAAAACTTCTGAGAAACATAATATCATTTCAACAAAACAAATCATCATCACATCATTTGTCCTCGATATACATAGCCTGATCACCTATGTATGATTCAAAAAGAATTATGCGAAAGAAACAAGCAACTTTTCAAACTTCTAAAAATAATATTTACTCAAAAGCAAAGCTTTGTAATCATGGAAATTATTCATGAACATCTCTTTTTGTTAACACTCTATAGATGCCTACTTATTCATCACTCACTAACCGATAAGTTGAAATTTTACGCTGACCCTTTTAAGAAAAGATTATACCATCTATGAGAGAATTCTCGATACAAGAAAGCAATGAAAGGATTTTAGAACTACCCACAAGGACTAGAAGTATGTGGTAAGATGTTTCAAAACTCAACAAAAATCTTAAGACATCACGAGACAATCCAAACCACTATCTTTGGATTAGAATCCAGATTCTATCATTTCAAAGCACCAGCTAGACCGAGATACAAAATTTAGTACTAAGTTTAATACACACTCAAGCAACACTATGGACAACCAAGTCTTCTAACCGAGAGTGCGAACATTCCAATAAACATGTCCTCAACAATATGTGAACTTCCCTACAATGAGTTTCCCTTAAAGGAAAATTTGGTTAAATTAGGTTATCGATATAAACTTTCCCTAAGGCATTGTGTTGTCTAGAAATTCCAAGTTACCTCACTTCTATATCAAGAGATGCAACAGTTTGAAACATATCGACAATCAATGACTCCCCATTTACAAGTGAAATTGAACAAACATTCTTCTCACATAGTATGAGCTTCATATCTATTTTCTTACTAGCATGATAACAATCTAAGTGATGAAATATTTTAGAAGCACTCAATATCGAAACAAATCTTGAAAATCAACCACTACACCACATCACTTAAATATTTAAGGTTTTAAGTAATTTGACAAAACATAAAGATGGAAATATTTTTATAAGAAATTAGAGAGAGACACCATCAAACAATAAACATTGTAGTAATGAGACTAAGCACCTAGGCAGAGAAGACCTAAGTCATGACATTCGCTAGAATTAGAAACGCGAGAAATCACAACTGTTAACCATAATCTATTCTTTCTATAATGTCCTTTTCACGACTTGACAATTTGAAATTGGCATGAGACACGTGGTAGCAATTTCGCTTTGTACCTATTATAAGCTATTCGACCACCTTAGACTTCAAAAATATTTCAAGATTCCCATGGAACCTACTAGGACATGATTATCACCTATTATCCTCAGCTCAATGGTCAAACCGAGAGAACAATTCAAACATTAGAAGATATACTCAAGGCATGTGTGATTTTCTAGAAATTAATAGGCAAATCATTCTTCATCGAACAAGTTGCTTACAACAAAGTTAGCACATGAACATATTGACTACACCAATTGAGGCACTCTATGATTGAGGTGTCAATCACTTATTCACCGGTCAAAATCAGAAAGTCGAACTCACTAGTCCATAACTCATTCATGAAACAACAAAGTAATCGACAAATCAAGAATCACATAAGCAAACAACACGAGATAGAAAAGCTACGTCGTTATAATACTACGAAAAAATATTAGAAATATGTTCCATAAGTAGCAAACCATTAGAATTTCAAGTTGGCAACAGATTTATGTTCAAAGTCTCGATTGAAAGGTGTGGTACCGATCTTAAAAACGTTGAGACCCTATGCCACTCAAATATCCTCACAATTTCACCGATAACACTATAGAACTCCAATATGAATCAATTCAGTGGACCTAATCTCTTTTTGGGTGGGCTTAATGTGACAACTCTCGAATTTCGTGTCATTTTACAAACTTTGAAAATTTCACTATTCATCTCAGGAATTTACTATTCATATGTTACTATTCATCATTTTACTATTCATCGCTTTTTAAGTCGATTGATATTTTGAAAGGTTATTTCAAAATTTTACTATTCATGAAACACTATTCATTCCCCGGAGAAAATCACTATTCATGAGTCACTATTCATCATTTCAGAACTAAGTTTACGAGTATCAAATACGCTGCGAACTCCGAGGGTAAGGCTGCGATTCATGGAAAATCATCGAGATATTTCATATCCACTAGAATTAGTCGCATATATCATTAGTAACGCCATCATCACATTAATTCATGCATGGGTTTGCATATTTCATTAAACGTTTATTTTTCTATTAAATAAACGCTATCGCATAATCATTTATTTTGAGCATTTGATCCGACACTTCCAAAAAATATTCCTAATATATTTTTATACTCATATTAAGACTATAAAAATTATAATATTAGATTACCCTTGTTTTCAATTTATTTTGTATATAAATTGTTATATATAAATATTTACTTACTTGCTCGTAAATTCAACAACGATAAATATTTATTCACTAATACTTGTGAGAAATGTATTTTTATAATTTTTATGACTTCAATACATTTTATTTTGTCCCGTTAAAATCTATTTTTAGTTAACGCTTACACTAAATACCTATTTATACATACAAACTACACATTATACATAACAAATAATACATTTAATTACAAAACTACACTCTCACCCCCCATGACTCATGGCTTCCAGCCACCCTTATCCAACCTAAGTTACCAAATTGATTTTGATACTAAATTGTACACCTATCTAAACTTACAAGATATTTAGAAATAAAACACACATACAACACACATTCTCAAGGTGAAACAAGATCTTCTTCCTCCCTTTTTGTTGAGAACCGCCAACCTAAGAACACCAAGGAAAACCATAAATTTTTCTATGATCCAAGAAATCAATTCCTAGAATAATCTAGTTAGGTTTTGAAATAAAACTCTAAGATTATTAAGCATACTTTGCTCAAAAATTCATAATCATTCAAGTAAGTTTCATGATCTTTATAACTCTTTCATATTCATATTTATGCATTTCATCATTTTTGCAAGAAAACATGCAAGTTTTATGTGTGTCTATACCACTTTTTAGTGTTTTATTAACTTATTATAAAATAATCATCCTATAATTAATCCTTGAAACATATCATTGTTGATGATGTTTAGGAACCCATGACACCCTAAGAAGGTGTATGGTACGTTTAAAATAGCTTTGGCATTGATTTGAAGTGTGGTTAGAATAAGTGTATTACGAAAAATCATTTCGACTAACAATAAATAGTGGTCTGATCTTATTTGTGAAACTGAAATTTCGCCAGTTTATAAAATATTGTGGGCTAGATATTCAGAAAATATACTTTAAAGTTCCAAAACGGTCCTATTGAAATAACCGTTAAAACGGAGTTATAACTAAGAAGTTATGCTATTTTCAAGTTTAACCATCTAAAAACTATTTTTCCGAAAATTCATGTTGTCCAAATTTTACGAGTCAAAAATGAGTCTTAAGCGTATTCTAAATGAGTCTATTTGTCAAAATATATTAGTATACTTTTAACACGTAAGGACATATAAAACGTAGAAAACGGACTTATAAATCGACTAAATTACACGCTGCTTAAACAGGTTGTCATAACTATTTCATATAAGCATAACTAATATATTTTCTAATAGCCAAAAATTATGGTCACAATGACCATGTTGGGAGTTGTTTTTAACATCGACGTAGTACTTTTTATAAAATGATGTCTTCTAGTAAAAGTAAATAAGTTCGCTTCTAGCCTATTTTCCAAAATGTCCAACCGTTCGATTAAACTTGTTTAACAGAAAGTAATATACGTCACCAAACTTTGCTTCTAAATTTACCATTAAACAATATTTGGTACAAGTACCCTACTTACCTATGTTTTTCTTACATCATACCTCTATGATGAAAATTTCAAAGCTAAGACTTTTAGATAATGCTACAAGCTTTCCAAAACCATTGAGTTTGTTTCCTAACACTCGATATTCACTATTTTATTTAATTAGCTTTTCGAGGCCATTTAGTCACTTTCATGAATTGTCAAATTATAATATTTTGCTTAATTTAAAACTATAATTTCCTGTAATAAATCACTAAATAATTATCGTAGGATATCATTTCAACGAAAATACTTGTAAAGTAATTTATAAGTTTTCAGGACGTTATAAGATTATTTTTCGACGATAAGCTGTTATTTTCAAAAAATTCATAAGTGGTATAGATATCATCCGAATTGCATGCATAACATTACATCATAACTTATTATAGAACATACCATTCATAATAGGTCACGGTTAGAGGTTGCGTCTTATTTCAGTGTATCCACTTTTGCCATTATATCATCATATAAACATTGCACTGTGTGAGTTTTCATAGCCCGCTTATTAAAGTTTATACATTATTTCAACCTACGGGGAGAATACATTGCACATCATTTTTTATACGGGCCCAAGTATATTCAAATTCATTTACATTGCTTAAGTTACCTCATTGCCAATTGAATATCCCCATTTCATAATCATCATGAACCAAGCAATTTCGGAAGGTTTGTGGTGAGTGGATAGATCTATTGATGACTCCATCCGTCTCAGAAAGTGGTCCCAACCGTCAACGGATGCATTTCTTATATTTTATCATCATTGAGTTGTTTGGCAAAACACTCGTTGGGGCGTAACATCGTGAATACCTAGCTTCGTGTCATGTGCTTAACCAATTGTACCATTTTTGTGACATATTTGTCATACATAACTTATACTTGCGTTGGTCGTATAAAACATTTACATAAACTCTATGAACTCACTCAACCATTGTGTTGACACTTTTAGCAAATGTATTTTCGTGTATCTAAGGCATTCACTTCATGGCATGCATGTGGACTTATCATAGAGTCGCTGTGACGACGCTGCCTCACTTGGTTTTATGCACTTTTAAAACATCGCTTGGATTGTAACAAACTAATTCGCACTTGTCTAATTTCATTTGGGACCTATCTTTTGTAAACTCTGAATGTTTTATTATATCAAACGATAAAATTTTTTCAAAACGACACTTTAGATCGCTCATATATTGTGAATCGTGATGCTATAACAGTCAATCCCTAGGAATTCCATTCCGCTGCAAAACAGGTAATTTGGGGGTGTGACATTGTTGCACCCATAAATTCAGTAGTTGCAGCATTTGTATCATTGCAACACAGTATATATTGCCTTAAGTCTCATGAACGCAAAACCTAACATCTAACGCTGGCCATAATAATGACGTAAGTTACAAACATCATAATAATGATGTGAGCAACAATGCCCTCTGGTAGAAGTTTGCCATTCTCCTAGTATTCTCAAATAATGTGCATTTGTTACCTATCCCGCTAACACAAATAGGCGTCAACGCCAATAGATCTATTCACTATATTCTGCTTCACTTGTAAAGGATTAATGGTTCATGACATGAGGGACTTTTAGTGGAAATAGTGTATAACTTAGGCAATAACAATCAGATCGCATACGATAGTAATTTGTGTTCGTGTTTGTAGCAAAACGTGTAAAGTGTGATTATGAACTCATAGTAGTATGTAAAAGCTTTAGAGTACTTGTGAAAGTAAAAACGAGTAGTTAAGCTTGTATCTCCCCCAAAACAGTTTAAAATCAAGTAAAGGTATGGGCCATGAACTCACGGTAATCCTTAAAAGTTTAGAGTACTTGTGAAAGTAAATGAAAATAGTTGAGCATGTATCTCCCCCAAAAGTAGTTCAAAACGCATAAATGATAGAAAATGGGGCTACGAACTCACCTCGATGTTATAGTAGTCTGGATGGAAAACAAATTAAGTAAAGTTGATAAACGCCTCCTATTAATGAACTCTGAAGTTGATATGTCAAGTTTTCGTGATATATATGTATATCTATGTGAGTTTACTATTTGTTTCATTAAAGTTTTATTGGTGACTCAAATGTTATGAGACAATATGGAGTTTCTTCAAAAGTTTATGGATGATAATATTTTATCATAATTACTTATTCTCATATTTTATATAATCGCTCGCTTTCAAGAATGTTATATATAGATATATATATATATATATATATATATATATATATATATAGGTGAGGTTATAATGAAAAGGAGGTTAAAATGAAAAAGGTAGGAAGGAATCCTAGCCATTGGATCAAATTTGGTGAGATCAAAACTGGCGGTGGCATACTTGTAAATAAGCAGAACTTCAGCGGGCAAATCTATAACATTACACATATACACACATATAAGGCTTCTTCCCTAATCATATCACGATCTTATTTCTCTCTTTAAAATTTCACGCTTCTCTAATTTCACACACATCTACATCATATATATCTCTCTAATCGAATCACTACTTCTTCATCTCATCATAATCAAATCGTTAATTTTTTATACCATATCATAAAACTTCGAATCACAATCGAATTGTTACAACTCAAATCCACTGCATCGTAAACGGCCTCGTAAGTTTATTTATGAACCCTAATCTTGTTAAGATCTTTTGTTATTTTGATTTGCTAAAATCTTATTTTTATTAATTTAAGTTTGTTTTTAAATGATGAAGTAGACTTCAAATCTCTGTTGAAGAGTGTGTGTATATGTATGTTTTCTTTTCTAGATTCGAACAAAATGTGGAAAATAAATTTAAAACAAAGTATGTTTAAGAAAGTTGCATACAAGGTGTTTGATAAATGTCTCAACTAGACTTTATAAATCGTGATGCACTCAAATTTACATTCTCATGTAGTTGGTTTGACTTTTGATGGTGTTGTATTTCATATTATGATGTAGTAGGTTTTTATTTTAATTGTGATGCGGTAGGTTATTTGTGTTTGTATGTTTTATATGTTTAAACTTGTTTATATGTTTGGTTGTATGCCCTATGCAATGGAATCTAAACCCTACATGAGCATTTAGTTGCCGCATGTAAGGATGAAGTAGGCTAAGCGTAAGTTGTTTTAAGAGTGTAAATGTGTTTGTATGCTTGTTATGCAATGCATTGGAAAAATGAATTGAGATGCAAGAGGGTGTTTAGTTGTCGCTATAAGGATGTAAATAAGTGTAGGTTGTTTTATGTGTGTAAACTTGTTTGTATACTTGGTTGTATATCCATAATCGGAACCAACTAGGATGCATTAGGTGTTTAGTTGTCGGATGTAAGGATGAAGTAGGCTAAGTGAAGTTGTTTTATGTGTGTAAATGTCTTGATTCTTGGTTGTATGTGTGATGCACTAGAAAGTGAAACGATGCAATAGGTGTTCAAAGGGTCGCATGTAAGGATGTAATTAGCTAAATCGTAGGTTGTTTTATGTGTAAACTTGTTTTATGCTTGGTTATATGTGTGTGATGCACTGAAAATGAATTGAGATGTAGTAGGTGTTCGGTTGTCGCTATGTGAGGATGTAATAAGCTATGTAGGTTGTTTTGTGCTTAAACTTGTTTGATGCTTGGTTGTATGTCTAATGCACTAGAATCAACCGAGATGCAATAGGTGTTTAGTTGTCGCTGTAAGGATGAAATAGGCTGCGTAGGGTTGTTTTATGTAATGTAAATGTGTTTGTATGTTTGGGTATGTGTAATGCAATCGGAAAATGAATTGAGATGCAGAGGTGTTCGGCTTGTCACATGTAAGGATGAAATAATCAAAGTGTAGGTTGTTTTATGTGTGTAAACTTATTTATATGCTTGGTTGTATGTCTCGATGCACTAGAATCAACTAGGATGCAAAAGAGGTGTTTAGTTGTCACATGTAAGGATGAAGTAGGCTGCTTAAGTTGTTATATGTGTAAATGTGTTTGTAAGTCATTGTACGTATGATGCACTGAAAAATAAATCCATACGCAAGAGGTGTTCATGAAATGATGTAAGGATAAAAATAAGCTATGTAGGTTATTTTATGTGTGTGTAAATGTTTTTGTATGCTTGGTTGTATGTAAGATGCACCTAAAATTAATCGAGATGAAGTAGTTGTTCGGGCTTTTCACAGATAAGGATGAAATAAGCAAAGTGTAGGTTCTTTTATGTGTGTAAACTTCTGTTTGTATGTTTGGGTTATATGTTTACGTACCAGAATCAACCGGTGATGCATAATTATACAGACTGAGAATCATGTCGATGTAAAGATGAAATATCTAAGGGAGGTTGTTTTATGTGTAAACTTTTTGTATGCTTGGTTGTATGTCTCGATGCATGGAATCTAACCGAGATGCAGCTTGTTGCTTAGTTTTTACATGTGATAAAGTGGCTTAGCGTAAGTTGTTTTATGTGTGTAAATGTGTTTGTATGCTTGGTTATATGTAATGCGTACTGTAGAAAATGAACTGAGATGTAGGTGTTCAGCTTGTCATGTGTAAGGATGAAATAGGCAAAGCGCTGTTGTTTTATGTGTGTAAAATGTGTGTTATGTGCTTGGTTGTATATGTGATGCACTATATTTGAACCGAGATGCAACAAGATTCAATTATCACATGTAAGGATGAATAGGCTAAGCGTAGGTTGTTTTATGTGTGTAAGTGTGTTTGTATGCTATTGTATATGTGTAATGCAATCGTAATTTAAAACTAAATGCAAAAGAGGGTGTCATATGTATTAGAATGATGAAGTGATGCAATAGGTTATTGTATGTGGCATATAAAGTTAGATTAGGCCACGCGGTTTGTATATATGTTTGTATGGATGATGCATTTGGTGTCATGAAGTGATGTAGTAATGCATATGTTTGTGGCATATAAGGTTAAATTAGGTTAGACGCAAGATGTTTTATTTGTTGATAAGTGCATATTGTGTTTTAATTTTGTCGAAAAGGGCTATGTGTACTTGTATGCATGATGTTGATGTAAAGTAGTGTTGCATTAAGTGTTCACAGGCACATAAGGTTCAATTAGGTCACACGTAGGGTGTTTTACTTGTTGAAAATTGCTTGTGTGTGTATTTGTGTACTTGATGCAGTTGCCAAGCGCTGGACGATTTTACTTGTTGAAAAAGTGTTTGTATAGATGTTTGTATGCATGGCACGCCGTGTAATGCAAAGAATGCAATAGTGTGAACAATGAACTAGATTTAAACCGTGATGTTGTAGTTCCTCACTTGTCGCGGGTAAGGCTGAATTAGGCTACGTGTGTAATGTGTTTTATGTTTGGTTGTTTGTCCGATGAACTTTAATTTGAATTGTGATGCAAGAAGTGTTCGGCCGCCGCGTATAAGAGTGAATAAGGTTAAGCATAGGTAATGTTACGCGGCATAAATGTGTTTTGATGTTTAGTTTTTGGTCCGATGCACTTGAATTTGAATTGTGATGCAGTAATTGTTGAGTCATCGCTAGTATAAACATGATTAGGTTAAGCATAGGTTATGTTACGCATGCGAAATGTTTTTTGCATGTTGGTTGTTTGTAACATGCACTTAACTTTTAACTATGATGCTCTAATGATTCAATCATTACGTGATAAGCATGAATTAGGCTAAGCATAGGTTATGCTATTGAAAGTAAATATGTTTGTATGTTTTGTTGTTTGTCCGATGCACTTGAATTTGAATTGTGATGCAAAGTAGTGTTCAAATTCTTCACGTATAAGTATGAATTAGGTTAAGCGAGGTTATGTTACACAAATGTATGTTTGTATGTTTGATTGTTTATAGGATGCAATTTGAGTTTAAACTGATGCAATAGATGTCATTGTCACAGATAAGCACGAATTAGGTTGCGTGAGGGTTGCTATGTGCGAATGTGTTTGTATGTTTGGTTGTTTTTCCGATGCACTTGAATTTGAAGATAGATTCACAATGAAGATAGTTTATTCTACTTCATGACAATTTATTTGTTACTGCATCACGCTTTAGTTTCTACTACATCACTATTAATTTTCTACTGCATCACAGTTTATATTTATCACAATGTAAAGTGATATTGTTTTTAAGAGAAAAGGCATGAAAGTGGAGATGGTAATTTTCGAAAGCCATTATCCTAGAGTTGAAGTATTTCTATGTCCTACATATGGAGCATTATACTAAACCATGAAGAGCTTATACAAGGACAAGCTTTCATTTGGTGGTAATGTATATTGTCAAAAAGGAAAACTCATGATGTTATGTACAAGTACTTATTAGCAAAAGATGATTCCGACAAGATTGATGAAAAAAAGGAAAAGTTATTGAAAGAAGCAGTATGCATAATGTGAAGCAAAGAACCAAAAGAGTTCAAAAAACTTTTAACATATGATAAATTCTACATGATCGTATTGTTTAAAAAGATTATTGAACGCGTATTGAAGGTCACCGAATGATTATTGTGTAGATTATTGAACAACTTTAGTTATAATCTTTTGAGTGTTTAAAATATTTTGTAATAGTTTTGATTAGTGATTGTTTAATACTAAGTTTAATACTTACTATTTATTCACTTGTTTAGTATTAAGTACTTTTGATTAAGTGGGATTAGTAAATGATTACAAACACTATATTATAAATTGTGATGCATTAAAATTATAAACTCACATGTACTAATTTTGAATTATACATAGTGCATCGCAATTTATATACCTAGTGCATCAAAGTGTATAAACCCGGTGCATCACAATGTGTAAAATCATTTAAATGTAAGAAAGTTTTAAATTATAACAATCAATCAAACTATTACCAAGAATGCAATAACATAAACACGCATGTGATGCACTATAAATGACATTGTGCTTCACTAATAAATAAATAATCACGCGTAATACAAACATGTGATGCATGGAAATAACACCGTGTTGCACTAATATAAAACACCTATGCAAGAAAACAAACATTGTGATGCAATCGAGAATAAAACACTTTGATGCAAAGAATATGCACAAAGATAGATATCTCATAAAACTAAGATATGTTGCATTGATGATCAAGATGCAATACTATTATTTACAATCAATCAATGCTATGTGGAATGCCGACAATTCATGTTCTCGTATGCGAATGTCTCAACACCGTATTTCTACCGTAAAAACATAAAAATTTAGAAAACTAATATCCATAAAAAGCTCATTTGCCGGTAGATTCTCTCATCCAGCTTCTTTTCGGGCGGATCTTGTTGCGCTGGTTTCTTGATGCCGGAAATGTCTTGTCACCCATACAATATCGCACATGTGTCTTTTTAAATTTGTCCTATTACGACAGGCCTAACCTTTAAAAACATAGCATTGTGAGCATAAAAATCAACTTGAAAAATTTACATGCATAAAAAAAAGATATGTTTAGCTTATTCCATCCTTATACGCCGATAATTGAAAACCTATTGCATCTTAGTTGTTCCAAAGGCATCACACATGCAACCACGCATACAATCACATTTACGTGCATAAAACAAACAACGCCTAGCCTATTTCATCCTTACACGACAACCTAACATCTACCGCATCTCAGCCTCATTTTCCAAATAGCATTGCAAATACAAGCAGAGAAACATATTTACACACATAATGCAACCTACACTTAGCCTATTTCAACCTACATCGTGATAACTCAATACCTACTGCATCAAACATTTTATAAAAGCGTATCACAAAGGTAAAATTGACAATTGATGCATCATAATGTAAAATTAATGCAACATAATGTAAAAATTAGTGCATCATAATTATAAAATGACCAAAATAAAGATAAAATTAATCTATCGTGATGTATAAATCTCATTGACACATATTGTCATACATATTATATGCACCTTTACTAAATATGTTTCTATTGATTTTTTTTACCTAAACACTTTATGTATAAAATAATTAGATCAATAACAACACAAATATATGTTATCCATATCGTATCACACTTTAGCAACATAGTTCACACAAGGTGTATGAACTGCATCACAAAGATAAACTAGTGCATCACAAAATTATAAAATATCATGTAGACATTTTATCAAACACATAGTAAAGTGTGTTCCATATATACATTTTTTCATCTAGTTTTTTTTTCTCAAATTTGGTTGTGATCTTGTGAAAACTTGATATACGCTAAATCTAACTCCTAAAGTTTGTGAAAGTGATTCTAGTATAAAATATTGTATTACTTGAAGCTCGCTATTTGATACACTAAATAAACTAATTTTCAAATTGTCGAAAAAGGAAGCAATAGATCATGATAGATCATAGGTTTAGATTCGAATCTAGTAGCACCGATTAAGCACACATTTTGCTTTAAACTACTCTAAAATTTACCAAATACCACATTCCTCATAGCTTCTCATACCTACTACATTCTTTTGTTATTATGCAATTCCATAAGAAACTACTTAGACATTCATGTATTGCAAACACCTCTAAGAAAAACCGAGATTGCAACAAATTCCAAAGATTTGTATTTTCCACAAACAAATGCCTACCGTGACAAAGATTTCAAAACAATCAGATCATACATATAGTTACACATAATGTGAATTTTTTCCGATAAAACATCCAAAAAATGAACTAATATATCAATATGAATTTTCACAAACATATACCAACTGCATCAATATTTCAAAACAACTACATCAAACATATAGCTAAATATAAACCTTTTCTTATAATTAACGGCTAAATAGCTAATCGATATGTATTTTCACAAACCAACGCTTTTATTTAGTTTCGTAAAATGTACCAATCCATACAAACAACTAGTTATACAAATACATTTGCCCACATTACTAAACCTACACTTAATCTTACTCATGGTCATATGTGACAACCTAACACCTATGCATCTCGCTCTAATATATAGTTGCATCGCATAAATAATCATGCATACAAACTCATTTACGCATTACAAGGAAAACTACGCTAAACCTAAATCATGCTTATACGGGACAACTGAACACCAAATGCATCTTAGTTCAAAATACAAGTGCATCACACAAACAAGAAAGCATATAAACTCATTTACACACACATGTCAACCTATGCTTAACCTAACTAATATTTATACACGATAATGAACACCTACTACATCTCACTTCAATTACAAGCATCGCATAAATAATCAAGCATAGAAACTCATTTATTTCACATAGCCTACCTTGATCAATAGCTTAAAATAATAACCTAATGATCATAGTACCTAAACTAGTGCATCACGTTATAAATTATCATAGACATTTTATCAAACACTTGGTGTGCAGTTTTATATACACGTAAGTTTCATCTAGTTTTTCTCTCAAATTCAAGCTTCAGATCCGTGAAAAACTTGATATTCACTAAACCTAACTCCTAAAGTTGTTGAAATGTAAATTAAAATAAAGTAAATTAAAACAAGATATAATAAAAAACAAAAATTAAGATCTTACTATCATTATTCTTTGATGTTGAACTAGTTGTTGATGATGAAGACTCATTATTAATCGATGATCAACACAAGTTATTTGTTGATGATAAAAATCACAACATCTCAAAAAGCACGGTGGAGAAGACGGTAGAGATCACTGGTGAGAAGAAGGTTACCTAAGGAGAAGAAGGTTACCATTGGAGAAGAAGCTACTTGGTGGAGAAGAAGGATGCGTACTTTGTGTGTATGCGGTGTGTTTTTTGAGAGTTCCCTGAAGAAAAATGAAAGAATAGAGAAATAAAAACTTTATATATCCTATGGTTTAAATAATCCTATAATGCCCCCCGCCAGCTTATAAAAAAAGAAGGTGGGGAGGACACGGGCTTGATCTAGTGGCTTCCTAGCCTTTTCATTTTAACAAACTTTTCATAATAACCCAAGTCTCTATATATATATATATATATATATATAAATGCACGTTTTATATAAATCCGTTCTTGATATAAAATTATTACATGTATATATGTTGAATCCCGAGTCATTTAAAGTGTTATAACTATATTCCCTGCATAATATAGCATATTACACTTTTACCCTTATGGTTTTAAAATGACACTTTGTACCCTCAACTATGGGTTATTGACAAAATCAGCCCTTGTATAATTAACTTGAAGACATTACATTTAGCCCAAGAAAATTTATCTTTCAAAATTACAATTTTTTATCCTTGTAGTTTTATAAGAAAAATTTACTTGTTTTAGGCCTAAATCTAATAAAAGTAAGGGTAAATATAAGCTGAGGCCTTAGAGGTTTTTACTACGCTTTTTATCCCTTCAAGAGCTTTTTGTCGGGTGGTATTTCTAATGGTTCAAACTAGAAGTCTTAAGCTCTTACGGTTTGGTCGCAATAATTTCCCCAAAGTGGAGGGGTTAGTTTGACCGAAGAGTAATTTCAAAGGTAACAGTCCCAAAAGAGTCTTAAATAAAAACTAATTGAGCCAAGTTTCCATGATACCTTTGTTCCTTTATTATCTATGCTGTAAGGACTTCAATAGGTCCAAGTTATAGATTTCATGGACCTTGTTTGATAGGTAAAATAATGGACAAAAGGGTCACTTGGGCAATTTTTACTCGATATGGACATAAATGAAAAACAATTTGGTTTTTGATTTTAAGGCTCACGATTTGACTTATTGCATAGCAAATGTTTATAAACTTATTTAGTCTATCCTGAAAATTTTAGGGTCTTTGTTTAGAACATGTCAAAATTTTAATAAGGGTGTTTGGTCTAAGGCTCACCACAAGGAAAAACAAGAGAATAAAAACGCGACTTGTGCATCTTTTGGCCAGGTCTTGAGGGCGCTTCTAGAGTCTCCTAGGGCTTAAATGGTACAATAGCTCAGCTTAAAGCTCAAAACTCATGAGTTAAAACTTGGTCCAAAGTGGGGCGTTTGGTTTATATAAAATCAAAACAACTGCTGGGATTTTATTAAAATATGACTTCGCTATGCTTTCTCGACCCGCACCTCGAAGTTTTTGAAGAAAAGTCGTTCCTGACAACTTTCGTGTTTTAACTTTTGATGAATCGGACCTGAAATGCCTCAAGCCAAGCGTGCCTAAACATTCACATAAAGTTTTGGACGATTTTGGTAACTTCTCATTATAACTTTTATTCGTACTGCTTTTAAGTGATTCAAATTGACACGTTTTCCTTATAAAATCCTTTTTAACAGTATGCAATTGAAATTAAAAGTTAAAACGAAATAGAATGAGTTTAATAGACTTACAATCTTGAGATTCGACTAGAACTAGATTGGCTTTCAAATGGAACAAGACTCTTTCCCTCCTCCCAGGCTCTAATTACCCTTCCTTTACTTCACCTTGGGACTTAAGATCAGATTATAAGTGTGTGATTGAGTGGTTTGTTGTTAGAACAAAGAATGAGATGAAAAGAGTGTTTGTGTCGATTTATATACGCAAGGAGAATTTGGGTTTGTGGAAAGTAATTTGGCCACTTATACTAGCTTGTAGCCATAATAAAGTGTATGGTGGAAAACAAGGTGATGTGTAGCATGGTATTTTGTATGTGGTGAGGGTGAAGGTGTCGAATGGTGGCTGAAAAATAGCCAAGGGTTTTAATGAATCTTTTTGACCATGGTAGACTTTCTAGGAACATGGTGATGTGTAGTCTTAAGGTTTGTATGGTGTCATGTGGTGGTGATGTAGGTGGCGTGAGGTGGTAAATGGTTAGCTAAGAGTAATTCCCACAACCTTTGACCATGGTAAGAATTTCAGGGGACATGGTAATGTGTCTTGCTAGATGTCCATGAGAGCTACAAATGGTCGTAAAGAGAACACAAGGTGTGCATACTTGTTCGATTTAAATCCTGAGGGCTCGAATGGTTTGAAAGGTAGCTAGGTCTCGCAAGTTTTGACCAAAGGAAGAAGTAGATGAGTTGATGTGGCTTAATTGTGTTCTTATGTAGCATAATTATAGTTTTGTTAAATTAGAAACAAGTTAAGGTTAGTTTAGCTATAAATGACATATTTAATATACATGCATAAGATAGATGTACCACAAGCATTGAGAGTTGTATCTGACTTGTACATTATAAGAAAATCAAATTTAAAGGCTTGTGCATTATAGGGTTGTACCTGTGCTAAAAATAGGCACATTGAGGTTATAATCTAATTTATATAAGTATAAAATTTTTATTCATTAAAGACTTGTACATGTTTTGAAAGACGGTCCATTTATACTCTATAAAAATTATGTATAAATTAATTAGGGTTTGTGATTTTGTTAACATATATTCATAGTTTTGTAAATTAGGGCTCAGAACGGGAAATATCGCAGTTAGGTTTCCGCGGCTTAAGAACTTGTACATTACCTTCAAAGTGTTGTACTTTAGTGTTGATGGGTTAGTTACGTGAAATCATAGTTATAATAAATTATGGTTTCATGAAAACTCCAATAGATAGAAAACGTTTAGTTTGAATGTTTAATAATCGTAAAGTGGTAAATAAAAGTTGAAAACTTTTATACGTGACGTATAAGGAATGAACTTAAGACATTCTCGTGTTGGTGTGTATATTTTTTTTTAAGAATGTGAGTTATAGTAGTTAGTTGTTGTGATTAGATAAACATATAATGTTTTAAAAAAAATTTAGACGTGAAAAATGGATAAGTATTCTTTAGTTAGAATATCATACAAGTGGAAATTTACTGGTGGTTACATAATTAAGTGGATTTAGAAAATTCACAAAATTGAACCAAAAATACAATGAGATTAACCACTAACCAAACTTACTAATTCCAAAATTTCAATGAATTTTAACCACAGATGAAGGATTTAAAAATCCACAAAGATCAGACCTGAAAACCCTTATGTCAATTAGACTTTTTAAGACAGAACTTTTATTTTGACTTTTATGAGACTTTGATCAATGAAACTGAATTTTACTAATGTATAATGATAAAATGAAGTTAAATTAAGCTAGATTAACTACTTTTCTATCTAAATGCAAACTTATGATGAACTGATTCAAACTGAGATGGAAATGAGAGCAGATTTAAAATGATTTTGACTATTTGTAAGTGCATATGCAAACTAATTATCAAAACAACTTCAATATACCTAAAGATGATTCTAGCAATTCAGCTTAACCACTAAACTAACCTTAATCTCAGATTAGGTGCTAGATCCAAACACTCTTAATGAAACTGAAATGCAAATTAAACAAACTAACTTATGAATCTAGACTATAGCTACCTCTAAAACAGATTCTAATTATTATAAAAACTAGAATAATGCGCATTTACCTAAATCACCAAATACTATGAAACTTAAAGCCGCATTAAATCAATACGTGATCAAATGGATTTAAAATGCTAATAAATGCACTTTTTAAACTTACAAATGGTCTAGCTTCACTATGGTGGCTTGCAACCGATTACCAAGTAACAATATCCTAAACCAAAATTCAACCAAATCCAGGGGTCATTTCATCAATTTAACCCAAATTACTTCAAATTTGTGCAACTTTGACTTGAATTGACTAAGATGTGTTTTGAGAGTAGATTCTGAGTAAGCACTATTTAAGCACTTATTAAGCTATGAGAGAGCTTACAAGAGCTTAAGATATCATTAATATAAACTGAAATCTACTTTGAGAACATATTTGATTTTTTTTTCTAGTATTTTTCTGAATTTTTTTTGTAATTTTTGTTTAGAGGAACATAAAACTGATAATGAGGAGATATAAGCTAATTTGATCAAATTAAGTAATAATAAGATATTAACAACAATAAAGCAGTAATTAAGAATTAATGAGAATTTAAGCTAAAATACTTTTATTAATAAAAATTGAATACAACTTTGAATTTGAAATACAGGAATGAAATTAAAACATTAAAAACATTAAGAAGCCACTATTCTACTCAGAAAACTACTTATCAATTCTGTGAAATCGGGAGGCCTTTTATAGGCAAGCTTGAGCATGCTAAGGATCCGAAGCTAGAGAATGTTTCTTTTAAGCTCAGATCCACCATCACATCAAATCCTAGCATCATCCAACCTTTCACAACCCTTGGATTAAATGCACCACGTATGTTCCACCAATAGGAGAAGAGTAAGACACACGGATTGCCAACGTGATGATCCGTGTCAGCCAAGGTGTCGCAAGACATGTACAAATTTGCCTTAATTGAGTTAATTGTGGTAATTGACGGGAGGGCATTTTAGGGTTCTAGTGCCTCAGTTAAAAATGAATTGGGGAAGAACATATTACGCTGGTAAAACAATTTAGGGTAAATGATTTTTTATCGCGTCAACCCATGTTGAACCGAGGTTAGTTTGGGGGTTCAAGGGTGAATATGACCAGGTCAAAATGGTTAAAAGGGGTTCAATATTAACTTTGGTATTGACCGGTTAAAGAGGTTAGTTTGACTTGGGCTTGGGTTTTGGATAATCAAATGGGCCAAAGGGTAATGGTAGTTTAATTATGGACTAGAATTTGATCCAGTTATCATAGGACTAGTTGTGTAACTTCTAAAATTCAAGGGACCAAATCAGAAAATTTGAAGAGTAATCCAAGGGCCATTTGCCAATTCCAAATACACCAAGGACTAATCTTGCCGACCAAATTTCATGGGTAAAATCTCATTAAATTTCAAAACCGAGGGACTGATTCGCCATTTCTTTAAAGTTGATCAAATGTTTCATAAATCATCCTCTCAAAGATCAAAATTCAAATTCACTTTTCTCGACTTCCCATCTCTTTAGCACTCTTTTTCTTCTCGTGTTCTGGTTTTGTCTCGATTTGACCGATTTGGCTTTCTTTTGATTTTGTCATATCCGCATCTGCACATGCATAAACTCAAGAAACCAACAAATATTAGCAATAAACGGCTCTTTTAAGTTATTTTGGGTCTATTTTGGTAAAGAAATGGTATGTGTTTTAGCACATACCAGCAGTGTACTAGTAACCTCCTTCTCAGCTTCCTTTGACTTTGGTGGTGATGTGACAGTGGTTGTGATTATGGTGGAAGTGGTTGTGATAGCAATGGGAATTTCTGAAGTAACAGTAGTTAGAATTACCTCAGAAGTGGTTGCAGCAATGGTTTCTTCTGTACTAGTAGTGGATGCAGCCATATTGGCAGTGGTTGTCTGCACCACTTCTTCCTCTTCAACAAAAGCTTTCAAATTTTCTTCAATTACTGCTTCTTTTCCCTCCTTGTTGATCACCACATAATCATTACCATGATCTCCATTATCCAAATCCAAATCAACATCTAAATTCAAATCCTCTTCCCCTGAATCTATGCTATTACTCCTCCCTTGTTTTGATGCATCCTCCAAACTCTGATCCTTTGAGGAGCTTGCCTTCTTTTCCAGCCTTTTGACTTTCCAAAACAGACACCCTGAGATTCAACCTCCTAATAGTTCCTGCTTGAGAGAGAGTAAGTTCCTGAAGACCAGTGATTTTTGACTCCATTTGTGTGCATCTAGCC
>OU343216.1:190034144-190074516 GCA_910596185.1 Chrysanthemum makinoi
TGAAATAACTATATTCCAAATACATTTTTGATTAGAATTTATAGTGTCTTTTTGTTTTACATAACATAAGACATTAAAATTTTGATTTTGAAAAAAATGTAGAAGATGATATTTACGAGCATCTGGAGACAATACAAGCTTTAAACGGTCAGTTTTTGTCTGCTAAATAAATCTTTAAACATAAAAATTGCAGACATTCTGTTTGTTTCTTAAAAAAATTTGTAAATGCAGTTTTGTCGACAAGCAAATTTTTGAGCGTATCTCCAGAGATTCAAAAGGAAAAAGGTAAATTCCAACATATAAGCATGTCTCCTTTAGAAAAATATCAACTATGATAAACACTGTATGTATGCGGCATACTTGTTTTGACATTTAGCTTTTGTGTTATATCACCTGTGATACAAATTGATATGACATACTTGCAGTAGAATGTTATAAAATTGTATGACGCATAAACATTCAGAGTTTATATTTATCAGCAATAAATATTCATGAAAACTTACTTGGGATTTCTTTTGTGCAGATTTGAATACAAGTCTAAAAGAAATGAAAAAGAAAAGAAGCAAGAAACAAACTCCAATTCAAAAAAGCACCATATCAAGTAAAAAACAACCAACACCACCACCACAAACAACACAAACACCAACACCACAAACAACACTACCACCACCAGAAACATCTACACCCTCATCGAAGAAAACAACCACAAAATACACAAAGTCAACAATAAAAAAAACCTATCTAGAAAAGACACCCACAAAACAGATAACAACCATTGCACGATCAAGGCTTGTTACACCATTAAATCAAGCATCACCCGAAATGACATCACCAGAAAACACACCAATAACAACTCTAGCAACCATAGAAACCACAACACCACCAACCAACCAACAAACATGGAAAAACACCATCTGAACCAACACGGAAACAACAACCAAAAACAACACCGAAGCGACACCCCAAGAAACTGTCATACCCAAAGAAGCAAAACCAAAGTTGAAACCCAAGCAACCAAAGAAACGAAAAGAACAACCAACAGATTCACCAGTTGTTGTAACAAGATCAGCATCAAAAAAACAACAAACCGAAAAACAAAAGAAGGTAGAAAAGGAAAGAGAAAGAGAGGAAGAAAAGCGAGGATGCAAGAAAGAAAAAGAAGGAAGAAACAAAGAAAAAGAAAGAAGAAGAAGAAAAGAAAAAGGAAGGAAAGGCAACAAATAAAAAAAATGGAGGAAACGAAGAAGAAGAAAGAAGAAGAAACGAAGAAGAAAGAAGAAGAAAGGAAGAAGGAAGAAACAAAGAAGAAGAAAGAACAGACGAAGAAGGGCAAGGAAAAAATGAAGGTGGAAGCTAAGGAAGAAGAAGAAGAATATGTCATTCCATTCAAGTCGTTAAGGGCTAAAACGACTGTCCAACCATTCCGTTCGATGCAACACATTCGCTGAGCCCAGAAAGAAGGAAAATGGTCACAACAATGGGATTTGGCACACTGATTGATTTTCCGTTGCAAAAAATCCCTGGAAAGCTGCCCTACTTCATATTGACACATATGGATATGGAAAAGATGCAAATCAACTTGCCAAATGGGGGTGTCATAAAAATCACACCGAAAACGATTAGGGAAGTTCTTGGGATACCAATGGGTCCTAAACCACTTTGCTCAGGACCACAAAGGGATTGGGATGACGTATTTATGAAACAGTTTATGGCACAATTCCCGGAAAAAAAGGATAACAACAACAGCATTATCAAAGGTGATTCAGAGTACTGAAGAAACAGACTTCACCTTCCAGATGAATTACCTAATGCTGTTTGCAAACTGTCTGGGAACCTGCTATAACAGTTCGATGCTGAAGTATCACGTCCTTCAATTTCTGATGACACCAGAGGAAATACCGACAATTGACTGGTGCTCATTCATTTGGAACTGTATGAAATTAAGCAAGGATGGCTGGGATGACTCAACACTGGAAAATTGGTACTATGGACCACACGCAGCATTCACGGTAAGTCAAGGTTTTCTTTAAAAATATGCTTTAAAACAAATATGATGTAGGGTATCACAAGTGATATTTTAAGTTAATGACATATAAAATGTATTCTATCACCAGTGATATTACAAGTTGTTTTTAAAAAAATAGATGCCATGTATAATATCACTTGGGATACTAAAAAAAGATTAATCTACCACTTCTTTTAATAAGTAAAGGTTTTAATGAATGTTTTGTTTTCTTGAAAACAGCTTATTTACTCTCATTTCACAAAGTTCGATGAAATGGATGTGCCAAGAAAATGGCCAGCCATCAGAAATTGGACCAATAAACTTATTGAGAAAAGGCAAGAGATGGAGATGGACATGGGAGGCTTTGGTAATGTCATCGTAATTGAAAAAGAGGATGAGAGTGAAGAAGCAGATATCAGGAAACAGAAAGAGGTAATACTTATAATTAATATGAAAATTTTGAATATATCACTAGTGATAAAATGCTTATAATTGCTTTATTTAATTAAAAACAGAGCAAGTATATAAAGCCGTAGAAGAAAAGTTTGATAAAGTTTTGAATGAAAGGAGAGAGTTAGAAAATTTTATAAGGGTAAGCATGGAGATATACCCAGGAGATGATACAATAAGGTTATATGTAGAAAAATACAATACAGTATTCCACGAACATCTTCAAATAGATAGATATGGTAGAGTGATTGATAATCAAGAAGGAATGAGAAGAAGAGATAGATGAGATGATGATGGAAAAGGAGGAGGAGATGGAGAAGGAGGAGGAGATGGGAATGATGATGATGGGAATGATGATGGGAGGAGGAGGGAGTTGATAAAGGAAATGGAGAAGGAGGAAACAAGGATAAAGAAAAAACCACGAAAGAGACTCCTGCAGAAACAGATAAACAACAGGTTAGATAATTAAAATTTAAAGTACTTATCTGTATACAATATCACAAGTGATAAATTTTTACATAACAAAATGGTAAAAAATACAGGCTGAAGAAGAAGCAATTGCAAAAAGAATGGTAGAAAAAAAGAAAGTGAAAAATAAGCAAATGAAAAAGAAGAAAAAGAGCTGAGAAAAAAGAAAATTCTGCAGCAAAGAAGCAGTAGAAAAAGAAGTGCGCATAAAATGAAGAAAAGAAGGCCGAAGTCAAGAAGCTGCGAGCATAAGAAACTGGCCAAAAAAACTGCAATCAAAAAGCAAGAAGCTAAAAACAAGCCGCTGCAAAAAAACTGCCATGATAGAGGTGAAAACAAAAGAAAATCAGAGGAGGCTACAAAACAAGCTCGGAGAAAAGAAAAAAATTAGTCGTAAAAGAACTTGCCAACAAAAGAGCAAAACAAAAGGTTAAAAGACTCTCAGATATACCAATTTAGTGATATTGAATTGCAAACATTATGAATGAATGTGAAAATGAATCACTGTTATTGTTGTCAAATGTCTTGATGGTTAGATTGTGGATTGTTTATATGACTTAAAAATAAAACAAAAATAAGCTCGTTAGACATATAAACTTAAACAAAACAACTTGCACAACTTTTGCATATCTAAACATTATTAGATGCTTAAAAACAGGCTGAAAAAGACGATGCAACAAAAACAAGCAGCTGAGACACAAGAAGAAGAAGAAAGGGCTAAAGTTGCAGAATTTCAAAGCCCAGAAATTCAACACAAGGCATTCAGGACTCTGAAAGATGTTGCTGAACAAAGCAACAAAGAAAATGAAAAGAGGGAAGGAAAAAGGATTGCTAAACCATCAGTGTACTTGAAATCACCTTATATGAACAAGAAGGCAGACACGATGGAACCGTTAACAGAGTCTGAAACAATGCTAGCTAACAGCTTATTTTCGATGGAAGAAGATATAATGTAAGATTTCAATTTGCTGTTAGTATTAAGGTTATGTTATTTATCACAAGTGATATGCTATATTTAAGAACCTAAATTTTATCAACTATGATATTAAAAAACAGAGAAGAGGTATTCAATGATGGCAAGGGCACACCAGTACCAAGAATAGTAATGCAATCAATTACGCCGGGCTTGCTAATAGAAAGTCGGGTGATCGATGCATTCGCTTCGGTATTGAATCATGAAGAGAGAAAGAACAAAGTTGGAAAATTGAAGACAAGATACTACTTCCCAACAGATGCAGTGGTAAGATGTAAAAACTTCCAAAACAAATGCAATAATATATCCATGCGTTTCAAAATTATGTAATATGTATTTTAAATTATCTTGAATCTATTGTTATCATACACTTCAGAGATTGAAGAAAGTAAAAGATGAAAAAAAGCAGTATGACAATTTTGAAATACTGATGAAAAAACTCATGACTGAGGAAGAAGCAAAACAGAAATTGAAAGATGTGAAACTTGTCTTCTTTCCGATAATTGCTCACGACCATTACTATGTCATAGTTTTCAATCTGAGAAGAACGCCTGTAATCTTGAACCATGACATTTCGTGATGCGCCCTACAAGGATAAATACAAACCCAACTTTGATTTTGTGGTAAGCAATGTCTGAACCGAACTCTGTTTAAATACTTATATCACTAGAGATAAATTGTAGCAAGTAATATTTTGTTAATTTGCAGAAATCATTGCTTGTAAGTTACTTGATGAGGGCTTCACACCCAATCCTCAATACGATGTTGAAAGAGAAGCCAACAACTGTGTTAAAGATGAAATGGAGGACAAAGGATAACAAGATCGATTGCGGCTTATACATGATGATGCATATGGAAACATTTGAAGGTGAAGCAGGACCAAGTTGGAAGCCAAACATCGTTGATAGAAAATCACAGATATCTGAACAAATGACAAGAATGAGGATGAGGTATGCAGCTAAGATACTGTTACATGAAGTGAATCAAAAGAGTGAACTGATGTCAGAGTATGCAATCAAGTTTGCTAAAAAACACAATCATGATGAGAAAGAGATTCAAAAGGTGGTTGAAGAAGCTATCAGGAACAAGATAGCTGAAGAAAACAAGCATTAAATGTGTTTAATGCTATTCCAAAACAATTTACATTTCTGTTTAAGTATTTAGATTTCTAAACAATGTAGATGGTTTAAAGTAGGTTTAAGAATCTAATATGCAGAAAACAATAGTAGGGCTACCGGGCCACGGAATGTGACGGACAATGTCCAAGTTTGGGAAATACCTAAGTAGATGGGTGGATCTATTAGGTACCTGAATCACATTCCCTGGTGCCGGAGATTGAACTACATTTTGTTTTGGATTTTGCACATTTTAGTTGGATTTACATTTTGTTCGCATTTTAGATGCAAGTAGGACTTAGGGCCGCCCGAAATGTGACGGACAGTGTCCAAGTTTGGGAAATACCTAAGTAGATGGGTGGATCTATTAGGTACCTGAATCACATTCCCTGGTGCCGAAGATTGTACTACATTTTGCTCTGAAATTTGCATCATTTTGTGGAAATGCGACGTATGCTTTTAGATGTATTTTACATTATGTTCTGGATTTTAGATGGAAGTAAATGCTTTTGGGTAATATGAATATAACCTTGCTTATGTTCTTCTGCTGACATATCCATATATCTATCACTATATATATTTATGTTGTTGGATAATTCATAGAAGATTTCGCTACTCAAGTACCTTTAGTTTATATAAATGAATTGGTGAACCTAAGATCGGTAAATTTGGGATTATGATGAATTTTTTTTCAAAGTGTAAATGCTTTATTTGCGATACTTTGGTAATTTATAAGATGACTGCCAAGACGTAATGTCCTTAAAGTGTATAAAATGACTATCAAATTAAGAAACTTATTATTTTTGCAATGAAATACTCTGTTAAAACATGTTAAAACTGGTAAACAAAAACTATCCTAACAACAAAATTTAGATCTTGAGTCACCCCAAAACTAGCCTACCTTTTTTTTTTTTTTTTTTTTTTTTTAAATGTATCACTTGTGATATTAGAACATATCACCAGTGATATAACTAAAAATTTATTATATCACCTGTTATGTCACCTGTCATCTAACAAAAAAAGAAAAAGCAAAAAATAAGTAAGAATTTATAAATGTGTATGTGCTTGCTATGAAAATTTTCAGTTGACTACTATAGAAAAAAGCTTTTAAAAAAATGTAGTCAAGAACAATCTATACACAAAAAACATGCAAAGAAAGCATGATTTAAATGAAATCATCTTGCACAAATATAAAATAAAACATGATTATTCAAATTAAAAAAATATTTAATTGTTTATTACAGGTGATATAAATTAAAAAAGGCAAAAAAGTTTACATAAAGTAAAAATAGAAGGACTGAAAATGTAAATTTCAATAAAATAAAACCAGGTCTGAAAAAACACACACAAAAATCAAAAAAACACACACACCAACAATCTATCATTCGAAAAATAAACGACGAACCGTTGAATCAAATTCAGAAATACATAAATATGAATGAATCACAACCTCAAATACCGGACAAGGGAAAAAAATCTGTTGAAAATATGGATAATGGTACGACACTCATTTCGATATTATTTAAAAATTAATTGAATTTTATTTACTGTTTGCGTATTTTATATGAGTTTTATATGCATATTTTATATATGTTTGCTTATTTTAAGATGTTTTGAAACAATGATAAATTACAGATTATATTAAAAAAAATGAAATGATTGTTGAAGATAAGAGTAATATGCTAGTTTATCTACTGTGATTTTATGCTATTGAATTAGATGTTACAATAGCGATAGCTCATGTCAATTTGATTGTTAGATGTTTACAGCCGTAGAAACTAGGATCGTCGTAGTTTTGGGATAGTTATAAATTGAGGCACATTGTAGTTTGATTGAAGTTTTGCTAATACAAAATAAAAAACTTCAAAAAAAGAAGCTCAGCTAACTGTTTTGGGCTTACAACTTCATTCAAAATGCATAGTCAAAAAGAACTTAGTTTATACATTTCGAAGTTGTAACTAGTTTGAGTGAACTTGTAAACTAAGGGACATAAATGTGACTGTTTTGGGATCGTTGAAACTTTTTTTGGGCTCATTGTAAATAAAGGTGATTTGGTTGTTAAAATGTAGAAAAAGAAACTAAAGATGTACGCAAAATTGAAGGTAGTTTGGCTGTTAAAAAAGTCTACCCAAATTTGGTTAATTTGTAGATTCAATGACTGTGAAATTGCCAACAAATGTATAACTGGATTTACTATTATTTATGATATATTATATGATAAACATACAGATGAACAGAAACCAAAAAGAAGAAAACAATTAGCAAGATTAGGATGTAAGAAAAAACGTTTTAGAGGTTTGAATCAAAAAATAGAAGAAAAAGAAAAAGGGTTGGAGGAAAAAGAAGCAACAAAATCGAAGACTGAGCAAGAAAAGGAAGCATCGGAAAAAGCTACAGAACAGGTATATCTAAAAATGTCTTGAGATACTTCTGTGAATGCTATATCACAAGTGATAAATGATAAAATATCACAAGTGATAAATGCCCAACAATTTTATTTTATTATTTTATTATTACTACAGGATGCAAAAGAAGCTGAAAAAGAAGATTCTACAAAAATGAAACAGGATGAAAAAGAAAATCTTGAAAAAACAGAAAAAGAAACTGCTGAAAAAAATTATGACAAAAAAGAGAATCGTGAAAGAGAAAAAGGAAAAGGAAAAAGAAAAATTGGTGAAATGGAAGACGATGTAAACGAAGAGATTGAAAAAGATTCAAAAAAGAAATGAAAGGTGTACACAATACTCAAGGGAAGGGCATCAGTTAAGCCACTTTTTGAGGCAATGCGTGGGTTAAGTGTAGAAAGAAAGAAGGTTATAACACAAATGGGTTTTGGAGACTTGATAGAATTCCCAATAAATGAAATACCGACAAAGGTTGCCTTCTTTGTGGTGAAGCACCTCGACACAGAATCAATGAACCTTAGACTTCCAACAGGAAATTTAAAATTTTCTCCACAAACTGTGCATGAAGTTCTCAGACTACCAAATGGATCAAGGAGGCTAGAAAGAGATGAAGGCCAAAGACAATACAATGATAAATTTGTTGAAGAATGGAAAGATCAATTCAAACACGAAAACAGTTTGACAACAAATGCCATATCAAAGGAGATAACAAAAACAACAAACACAGGTTTCATGTTCAGAATGAACATTTTAATGCTTATTGCAAATACATTGGGAGGATGCGATAAAAGCTCTATTGTCAGAAAAACGGTTGTTGGAAAGCGTGTTTGAAGGAGATAATGTGAAAGATATAGAGTGCAGATATATTTTTTGATTGTGCAAGCTCAACAAAACATGATTGGTTTGCAAGAAAGAATAATAGGACAGAGGTTGAGTATTACGGCCCAGTTACATTCTTGATGGTGAGTAATAAATTCTAAATTATTTTTCTTCTAACATAAAATGTTATGAAAATATATATTCATTGAACTGATAAAATGGTTGATGAAACAGCTTGCATATTTACATTACACAAAGTTTGATCAAATGAACGTGCCGAGAAGGATACCAACTCTAAAAAGTTGGAACACAAGTCTGTTGAAAAGTAGGGAGATTCTGGAAATTGATTTCAACAAGTACTTTGGAATGGTGGAAATTATAGGAGATATGAATAAAGACGAAGAACATATTCAAAAGCAGGTCAGTCTAAAAAAAATTAACTTCTTTGTTATGTCCTATCACAAGTGATAAAATAAATTATGCTTGGTATCACTTGTGATAATACAGTAAAATATTAAAAAAACTTTAATATCACTGGTGATGATGTATAACTAATATCATCTTAAATTTGAAAATTCAATAACAGGAAGTGTATCAGATGCTAGAAGATAAGATAGAAACCATTTTGAGTGAGAAAGAAATGCTAGAAGAAACAATTAATGAATATTTATGTAAATTCAAAAGGGATGAAAGGCTTCAGCATTTAGAGAATAAAAAATTTTTCATCAACCAGATGATTGTTTCAAAGCAAAAAGTCCATTCTTATCATCAAGCTCTAAATCAACATCAACAGAGTCAAGCACCATCAAATTTGGCACAAGTGATGATGAAGATGGAAATAATGAAGTACAAAATCCATTTGCCAGACAATATACAGAACATGGAGATGAAAATGACGAATCAATGATAATTGATGATGTTGTCAAAACAATCAAACACGACAAAATGGAGAATCAATCTATACTGAGAATGAAGTTGCGCAAGGTAGTGGAAACAAAGACGCAAGCAATACCAAAAATGATGAAACCGATGAAAACAACAAGAACGATAGAAGAGAAAAGGATGAAACTGTGGGAAACAACGATGGGAACAGTAACAAAAAGGGTGAAGCTGCAGAAAAAAATGAAGGGGAAAAAAATGAAACAAACAAGGTTACAAGTTAAAAAAGTAACGAAGAAACTAAAGAACAAAGAGAACCTTTGATCTGATGAAGATATTTTGGAGAATTACTAAACAAAACTGATGAAGATTTTAGAAATGAATTGAGAGAAATACAAAGGAAACAAGCCAACATGGATGCAAAACGAAATGAAGAAGTGAACAGATATGCAGAAAGTGAGAACCGTGAGAACCTAGAACAAACAGAAAAGTGTTGAAGAAAAAAGAACAAACAGGTCCATCTTCAGAGCCCTAGTTTTGTCTTTATACCAGGTCTCACCAAGCTTTGATCTAGGAATTGATAGCCCAGGAATACAGTCAAAATCAAGTGATGAAGGAAAACAATGGTGCGAAATCTCCATACATGAACAAGAAGGTCAGCGACAAATTATCTAACAGATGTGGAAAACTCTTGGCAAGCATCTTCTGTATGCAAGGAAACGAAAGTAAGTTTATATTTAAAATTTCGATATCTAATTTATTATAGTTTTCACTTGTGATAACAAAACATATATTAGTTTCTTATATTTATCACCGTGATACAAAAATTTTACCTATATACACAGTTCCTTATACTTATCACTTGTGATATTGTGAACAGAGAACAAGTTTTCGTAGACGATAAAGGTTTAGGATTAATGAGAATAAATGTTCAATCACTATAACCTTGAAAATTGAAATTCACTTGATAGATACCTTTCTGCGATATCCTAAACTACAGGTTGTTCTCGATAGAAAGATCAAACGGCATTACTTTTATACATCAATGATGGTAAGATAAATTTTTATATCAAATGAACGTATTTCTGTATTAACTTTTATTTATTAATAATAACCATAATTTTTTTTAATTGTCAATCATCTTCCAGGAATATTACAAGATAAGCCAGAATTGTTCATTGACAAAGTCGATAAACAGTATGATATGTTTGAACACTTGATTGCTATTCAGATGGAAGAAGACACAAGCAGGCTCAAATTTGATGATATTAACTTGGTATATTACATTACTTATATAAATTAATCAAGAAACTTAGTATATTATTTTAAATTTAATATTTTTTTCATGATAACAGGTATTCTTCCCAATAATAGCACATGGACATTACTATCTAATAGTTTTCGACATCGTTAAAGGAACATCTGTCATAATTGATAACTTGCGATTAGATGCAACATACGAAAAGAAAGTACAAAGAAAATTATGAGTTAGTGGTAAGAAAAATTATTTGATTATTTATTTTTTAACATTATATCACAAGGGATACTAGTCTATAATTGACATTTTATATTATAATTTGAGGCGGTTTTGTAAGACACTTGTCAACATATGAACATCCGCAGGATATAAATGATGCATCAAACACAAGAACCGCAATATTAAAATGGATTGGCAAACAAAAGGAGAAAAGATAGATTGCGGTTTGTACATGATACACACATGGAACTCTACGAAGGAAAAATTGGATCAAATGGCAAACAGTGCATTCTAAAGGAACACAAACATCATCGAATTCAGATAGAAAATATGAGATCAAGATACGTAACAAAGATGTTGCTTCATGAAATGAACGAAAACTGGAAGATGATGTCAGACTATGCATTAAAATTTCTTGCAGAGAACAAGGACGAAAAAAAAGTAAAGAAGCTTCTCAAGGAGGCAATAAAGAGAAAGTATGCAGAACAAAACAACAATTGACCGAGTGCTTAATGTTTTACGTTTGGTTTCATGTAAAAACAATTAGTAATTCTCTTCAGCTACTTATTAATCCTATGTCAGACAATCGTTTTGTAAAAACAATTATCTTTATCGGGCAGAGCCATTACAATGATGAATTCTATTCAGTTGAAAGATTTTTGGAAAATCGAATTCAACCTTGCTTTTGTTAACTTTATTAAACTATACAAATGTCAGTAAATAACATGCCATAGAAATAGATTAGCAAAAAAAACTTATTTCAATTATTCAATAAAGTCACAAAAAAAGTAAACTCATAAAAAGGTATCAGCATTTCATCAATTTTGTATGCTTATCACAAGTGATAAAAATGATGTTAGGAATTAGAAAATTCCATAGTAAAGAGTTGGTCACCCCAAGTGTTATCTAGCATAAGTTAGCTCGTAGACAAATCGTTAGTTACGTTATTTATTGTTTTATTAGTTAGTTATTAGTCTAGTTTAGTTTAGAGCAACACCGTGGAGGAAGGACGGGTCTTTACCCACTGTATACCTGATCCACAGGCCGATAGGAGGTCGTATTTCTTGTAACTATAAATACCCCTTCCATCCATGGAAGGGGTGGTGCTTCTCATTCAATCTAACCTTTCATTTGTGTAAACCTCTAGCAAGAACACCCTCTCTCTCTACTTTCTCTCTCTAAAATGGTAAACATGTATTTTGATCATCCAAGACCACCCGAATCATCAACACAATAATATTTGGATCCTAACAATTGGTACCAGAGCCAAGGTTTTTGTGTTTTGATGATTTATTGTGGTTTTGATACATGTTTTTAAACTGTTTTTTTGTACTGTTTTAGTGGTGGTCGGAATAATTTTTGTTCTCGTTTATTAATTTGGTACAACAGTTTTGAACATGGTTTATGTATCTTTTGGTTCAAAAAGTTTTATGTCCTTTCAAAGAAAATATCTGTCTTGTGTCATTGTTTGTGTCCAAGTCAGTCTATTCATTAATATGACTTTTTTGTACCAAAGTGTGAAGTTATGAGGTCATATGGTCTGATTTCTTGTGGTTAAAACGGGTCAAACAAAGCAGTTTTTTTTTATGATGTTTAAGGTTTAAGTATGAATATGGTCGGAAATATGTGGTCGGAAAACTCGCCGAGGAAAATCTTAATCTTGCTAGCGACTTGTCACTCAGTCCAGATTCATTGAATCATCTTAGCAACTTGTATTTACAAGTGGCGGACTTGTCATTAAGTTAGCGACCTGGTCTCATTTAGCGAGTTATTGTTTTGACTTTTGAGTCAAATAAGTCTTAGCAACCTGTTTGTAAAGAAAAAGGGTAGCGATTTGATATTTATCAAAGTAGCGACTTAGTTTAAAAACTTTGCTAACAACTTGACTAATGTTAGCGACTTGAGAAAAAAATTAGACCTAGCGACTAGTATTGACTAGTAGCGACTTGATTAAAAGATGAGATGAAGGAAGATATGACCTCGTCCACTCATAACTAATACCACAAAACTGACCCGACCTCAGGTTCAACATAAACCATCATCAGTCCTTGATTCTTCGAATTAAGAAAGTGTTATGAGTAAACAATAAAAAGACCACAACATGACTCTTGAGCACATCTCGACTTATACCATATACCATATCTGGCTCGACTTCAGTTTCATCACCAACATCAATTTGTCTAACCTAATATCCCATCTCTCATCCACCAATCTTCAAGACTCGACACACAAAACATCTCTATAACTCAAGACTTCAAAACATAAATGACATATCCTAAGATCTCAGTCGTTTAGTCGTGGTTATCAAATATATATCAAGACTCGTGAAGGTCTATACCACGTACTTAACCTACCATCATCGATCCTTTTGAAGTTGTCACCTCATTTAAATATCCGAATTAAAAGAAAAGTATCATAACAAACTTGTTACAATCTTTTCTTTAGTTCGTTATAATTAAATTTAAAACTCGACAACCAAACAATATATACCCTACCTGAGACCAACTTAAATGATCTTGAAGCCAATCTTGAAGTCGTTATTTTTTTTTTGAAGCCATCCCTGTGGCCATCAAAACCTTTGCACCATCCCTGTGGTGAGGGTTTGATATGAGGAGTCTTTGGGTTTGATTTGGAGATGATAATACTAGATGGGGACGTTGATTAAAGATGAGATTCGTTTGTGATTAGGCTCGTTTGATGTGAATTTTTGATATAGGAGATGCAATATTTTTCTCGGATCGCTTTTGGGAGAAAAAGTAAGCGAGGAGGCGGATATTTTTTAGAAGAAGTGATTTTGTTAGGTTAAATGTGAGAATTATTAGGGTACCTCTTCACTTATATAACCGGTTATGACTTATGAGTGGCTGGAAATGGATCGTTTTTTTTTTGGCTGCGAAGTGTTAATTGATTTTGGGCTGATAAACTTTGATAAAACAAATATAGGGCCTTGTGCATTTGGACTGAATATCACGATTGATAGGCTGAATATTCTTGAGTAAGTGTTAAATCACATAAATGTTATGTAAGATTATAAAATAAAGTTTATTCAATTTGAAGAAACTTTGTAATATATTGAGTTAATGGTATTTTGATCATGATATTTTTTTTTCACGGAAGGATACTAATTTCACGGCCTGAATGTGTCAAAAGAGTATTGCTTACGGTGACCAATTGGTCAATATTGCTTACGGAGTTCTTGTGTTGATTATATGGGCCTTGGAGTATATGTATCACAAGATGGACTTCTTATGATTTGGAATTGATGAGCTTTAATTATGAGATTTTGAAGCGAGATTTGAAAGTGAGATTTGATTGGTTATGAGTGTTGATAATGTGATTGGGTATGCTGATAAGAGTTGTTGAGTTATGTGGATTGGTACTTTGGTTTATACACTCTCACGGAGAATACTATGTCACGGCTTCAATTATTATTGGAACTAGGTTGACTATGGGTTGTTTGGACGGTATTTCTTATTTGGATTTGAAGTGCAATTTTTAAAGGCACGTTTACTTATTTTCTTCTTCTTTCTTACTACCATTTCGCGAAGAGGACTTGTTTGGGCGCTATAGAGGTGATAAAGACTCGGCTATTTAATTACGGTTGTGACTCTTTCTCGCTTTACCCACAACGTAACTATCACTTCGGTGTCTCACTTAGTTGAGAATGTCAAGAGGTTTTGTACATTGGGTACACCTTTTCTTTTTCACAAAGATTAGTACAAGTTTAAGTAACAAATCTGGGAAGTTTTACTTCATGATCAAGTTTGGCATATCGAGTTTAATTCTCCATGTGGTCACTACAATAGCCAGTGCGTGAATGATGTGTTTACCAAAGTGTTGATTGGATGGTTAATGATGTTGATGATGTTGGATAATGAACCACTACATGTTCTCCAAAAACAGATATTCACCGAAATCCAAATTGTCATAACACATTCAAGCTGACATTGTTTACGGTTTTGTCTTGATTTTGTAAAATCCCGCGAAAGAAACTATTTCTCGGTTTAAACCATAGAATTGTAAAATCCCGTGAATATGGAACCATCCTGGAGAAAGGAAAGTGTGTTTCGGGATCTCTTTTGATGCTGGTGCTATGGTTTCTACTTCGAAGAAGGGATAAAAGGGTGTACTTCATGAATTGGATGTGTGTTTGGATTTTCGTCATGGCAGTTTGGTTATTATATGTTTTTTTTTTGGGGTTATGTGAATTTAACCATGGTCGGGATGAAAACCATTATTAGAGTTCATTTAAATGTCAAAGAAGGATAGAATTGAGCTTTTAATCAGAAGATGTGACAACGGAGTTAATTCACTATTATTTATTTGAAGTTGAAGTGAATTATCTCGGGCGAGTGTACTTAGTATCTGAAGGTATCGGGGATGGATGGATGAAGATTCTTCGAGATCCTTGTTCGAGCTTATTATCAAAAATGAAGACTTGGAAATCTAGTTATTGTTGGGTGTCTTTTTCCTTTTCTTTTACCACTTGGGGAATTGGCTCTATCACCACAAAATAACTATCACTTAAAGGAGTTACGTTGTAGTGCTCAGTGTCACATTCAATTGTGGATTTTCAAGAGGTGATATACGTCTTATACTCGATGGTTGGTTGGTTGAAGAGTATAGAGTACTTAGAGATTCAAATGGGCATGAATTCTCGGCACCGCTCTTTGTTACATATGTGCAAGTATAAGTCACGAGTTCGGGTTAGTTTACTTCAGGGTCAAATTCATCATATTGGGTTTTCTCCATCAGCTGTCACGACATAGAGCCTACAGAATGATAATGGGGATGATTACTTGTTTTGCTAAAAGAGTTTGAAAAGAGAGAGATTATGACGTATGAACACAACAGTTCATGCCTCGTACTCTAAAGAAAAGAAAAGTGTACGTTTCAGTGCGCTTTATCTTCCAAAGAAGAGAAATCTTCTTATGACGTATGAACACAACAGTTCATGCCTCGTACTCTAAAGAAAAGAAAGGTGTACGTGTCAGTGCGCTTTATCTTCTGAAGAAGAGAAATCTTCTAATTAATGACCATTCTCATCAACATGCTTCATTCTTTTTCCATGCGCTTCAGTCATAAAGTGACCCGGGCTACCACTGATTGTTTTCTCATTCCACTTGCTCGATTATAATGAAGATGGCGACATCATGTGCTTATTTTGTGGGAGAGAAGTGTGAATAGAACATTCGGATGATTTTCACTTATTTAGTCAAGAATGGCATCTCCGTATGCAATTCTTGAGGGGGAGAAGAAGTGTGAAATTTTTGCATTGTTGATTGATATTTGAGAATATAAATGGTCATACGGCTCTAAACTCATGTAAGAACCGAGCTTCTTCTTATCGGTCATCTTCACATGGAGTTTTCTCTTCTAAGAGCCGTTGGTTGACATCTTCACTCGGATTGATGAGTTTATCGACAAAGTGCTTCCGGTTAATGCTTCACATATACATCAACATGATGATTCCGAACAATCTCTCTGTTCTTGTTTGATGTGATTGGTAGTTTGGTTTTTACCATCTTGTGTGTTTTGTTAGCGGCCTGATTGCTGATTTCCTTGATGAACATCTTTCTGTTCTTGTTTGATTGGGAGAGATTTTAGTTAAAAGGATTTGCAAGATGTAAGTTAATTGGGATGCTTTTAATTGGGATGCGTTTGGTGTGAGTTGAAGATGTTAGCTATCTATTCCCCAACTGGACAATCTTGAAGAAGGTCGAGTCTGGGTTCTACATTACCTTTATATGTTGGAAGACTAAAGACGAGTCGCATTTGATTATTTAAAGACTTCTTCTTAATCACAGGCATTTATCAAACAGATTGTCGATTGGGAGAGCACTAATTGGGGGAGAGTGATATGTCGAATTTAATCCCCAATTAGAATTGCTCACATTATTCAGCATGTTGATTCTCACAAAGACTTCAAGCGATCTTCTCAAAAAATTTCAAGTATTTGGGCTTATAATGTTTTTGCTGATTCTGAAGTGTCAAAACCAGCAAGGGGAAGGAGACAAGCATCTAAACGCGAGTAAACTTGATGAACTTAATTATTCTAAGTGATTGAAGATATCCCGGGAAGACAAATGTTACTACCGCAGAGAAACTCAAGGTTTGACTCATGACGAGTAAACTTGATGAACTTAACTCTTCTAAGTGATTGAAGATATCCCGGGAAAACAAATGTCATGACCGCAGAGAAACTCAAGATTTTACTCATCAAGGCGTTTAGTGTTCTTATTCCAACTATGTGGGGGAAGAGATGGAAGAGTTAGTGTCTGAAGATGAAAGAGGTACACAAGTGTGTGATGATTTTGATGTTATCACAATCATCAGAGGAGAGAGATTGTGTACATTGGGGATGCTCAGCTGTTTTACTTGAGGGCTTAATTTGTGATTTAGAGATATAATCACTTATTCCGGTGTTGACATCCGGAGATTGTCACCGCAGAGATAATCGGTGATTCGCATGCTTCTTCAATGTTATCGGTTATTCTCTCTCTTTGGGCATTCTGTACTTCCGGGTTCTTGAGCTTCATACACTTCTTCAAAGGGAGAGAGAAAAGTATACATCGGGGTTATTCTTTGGCTATTGGACTTAATCTGCTACTTCGATGGTATAAGTTTCTCTGTCTTCGGGTTTGTGTATTCGGGTTCGTGAGCTCTAGTCTAAGAGATTGACTGCATCAATTCAACTACTCGGGGGAAGTGGTCTCTTGACACCTTTTGGAAAGGATTGCTTCAGACGTCAGTAGAAAAGAAATATGAGAAGAGTTATTTATACGTGGGATGATACGTTGCTGCTGTTCTTGTTGATGATATAACCCCGAACGAAGAATCTAGATTATCGTTCTTATAAGGAGCAGCGGGATTTATGATAATGGTGTGCTTCTTTGTGCACCCGTAAAGGCAAGCTTGAAATAGAGCTTCGAATACGCTCATCTAATGGATTTTCGGGTTGGGGGGAAGCTGCCAAAGTCTCACTTTCAAGTGGCTCAATCTCTCTCTTCGATTCAAGAGTCTTGGAAGCTTTGGTGGTGAATGTTTAAGAGATGGTGACTTCTATCTTCTACAACGGGGCTGCTCGATATCCTTATCTCGGTACTCGTATCATCATCCTCTTTAACTATATCATCTTCTCTATCTTTGTATATATTTATCTTAAAAACAAAATATAAAAATATAAAACCAACAAAAAGAAAATAGAAAAATATAAAACCTTCAAAAAAATCCATAAAAATCAGAAAATTTCAAAAATACCAAAAATATGTTTTCACATGACATGTCTTCTGGTATCGATAACATCTACGGTCTTAGAAATGTCATTCAATAATGGCACGGGACCATAGATGAAGTTGAGCAGGAGGTCTAAATATTCTTTTTCAAAACATGTCAAAAAATTATGGCTTACTGTTATTTCAGACTGTAACCCGCGTTTCAAAAATGGCTTACAGTTAATTCAGACTGTAACCCACGCTTAAACCATGGTTTGCTATTATTTCAGATAGCAACCCGCTCTTCATGAAAGGAAAGTGCTGCGCTAAACCAATTTTCAAACATTTCGTGCACTTATCCTAAAAACAAAAATGAGGAAAGTATGTCGATGGACTGCTGTTCCTACACAAATGTTTTTCCGTCTAAAATTCTTCAGAAAAATATTTGTTGTTTTCAAAAATGGTGATAAATAAGTTGCTTAAAATCAATCAGATTCAGAGTTTTTTATAAAATTTGGAAACTCAATCAATGACTTCAGCACTTTTAAAATCTTTTATAAATTGAGTCATTGATTGATGGGGATAATGTTTTCAAATCTATATCATCTAACAGGCTTTCTTAATTATCCTACGTGCTTAATTAAAAATGATAATTGCCTATGTTGAAGGACTAGGTTTCTAGGATATGATTGTTAGGTTTAGATGATTAGAGTTTGATGAACACATAATTCCCATGCCTTATATGAACTGAGTGATATGTTGCATTGACTCTTATTAGTCGATTGCTGTTTGGGGTGATGTCGACCACCATATATTTGTATGTGTGTTCACTAACGTATGCAGGTATATTGGTATAAAAGAATGTTCCCGATCCGGATCCCATAATTGAAGATGATTGGATGCCGAAAGGAAAGGGTAACTATATCTTGGGTTGACAAATGAAGAAACGGAGCTTAATTGGACTTCTATGGAGATTTGGCATAAATGCAACATAAGAGGTCTCACTGCATCAGCAGATGGTTTTCTTCTAAGTGATTGAAGAAACAGAGCTTAATTTGACCTCAGTTGGCATTCAAAATGCAACGTAAGAAGAAGTCTCACTGCATCAGCAGACGGTTTTTCTTCCAAGCCCTACAGCAACAACAGAAGCTTCTCAACCACCTAACATATCTTTGTGCAGGATAATCGTGATGATACCATTTTTCTAAAACTTTGATTAAATTGTTTTGAAAATGGAAAATATTGTTTTGAAAATATATTGGACTAAATTTTGAAAATCACCGGACTTCATTTTATCAAAATTTAAGTCACTCAATTATCGACTTCGGTCATCGATTGAGGGGGAGAGTGATTTAATTTAAAATATTTTCAAACAATATATCTTCAAAAGAGTCCGTTTGTACGAAATTATGTGGTGATCTAAAGATTTAATGTTATGTCATGGTATGATTTTTCTTTTGAATCAAGGTCTTTCAAAATGAAATTTTTTTCTGTTCTTGTTTGATTGTGAAATTGTTTTGTTTTACTCAAAAGATCTCTTAAAAATAATCATACCTGACACTAACAATCTTTAATGTCTTAAATTGGTCTTTATCTGTCATTTTTCTATATTAAATCTTGCCACGTCTTTTCCAAATTCTTCTAAATGATTTGAATCAATTGGGACCACAAATCTCAAATGGTTTGAAATTTTTGATCGGGGAAGAGATCGTGATTTAAATCTCAAATCTGTTTAAATGGAATTGGTTTTAGTCCTTCAAAGGCACTCCTGCCTCCATGTGCCAAACGATTTCAAATACACAATGCACATGTTGAGGAGGAGGATTTATCCAAAAACCAGATGAGTATTTAAACAAGGCCACATTTTCTCCCATATTTTCTAAACCTTATTAAATCACTTGGGATCTAAAATCTCAAAGGGTTTGATATTTTTGATCGAGGGAGAATTTGTGATTTAATAATGAAATTTGATAAAAGGTGATCGTTTTTGATTTAATTGTGCAGGTTGCTCTCTCATATGTGCTAAACGCTTTCGAATCTCGAAGCACATATTGAGGGGGAGCAAAACTATCGAGGTACAAAAAGTTTTTTTTAAAGAGACTTATAAAGTATCATGATTGAGTTTTCAAATGGTTTTCTTAATGGCTTTTGTGATTCGTGGATGTGCTTCAAAAGAACTCTTGCCTCTATGTGTTAAAATGATTTCTCTTATCCTATGCACATATTGAGGGGGAGAATTTACCAAAGAAATTCAAATGGCTTTTTCTAAGGAAAATGTGATCAAGAAATTATTTCAAAGAACTCTTGCCTCCATGTGCCAAACAATTTCAATATCATATGCACATGTTGAGGGGGAGCATTTCTAAAATGATCAAAACTATTAAGGTACAAAATGCTTTGATCTCGTATCACAAGTACCTTGATTGTTTTTCCAAATGATTTTTCAATTGGTTTCATGAAGGAAAGAACAATATCAAAAGACCGACCAATTTACTTTATGCATGGAGTTATAAGGATGGTTAGGTTAGTATTTGTTCCACGATCCGCCAGAAGCGGAGGGATCTTCCAGGGACAATCCACTAGATAGTGTAGAGTTCTTAGGAATGTTGAAAAAAGGAGAAAAATGAGAATATGGGAAGAGTGCGGACTGAGACAGAGCTAGAACTGGAATAAACCCAACAAGGTTCCAGTTATGAAGTCTCGGTAAGCCTGAGAAGGGGTTGAAGAATGAAAAAGAAATGAAATGAGAAAAGGGTGAAAAGAAATAGCCCTCCAATATTCAACCTTAGGCGAAACCGGTTCAATACATATGCTACTGGTGGTTACTAAGGTAACACTAGTATTGAAGACAAGACATCATGTGATGCATGCACTAAACTTCCCAAACCACTCAAGTTCCTCTTAAAAGGACTTGTTTCATTCTCACGGGGACCGACATAATCTATCGACTCTCTCTTAGAGATTGTTGATATTGAAGAAGGAGACCCTCTCCCTAGTCTCGGCATAGGAACCAAATGTGCACGATTGAGTCTAGAGCCAAGAGATCATCCACAATATCTCATTAGGACACAAAATTAATGAAGACTTGCTTTTTCACACAATGTGGAAAGTAAGTATATATTAAGAGTCCTACTCATTATCCTTGTGGTATTGCTTGGAACATCCGAGTGATATATAACAATATTCACGATGAAGATGGAAAGCCTTCTAGCGCCAACATCAAACAAGCTCTTGGTAGGTGGCATGTGAGATCTTTCATAAGATCAAGCTTGTGACAACTGGATAGAAACAATGGGGCGATTCATTCGTGAATCAACCTTGGTCCGGAATGGAATTGACGAATACTTTTGGAAAAACCGTTCGATGTGCAAACCTTCTTTTCTCTTTTGCTTGCGTCGAATGTGTACTTATGTTTTCAAACTCAAAAAGTATCTCGATTGAAAATACTTTTAGAAAAACCGATTCGATGTGCGATCTCTTCTTTTCGCTAGCACGTCGAATGTGTACTCATTCTCTAATACAAAAAGTATTTTGATTGAAAATTGATCTTTCTCATAAAACCTTCGTCGTATTGCAAAACTCTTTCTTCAAGCAATACGCGATTGTTTTTCAAATCATTTTTCATCAATCAGTGAATCTCTATTCGCTGGTTCACTCACTCCGTGTTGTCTTCTTTGAGACGTTTCGGTTTGAGAACAGCTAGAACGTACTGCGAAACCCTGTCAAGGAGATTCTTAGGAATCCTACGATCACTGGCAGATTTATACTGATCAACAGGGAACCGTGGGCGTGTACCTCAATTCGCGAAAGTGATCAAAGACACTTTCGTGTGTTTTATTGCTAACAGTTGTTTGCAGGTACATTTGGACGGTTGCGGTGATCCGAATTGAGGAGTCAATCCAAAGCCGCATGCTCACAGCATCCACACTTAATTTGAAGAAATCATGACTGGTGCATATCTACATAACTTGGCTCTGATATTTCATACTATGCTTCTGCTACGCTGCTGCAAATATCATGAACCAGTAAGGCTTCCGCTACTCTGATGGAAAGATGTCATGATTCAAAAGTGTGAGCATGTCGGTCCGAAAGTCACAACTTCACATGATGGCAACACAATAAAGGGTGATCCAGAGATTTACTGTGGCTGATGATCTCAAAGAAAGCTCAAAGATCATCAAGATGTGGATCAGTTCAAAGACCTCCACTCAAAGTACAAAACTATGCGGACTTTGAAGAATCGCTACAAAAGCACAAAGATTGCGGAAATGAAGAATTCATGTCTACGAGCTCAAGAACAAAGTCAAGAATAGAATGCTTGGATTCAAAATGTAAAACATGGGGTGACCTCCCTTAGGGGGAGATTGTTAGGAATTAGAAAATTCCATAGTAAAGAGTCGGTCACCCCAAGTGTTATCTAGCATAAGTTAGCTCGTAGACAAATCGTTAGTTACGTTATTTATTGTTTTATTAGTTAGTTATTAGTCTAGTTTAGTTTAGAGCAACACCGTGGAGGAAGGACGGGTCTTTACCCATCTGTATACGATCCACAGGCCGATAGGAGGTCGTGATTATTTTCTTGTAATATAAATACCCCTTCCATCCATGGAAGGGGTGGTGCTTCTCATTCAATCTAACCTTTCATTTGTGTAAACCTCTAGCAAGAACACCCTCTCTCTCTACTTTCTCTCTCTAAAATGGTAAACATGTATTTTGATCATCCAAGACCACCCGAATCATCAACACAATAATATTTGGATCCTAACAAATGAAAAAATGAAAGAAAAGTAATAACAAATAGAAATTCATCACAAGTGATAAAATTGTAAGAAATTGGATAAGACATAACAGATAGGCTGCACCTCAACCTCAACTTCAACCTCAACCTGCATACCCTCTATTGCAATGGCTGTAGCCGATGACTCCATCTCAACACGGACAAGTACTCCTTGGCCTGTACCCGCCTACTTCAGCATTATTGGTCAAATATTTGCCTTATCACGGACAAGTAGTCTTGTTATGCTCCGTCGACCACAAATATCTGCATGACTTCTTTTGCTTCTTGCTTTTATCAAATGCTTTCTCATCGTCCGTAACCACTTGATACGCTCCCTCATAAACCCCCTTATTGCTGCGCACACCGATGGATTTTTAACATAAATTTTAGTAGGCTTCTTTATACCCATAAACTCTTCAACAATTTAAGAAACATTACGGGAAAGGAACGGCTTAAGTTCGGCAAATTTCTCAACCCAGTTTTCAACTTCTTCAGCAATTGTACTACAAAAGAAGTCAACTTCCCTTTATTGTTACTCATCATATGAACCTGCGACTCAACTAAACCAGTTGCCTCAATTGCAAGCCTCTCTATTTCTTCATTGTTCTGACCATAACGAGCCTTTTGCCTCCTCAAATCAGCAGAATCAAATCTTGTCCAAGCGCCTAAGTAAATAATCGACGATTGCTGTGATAGAAACAACCTTGCAATTCTTGAACACACAAAAGATGTGACGACACAAAATACCACATGAACAAAAGTTGACAACGACAAAAAGCAACTGAACCATCTACTTTGTTATACACCACCTTCATCAAAAAAATAATAAAATTATAAACTTTAATTGAATATATCACAGGTGATACCTCATATAAAAACATAAAAGAAAATAATATCACGGTGATATTAAAACAATATCACAATATCACAAGTGATACTAAAACAATATCATAAACAGATATCACCGTGATACCTCATATAGACTTATAAACAAAGAAAAGAGATGTATCTACGTGACTCTCCAATGTCTTTTGATACAAATTAAGCTCTTCCTCGGTATTTTCTGAAGTACTTTCATCATCAACCACTCTTGGTACAATATCAGCATCCGGTTTTTCCTCAGATATAACAGAAACATCACAATCATCACCACAAATTTTCGACTTGATTGAACATAACCATGAGCCAGCAATTATCTCTTTCTGAACAAGAACAAAAAGCTTACGAGTGTGTTAGGAATTAGAAATTCCCGGTATTAAAGAGTCGGTCACCTCAAGTATATGTAATCGTTAGAATGCTCGTAGTCATAGTTATATTTAGTTAAGTAGTATTTTATTAAGTAACACCGTGGGAGGACGGACGGGCTCTTACCCACTGTATGCCTGATCCACACCCGTTGTGTGGCGTTTTATGTAAGACTATAAATACTCTCTACCTCCCAAGGTAGAGAGTTGGAGCTCATAATAATATCTTTCACTTTCTCTCACTAAGTTCCCTAAACCTCTAACTTTCTCTCTAGAATTCCACTTATACGCCCACTTTGTGTTAAGGTTTGATGTGTTTGTGAAATCCAATATCCAACAATTGGTATCAAGAGCCATGGTTAGATCATATCTTGCACATCTTTGGATTTCTAGTGGTTTTTAGGTGGTTTTGAGTTTGAAAAAGTTTAGTGGTTTTGCATCATTTGGTTGATTTCTTGTGTTAAAGCTTGGATTTTGTTAGTACTTTTATGTTTAGAATCATCACAAGTGTTTAGGTTTTCATTTGGTAAGCTTGAATCATCTTGGTTGGGTTGTTTTGGATTGAAAAGTGATGTTTATGTGGTTTTTCTTGCTAGCGACTTGATATACGGATCTCTTTCTTCGTAGCGACTTGCTTCACAATTTTGTAGCGAGTTACAGTTTTGGAGCTAGCGACTTAGACCTAGCGATTAACAGTACAAGTAGTGGACTCTCCACTACGGGTAGTGACTTGGTGGTAGCGACTTGGTCTGTAGCGAGTTGCTCTTTAGCGACTTGAATCTTTAGCGACTTGAGTAGCGAATTGCTGCCAAAATTTTGCTAGCGACTTGAGGCTTAGCGAGTTACTACTTAGCGACTTGCATTTGTCTAGCGACTTGGGACTTTAGCGACTTGGTGGTGCAGCGAATTAGGTGTTAGCGACTTGGTGCATTATCTTATAGCGACTTGGTTGATTTTTTACGAAGAAGAGGTTTGACCAAAGTTGACTTTTACGTCAAAACTTCAAACGGCCATAACTTTTGATCCGTAACTCCGTTTTGTGAAATATCAAAATCGCGACGGACGACCTGAATATTGTGAGGTTTCACCATGATGTCGTGAAACGAATTTTTCGAGGCCCAAATCCTCTCCAAAAGGAAGTTATTGAGCTTTTAAGTTTTTAGACCTAAATTTCTCCATAAAATCGTGCAACAACCAACCCAAATCACAACCAAACAACATCTCTGCTTATCCCACAAACAATCATAAGTCCTAACACACAATTTTCTATCATTGTGTCGATCCATCGGTCATCTTAACACATTCCATTGGTCATTGCTTAACGGTTTGGTCTTGATTTTAGTAAAATCCTGTGAAAGATTCTATTTCTCGGTTTAAATCATAGACTTGTAAAATCCTGTGCATTCCACCACATCATGTCTTACTCTCTTACGACCCATGATTTCAGAAGTGCTTAAATTGTATGATGCTATGGACAATAATGTTAATGAATGCTGCACAGCTTGAACGATTAAAGATGTTTGAATTAAACAATGAGGATGTGAGATCTTCATGTTCCGAGTACAATGAGAATGAATTGCACCTGCTACAGAATGCCATGAAAATGGAATGCAGCATTGAGCCCTATCGGCTACTTCATCTGCACCTCATACAGCTGTTTATCCATAGCTGGGGATCGAACATGTAGTGCTCTTTTCCGCCAGGACTTACCTAAATTGACAAGAAGCTTCTTTGTTGAACTTAGAACATTTAAAGCTGCAACTTACCAATGAAAAGGTTCAAAGGATGGTTCCAGTGCAGCTCTTCAAGTAATCTACAAACAATTTCAGTCATTCATCAGTGGGGAATATTCAGCAGATTACGATCAACACTTGACTGGAATTTCCTTCAAAAACATACTGGAATGGAAATTCAGGAATTCATTGAAACATTTATCCAACTCATGGATAATGTGAAAAAGTACATTGAAGAATCTGCACAAAAGAATGAAGCCGTGAATGAGTGTCAGTGCATGAAAGAATGTTGTGATAAGTTGGGTAATGTATCTGTTGAAGAATCGGGTGTTGCTGAATCACGAGAATGTCAGTGACAACAAAAAATGATGAGTCGGATAATGCAAAAATGGAATCTTCGTGCTCAAATTCACAAGAGAGAGAGGTGCACCAGACACAACCTGTGCAAGTTAATGCAAAAGAACGCTCCATGGAAGCTTCGGATGTACCCAAGATAGAGATGCACCCGTCACAGCCTGTGCATGTCAATGTTGAGGTAAGTTGCATGGAAGTTTCTGTTGTACCTAGTTGTGCATCTTCTACTCAAAATGATGATTATGAACTGCATGAGTACGCTGCATTTGTGCCTGATGATTCTGTTACCACTGAGCTTAACATATATAAGGATCAAGTTGCTATTTATGAACAGCATGCTAAGTTTGAGTTGACCACCCGTGAGCAGGAAATGGATGTCCAAATACGTACAACTATTAGAAAAAGTAGGTTTAGAGAAGAAGTATTAAAACAAGAGTTAAATTCCTTACAAGAAAAGCTTTCTAAAACTGCTAAGCAAAAACAAGAACTTCAAGAAAATGTTAAAATGCTTAAGCAAGAATTTAGTGCTAAGGAATCAAAACTTTTGAATGATTTTTCTAATCTAAAAACTTTGAAAAACAAGCTTGAAAATAAGTTGTACGTACAAGGAAACACCATTCATACTGCTCACATGATCACTAAGCATAGAGTTCTAAGTGACAAACATAGTGTTGCCTTAGTTGATGAACCAAACCCTGAGGCTTGTAAAAAGGCTAGAGAAGCTCATAAGGTACTGTATGATGGTAATGAGATCCTTAAGCCTAGACAGAAACCTAGTTGCGCTGAGGAAGATAAGAAATCAGATGAAGTCACTAGGGAGAAAATGAATAAGAAGCTAGAAGATCCCGAGTGTAAAAAGAACAAGATAACGATAAAACCCCATGATTACACTAAGGAAAATTGGATATCCTTAAACATGTTTAAGCCTTAGACTCTATTGACCCCGAACAAGTGTTCGGAAAAAGGATATGGACTTGCAAAAAGCTTGAAAATCTTGTTGAAAAGAATCCCCCTTGTAGGAAATTCCCTAAAGCGAGTGTGTATCCTCCAAATACACCAATGCATTTAGTTCCTAGAACTATTGCCACTAAGAGCAAGACCTTAATCAGTCAATATGTTATTCTTCAACTATTTGTCGATTTTGAGAAAACTTGTAAGAAAAGGATCACACCCACTGGGATAACTGAAGGGAAAGGGGTTTTGAGCAAACAAAAGAATGCTATCTAACTGAGGTCATGCCTTTCTTTAAACAACTAAAAGATCATTTTGAGTGTCTTAAAAATGGGATAAAATCAGATATTAAAGAAATGGAAAAGGAATTTGATGCAATGATAGTTGAGGTTAGTGACTATGAGCGAGAATTAAAATATAATGAGATTGAGAGGAAGAACTTGCATACCTTGAATGAGAATCTTATTTCTGAATGTATTACTCAAGATGTGTTTTACATTGCTACAAATTGTTCCATTAATGCTTCTCAATTTCATGAATTATCTGTTGCTCTGAAAGTCTCCCATGATCGTGTCATTGAGCTTGAAAAAACTAATTCTAAACTATCTGAGAAAATTGAACTGGATGATCACGACAATTTGGTTAAACAATTTTCTAAACTAGAAGTTGAGCATTTTAATTTACAACTAAAATATCAACATCTTAAAGAAAATGTCAAAACTTCAAATATCAAGACATCCTCAGATGCTCCAGAGTTTGATGCAGTTTTTCAAATTAACAACGTGATGAACAGATTCAAGCTCATTGCAACACGATCAGAAAGTTGAAAGCCCAAATCTCTCAATTAAAGGGTCAAAAGAACAATATGGCAGGCTCCCAAATGCCTCCTCCTTTAGATTCTCCGAATTCTCAAACTTTTCATCTTCAAAACTTAGTTAATGCCTTACAAAAGGAAAACGAGAGTTTTCTAGAAGAAAATGAAAAAGTTAAAAGACATTTTAAAGAGTTATATGATTCAATAAAAGTCACCCGTGACCAAAACAACGAAAAATAACGTCTTTACAAAAGGAAATTGAGAATCTGAAGTCGGAAATGGGAAACTGCCACTTGTTTTCAATAAGAATGTTGTCTCAAAGTCACCCTTAGATTGCAAATACACTGTGACTGTTAAATATATTCCTCCTCATCTTAGGAATAATGAACATGCTTTTCATGACTACTGTGCTCACCTTAAGGATAGTCTAGAATGTCTCCGTGAGATTGTCGAAGAGGATTTCATTAACAAACCTCTTGATAGTGAAATTAGGTTTGCTTGCCTCCACGCCAAACGATCTCAAGAGCTGCTTGAATGTGTAATTGCAACATGTCCAAAACCCTTAGGTGAAAAAGGCAAAGCTGTGAAGCCTTGTTCTATGCCTAGTGCCAAACAAGAAATCCGTTCTATGCCTAAAGCCAAGCATGTGACCCTTGATATGCCTTGTTCCATATCTAAATTCAAGCAAGCAACCTGTGATGTGCCTCCTAGAATTTCAGATCCCAGCACTTCTAGACCAGGAATGCACAAAGTAGTGAAGCCATGTAATGTTCCCATCGTTACTTCTACAGATGTTAAGATTGACACTAAAGTTAGCGGGTCAAAACCTAGAAGCTATGCAAAGAAGGATAGGATTACGCAAATTAAAGTGATCATGATAAGGAAGTGAAAGAACACCATAGGGACAAGAAGTTTGATTTGAACAAAAGAATCGTGTTAGTTCTAGTATTAGCTCTAAGCTTACTAAAATTAATTCGAGGCCTTATGCTGTCTGCAAAACATGTAAAAAATGTTTAATTTCTGGTAATCATGATAAATGTGATGTGTTATTTCTGAGGTCTAAGATTCATAACCCAGTTAAGAAAGTTTGGAGACCGAAAGAGATTAAGCAATCACTGGAAACCTACAGGGAATGTTTTTACCAATGTAGGATTTCAGTGGAAGCCCACAGGTCGAATATTCACGAATGGCAAACCTTGCCCCTTAACTAGATCCACTATGCCTAGAGTAGTGACTGTTAAGGTTTGGAAGCCAACTGGTAGAATAATCCCATTAAGCACAAAATGTCATTTGACTAAGTCTGATGCTTCTACTAGTTTAGCTCCTAGTGACAATGACATTGCATCTAGGGTTTCTGCTGATTCAAAGATTGTTTGTGCTAACCAAAAGGAACCCATGAGCACGTGGGGATCCAATGTTTCCAATTCTCTATCTTTCGTATGTTGTCCAAAGCAGGTCGTACAAATCGTCCCTTGGTATTTGGATTCGGGCGGCTCTAAACATATAACCGGGCTCTAAACAATGACGTCTGTTCACTTCAGTTCAGGCCTCGTACTTCATCATTATGGCGTCTGCAGATAACACTTCAGGCCCGTTCTCAAAGAAAAGAAAAGTGTACGCTTCAGTGCGCTTTATTTTCAGAAGAAGAGAAATCTTCATGTTTATGACCATTCTCATCGACATTCTTCATCAACAAGCTTCATGTTTCTCCCATGCTCATTCAGTCATCAAGTGGATCTACATTCATTAATGTATATTCTTATTCACTTGCTAAATCAAAAATGGCAACTTCGGATGCAATTTTTGAGGGGGAGAAGAGTGAATATACTAAATGATGATGGATGTTTGAATAATGGTTATACGACTTAAAGTTTGATGACTCTCCTCCAACGCCTAATGTTTCACTCACTAAGGATAAATGGGATTTATTGTTTGGGATTCATCAGTTCAAGATATGTTTGATGATCATCAAAGAAGTACAACTCAGACTACTCAAAAAGCCCTATCTCCGGTTATTCCTCAAGGCGTTGATAATGATTATCATAATATTGTAGTTGCACTCATGAATAATGATCCGCTCTTTGGTATTCCTTTGCCAAATCTTCACGGATTATTGTTCATGAATAATGATCCACTCTTTGGTATTCCTTTGCCAAATCTTCATGGATTATTGTTCCTCACATCGTGCATGCTATAAATCAACCACATGAACTTCAAGGAAAATGTCTACCTCATCCGCTCGAAGTTATTGGTGTATCCTCCAGATCCGTCTCTACATGAATACTTTTAGGAAGAATACATTGATGTTGAGGCATCATTTGTTCCGGTTCATTCAATGGGTGAATGTACATCCGGTTGTATGTTTATTCACATGTTGGGCATTTGACACAAGTTGATTACTTCGGAGTTAATCATTTATCACTTATTTGAGATTGATGTTGACTTCACAAAGGCGTGTTCTTATTTGATAACTTGCTCGGGCTTAAGAATTTGAGTTGAAGGCTTGGTTTATCTAGTTACCAGCAGTCGGAGTGGATGGTTGAAGACCTGGTTAACTATCACTATTAGGGGTTACGTTGTTTTACCGGTGTCACATGCAAATGACGATGTGGATAATATCAAGAGGTGTTAATGTCTCATACCTTGTTTGAGTGTGAGTACTTAGAGATTTGCTTGAAGCATAGATTCTCGACACCGTTCTTCCATCTTTAAGTGCAAGCTTAAGACACAAATACGGGGAATTCGACTTCAGTTTCAAGTTTGGTATATTGGGTTTTCTTCAACAGTGGTCACTTCAAATTGTCTACATATGGGTTGATAAAGATAGTCAGAGAGAGTTTATGTAGCAATTGATTCTCACAGGATTCATTTGGGCTATTTGAGTTCTTCTCACAAGATTTCAAGTTTATGGATATATTATGTTTTGCTGATTCTAAGGTATCAAAACCATTTGGGGAAGGATATATTATTCCAACTATTTGGGGGAAGTGGTCTCTGGAGACCTTTGGTTTATGTTACTTGAGTGTTCAGTTGGAAGAAATGTGAGAAGAATATTTGGAACGTGAGATGATCTTTGCCTATCGACATCTTATATACGGTTTATGATAAAGTGCTTCCGGTTATATGCACAACATGTTCACTTGATCGAGCTAATTCAGTTATTTCAGAGTTGACATCCACAGAGATGATTAGTGACTCAACATGTTACATGGATGTCATCGTCTCTACTCTTGTTAGGTACATGTGTACATTATGTGCTGATTGGTTATATGTTATATAACCGGAATGCACTTGGTAAAATGAAGATGTTGATATATTGTTCCCTAAATAGACAACTGGTCAATCTTGAAGAGTAAGGTGTACATCGGGGATGCACACAGCGAGTTCATGTGATCGGTCGTAATCAGTTAATCCGGATTTGATAACCACTGAGACGATCAATGTTTCAACTTGTTACTTCGGTGTTCTCGTGTTCTTCATGGTGCTGAGCTTCAATCAATGAGACCGCTTTGTATTCAACTCTACTTCTTAGGGAAATGGTCTTTATTCGATGTTTGTCGGTTTGGGGGGAAGCTACCAAAGATTCAAATTGAGAAGGCTCATGTCCCGACGATTTTCTTAGAAGCCTCGAATGCTTTGGTGGCGAAAGTTTAAGAGATGTTGATTCCTTTCTTCTACAACGTGATGAACGATATCTTTATCTCGGTACTCATTTCATCATTCTCTTAAACTAATTTATCTCTTGTAAATATTTATTCGAAAAACAAAATACAAAATTATAAAACCTTCAAAAAATCAAATAGAAAAAATATAAAACTTTCAAAATCCATAAAAATTTGAAAAATTAGAAAAATCTTCAAAAAAATATTGTCTTTTTGTCATGTTTCTCTCGATTCGATAATATCTACGGTCTTGATGTTGTCATTCAAAGAATGACACGGGACTTTAGATGTTGTTCGAATTTTTTATAAAAAAAAAAAAAATCAAAAAATCAAAAATTATTTTTGGGAGAAAGAGAAAAAAATGGTTTATTGTCATTTCAGGCAGTAACCCGCTTTTTCAAAGAAAGAACAGAGCCATACTTTATCATGTTTTCAAAATTCCATGCTCTGATTTTTTAAACATTTATCTGGCTGAAAACTAAGCGCTTTGAAAAATAACTCAGTCTCTATTTTTGATAATCATCCGGACTTATTTGTCAAAATATCAATCTCTCAATCAACAACCTATGTCATTGATTGAGGGGGAGAATGATTTCAATTAAATTAAAAAGTTATTTGGCATTCAATTGTTTTCAAAAGATATTCATGCATGTTTTATCAATGGAGTTTAAAGTCTTAAAATCCGATCATTATCGGTTAAAACGCTTTCATAATCAAGTCACAATTCTCCTTAAAAGCTTTCAAAATCAATTTAAATCTATAAGAGATCACAAATCTCAAATGATTTGATAATTGTGATCGGGGAGAATGTGTGATTTAAATTGGATTTAAACTGATAATTCGGTAAATGGTTTTATAAGGATGTACAAGCTCTCCTTCCCACATGTGACAAACGATTTCAAATTTTCCATGCACATGTTGAGGGGAGCATCTATCTTAAACCTATGATTTGAAACGTGATAACTTATCTCAAGTGCAGTTCCCTAGTATGTGCAAAACTCTTTTCAAATCTCGAGGCACATATTGAGGGGAGCAAAATCATGAAAACCTCATCCTTCCCCAAAATGCTTTATCTACTTGATTCGATTAGGGAAGTGATGTTGATATTTTTTGAAAATGGTAATCAAAGAAGTTAATTCTTTCTCTTGCCTCCGTGTGGAAAACTATTTCAAATACTTGATTCACATGTTGAGGGGGAGTTCTTCTTCTAAAAATATCAAAAACAATTCAGGTACAAAATGCTTTGATAAAATATCATAAGTATCTGGATTGATTTTCAAATGGTTTTCAATTGGTTCCTATGGCAGATGAACAATACCAAAAAGACGACCAACTTTACATTATGTATGGTGATATAAGGACGATAAGGTTAGGTATGTGTTCCCATGATCCGCCAGAACGGAGGGATCTACCCAGGGACTATCCACTAGTTAGTGTAGAGTTCTTAGGTATGATGATAAAAGGAGAAAAAAAAGATATGGGAAGAGTCTTGGACTAAGGCTGAGCTAGTCTTTGGAATAAACCCAACAAGGTTCTTGCTATGATGAAGTCTCGGTAAGCACTGAAGGGGTTGAAGAATAAAAAGAATTGAATGAGAAAAGGGTGAAAACAAATAGCCCTCCATTTTATTCAACCTTAGGGCGTAAACCGGTTCAATTCATATGCTACTGATGGTAACATCGGTATTGAAGACAAGACGCCATGGACCCAGTGGACGATCGCACTTCAACTTTCCAAACCACTCAAGTTCCTCTTAAAAGGACTTGTTTCATTCTCACCGGGAACCGACATTATCTATCGACTTTCTCTTAGAGATTGTTGATATTGAAGGAGGAGACCCTCTCCCTAGTCTCCCATATAGGATCCAAATATGCACAAATTGAGTCTAGAGCCACGCGATCATCAATAAATCTCATTAGGACACTTTCAATGAAGACTCTCTGTTTCACACAATGTGGAAAGAGATTATATCTTGAGTCCTACGCATTATCCTTGTGGTATTGCCAGAACATCCGAGTGATGTGTTTACATATTCACAATGAAGATGGAAAGCCTTCTGAGCCAACATCTAACAAGCTCCTGGTAGGTGGCATGTGAGATCTATTATACAGATCAACCATGTGACAACCGAACAGAAACAATGGGGCGATTCAATCTTTTGAATCAATCCGTTCAGTGTTATGGATTGACGGATACCTTTGAAAAACCCGTCTTTGTGCTTTAAAACTCTTTTCATTAGCACGTCGACCGTGTACTAATTTTTCAAATCAAAAGGTGTTTTATGATTGATAATTGATTTTCATTAAAACCTTCGTTATATTGCAAAACAATTTCTATTGAGCAATACACTATTGTTTTTCAAATCTCTTTTCATCAATCATGGACGTAAATTGCCTGGTTCACTCACCCGTGTTGTCTTTGAGACGTTCCGTTTGAGAACGCTAGAGCAGTACCGCGAAACCCCTCCAAGGAAATTCTTCGAATTATACCGATCACAAAGACTTGCTGATCAACGGGAACCGTGCCGTACCTCAATTCATCGAAAGTGATCAAAGACACTTTCGCATGCTTTATTGCTAACTGTCTTATGCGTACACCCGACGCTTGCAGGTACCGACGTAATGAAGCGTCAATCCATAGCCGCATGCTCACCTAACACATTCATCTCAAAAGAAATCATGATAAGTGCATCAATGACTCGATATTTTCACCATGCTTCGCTACGCCCAATATCATGAATCAACTAATGCTTCCGCTACTCTGATGAGAAGATATCATGATCCATAATGTGAGCATGTCGGTCCGAATGTCACAACATCACATAATACCAACACCACAATGGATGTATCAGAGATTTTCTACTAGCAGATGATCTCAAAAGCCGCTCAACATTATTATCACGGATCAAGAAAGACCTCCACTTGGATTAACCAAACATGCAATGAGTGGAATCAATGACTACGAAGCCGGAGCAAAGTACTACATCAAGAATGCAAGATCAATTGTTAATGTAATATCTGATTGTATTCAATGTCATTTTAGAATATGGTTGAGGTGACTCCCTGGGAGATTGTTAGGAATTAGAAATTCCCGGTATTAAAGAGTCGGTCACCTCAAGTATATGTAATCGTAGAATGCTCGTAGTCATAGTTATATTTAGTTAAGTAGTATTTTGATATGTAACACCGTGGAGGACGGACGGGTCTTTACCCACTGTGATGCCTGATCCACTGTGTGTATGCTTATGTAAGACTATAAATACTCTCTACCTCCCCAGGTAGAGAGTTGGAGCTCATAATAATATCTTTCACTTTCTCTCACTAAGTTCCCTAAACCTCTAACTTTCACTCTCTAGAATTCCACTTATACTTCCACTTTGTGTTATGGTTTGATGTGTTTGTGAAATCAATATCCAAATTGAGTGTAAACCTTGTCGCATGAATTTCAATTCCTAATGGCGCCAACAAAGTAGGAAATGAGTCAATCGACCGATGATCTAAATTTCTGTATGTATCTCTCAAGTTTCTCCATTGCACTCATAACACACCCGCTAATTTAACAAGAGTAGAAGTAGGAGACTTGAAATGTGAAAAAATCCAGTTCTCACTCCCTGACCTAGATGTGGTCCTCATCACCCACATAGAGGAGAATCAAACAAAAAAAAGCAGAATCCATGACGCCCTAATCCTATACATCTTATTCAACCACTTATGATTCAAAAGACCAAATTCAACCATCAACTCATTCCATCTAATCTCAAACTCTTCAGGGCCAATATACATGTTCCAAACAATCTTGTGAAATTTATGCTTGAAATCAGTATCGTCATAAATTTCGATACAATCGTAAAAACAAAGAAAAAAATAATCATTATAGACAAAAATGAAAAAAAGTATCACAAGTGATACAATCCAAAAGGCTACAAGGGATACAAAAAGTATCAAGTGATACAATACAAAAGATGCAAATATCACAAGAGATAAAAGATGCAAAATATCACAGAGAGATACCTTAGACGGAAGCTTTTGCATGATATGCCACATACAAAGTCCGTGCTTTGAATCGGAAGAACTTCGCTATAGCCTTCCGCATTGCACCATCTTGATCAGAACAATGATATTGGAGAACGAACAAACGCTTTCTTGAATGCTTGCAGTAACCAAACATAAGATTCAGTAGTTTCATTCTTAAGAAGACCGAACAACTACGATCTCCTATGATTATCTATTGCAGTAAAAGGCATTTAAAACCATCCGGTATTCTGAAAAAAAAGTATCTCATTCTGATAATATATACAAAATGTAGAAAAAGCAAATACAAATATCACAAGAGATACTAAAAAAGGTTTAAACAACATACTTGTTTGTCTTGTATGTGGCATCAAATGAGACGATATCGCCAAACTCTTTGTAATTCAATTTAGCAACTTGATCAACCCAAAAGAGTCCAATAAGCTCAGCGTTCTCAACAAGATAATCAAAAGAGAAGTCTGATGTAAATTGCATCCGATCTTCCATACGGTTAATAAGCATCTGTGCATCGCTATCTCCTATGAAACAGTTTATACCACGAACTAGATTGTTAAACTCAGTCTCTGTACCATGAACAAGTGCTGAGGACCCTTTCAACCCGGTATACAAACTGTGAGCTCTAGTCGCCCTAATATTATAATTCGAAGCTTTGATTATAAAGAGCTGCTCAGTGTATGTTAGCTTCCTCTCACTCTTGGACAAATGCTTATACTCAACACGATCTAGCTCATGATTATGTTCCACATCGAACGTAGTAAGCCTATATTTTCTACAACCAGGCACCATATGAAAAACTGCACGTGCTTTTCAACCAGTAATTCTAAAGTTCAAGTCCTCACTTGTTTGTCACCTTCTAGGAGCTAACGTATTCAAACGAATTTTCTTTGGGCACCCTTCCCTATTGTAAACTAAATACTTCTCTTTTACAAATCCATCCCTTAATCTTTTCTGAGTAGACTTTCTAATACCAAATCCTGCCTCTGAAGCATATATCATGTACATACTAATGCAATACTCAAACAGAATCATAAACACTAAACAAACTGTAGCACACTAGCAGAACTCTAGGAACCCAAAACCGATCCACCGTGAGTATCAATAAAATCATGATGAATAAAAGATGAAGGAGTTTTCAAACCACTAGAAGCTGTAAAGAAGGTGATAAAACACAAAGTCAAAAAGCATAAAACAATAACTTCGAAAATTATCTTAAAATATCACTGGTGATACTATACATTATTTGAAATATCACTGGTGATACTATATAAATGATGATTCTACAAAAATACTAAACAAAAACAACAACACATCCAATCAAACAACTTATTTAAAAGCAATATAACATCTACATTAATATACATTAACAACTTATTCATGAAGCTTATTTAAAAGCCTATCATAACAAAACCTATAACTCAATTCAAAGAACATAAATTGACAACAACTATAACTCATTTTCGCACAATATATGCAACAACTGCAAAACACGACTATTCTTAAATATACAGAATTGCTTAAGAAATCACTTCCAAAACACTAGATTTACGACTACTTTGACTACACAAAGAAAACGCCAAGACAAAAACACTAACAGTACAACTATCAGCACCAACACTATCACTCTTCTTCATTCAAATCACTAACAAAACACAATCTCTCTTATCAATAATATGCAACAACTGCAGAATAACAGATAGAAATATCGAAACATCGCAGTAAGAAATCAAGTACACTACATTTACGATTATTTAGTAAAAAACTTAAAATTAGAAGCAAATTACTCTAAAAACCTTAATTAAAAGCAAATCAATCTTCCAAAATATCACGGCCAACATACTACACAAAATTAAACTCAACAAAAACACATCCAATCAAACTAAATAACCTTATATAAAAGCAAAATCAAAAATAATGTACCTTCATGAATAAGCAAAAACTAACAACACTACAAAATATCGATAAATATATTAAATTAAAACTGTTAATGATGCATTATCATCAACATTAGAAGCACAATTTGAACTCTCGAACATCTAAATCAATTGAATCATCTCCAAAAGGAACTTCATTAAGATCAAAAATCTCCATTCTGCAAAATTGAAGAAGATAATTATGAAATTGAACAAAATAATTACGAAATTGAACAAAATAATGAAGAAATTGAAGAAGATAATGAAGAATTGAAGAATTACCTGCGGGATGTGGAGCACGCGGACGAGATGACGGTGGTTGTACAGTGATCACGGTGGAGGATGTGGTGGTTGACCTGGTTGTTGTGATTGAGAAGAAGATAACCGTTTATGGAGGAACCAGAGAGAAAAGTGTGTGTGAGAAACAGAAAGTGATAAAAGAAAAGAAAAAAACAAGATATATATTGGGGTAAAAAATAGGTTAAAATGTTTAAATCTTAGATTAATCAATAGCCATTAGATCAATCCAAATAGAAGGTGGGATTTGTCCCTGGTAAAGCACCAAAATAAGAGTATGCAAATGAAAATTCCTCCACTTTTATAATACTTGCATTTATCTAGCATTTTTTAGATGAAAATATCATATGTTGCACAATGTTGGGACAGAGTTGATTTAGTCAAAATGAAATACTACAAAGAATATTAACTTCTGATATATCACTAAATAACTAACTTTCATGAGCCAGAACTAAAAAAATGTCATAAAGTCAATTTTATGATACAAATAGCAACATTTGTCATTAATCTATGAACAAAAATCCACATATATTCGACAAATGGTGCGTACAAACTTGGGGGAACCATTTTAGTTTCTCTTAAGGCTTTTTCTGGTTTACCTATGTAGTAAATTGTTGACACTTATAGTAGTAGTATAATCCAAATCATAAGCTTCTATCCACTCAATAACACATACATAATGAGAATAAGTGTTTATTTTAAATTTCTTTAAACACTACTCTCATAAGCACAAGTCTCATGTTGATCCACGATATATTCATTGTCGTATAATTGTAATATAAAAACATCCACAAAAGTTATGGTGCTTTGTAGTGCATTTGAAAGAGCAAAATGACACGTAGAAAGAAAATAAGAACCTTGTCTAACTTTCATGAGTAGATTTCAACGAAGAAAAATTCTGCAAAAATAGAAAAGAAAAAGAAAACAAAAGTGCATATGAAGAATTAGAACTTGGTAAACACTCTTAGAATACATCTTAGCTATTAATAATCAATGAACTTTTTCCTTTTAAACGTACAATGATAACTATGATTAGTTAAACTTCAAGATGGAAACATTTTAGTTGGCATGGGAAAGGTTAAACATTACAATGGTTGATGCTTACTATATATTAATTGAGCCATATTACCTAAACAACCACATTTCCTTGATCAAGACTATGATAAAGGTAATCCTAGTTTACATGCACTTTCAAATCTTTGTAGACAACAAAGACATTTGACGTTAAAAAGATATAGCAAACAAACTGATTATGCACTAATTAAAAACAATAGACCATGAAATATCTATACTACTTATAATACACGAAGGCACCTCACTCTTAATTTTAAGACGTACAAGAAATTAAGCATGGTGTACAACACTTTAATGCACCAAATTTTCAGAATTACAACAAAGTAAGCATATTGTACAACAAAATAAAGCGTTGTGTCATTTTAAGACCAAAATTCTATCAACATTAATGCTATTAAAAACACTCATTCACCAAAAATTACAACAATTTAAGCACAATGTACAATAGCTGCAACCAATTTTCAGATTTACAACAGAATAAGCATAGTGTACAACAAAATAAGCATGATGTAATTTTCAGACTTATTTTCAGACTTACAACATTAATGCTATTAAAATGATCAATGTTATTAATGACTATAATGACTACTACTTATAAGAAAAGAAACATAGTGTACAACACTTTAATACACATAATTTTCAGAAATTCAAGACAAGAAGCATAGTGTACAACAAAATACCACATTAATGTTATTTAATGTAGTCAATTATTTAACTGGTCAATAAATACAATTAATACGGAAATACAAATTATCAAGCATATTGTACAACCAAATTTGTTAGGAATTGGAAATTCCATAAGTAAAGTGTCGGTCACCCCAAATATTATCTAGCATAAGTTAGCTCGTAGACATATCATTAGTTACGTTATTTATCAGTTTATTAGTTAGTTATTAGTTTAGTTTAGCATAGTGCAACACCGTGGAGGAAGGACGGGTCTTTACCCACTGTATACCTGATCCACAGGCAGATAGGAGGTCGTTTAGTTTGTAACCTATAAATACCCTCTACCTTGCAAGGTAGAGGATTGGAAGTTCTAATCTAACCTTTTACACTTTTGTTTATCTCTCTAGAATTCCCTCTCTACTCTCTTCATCTCTCTAACCATGGCATTCATATACTATCACCATCCTAGACCACTCGAATCATCAAACACAATAAATATATTCGATCCTACAATTGGTACCACAGCCAAGGTTTTGTTGTTTGTGTTGATTCTCGTGGTTTATTTCATGGTTTTATATGATTTGTTCATTATTTGATGCGGTTTGTGTTGTTGATGTGGTTCGTTATTATTGGTCAAATCTTGCACTATGGTTGATATGGTTCTTTAAACTGATTCATATAGTCTTGATATTGGTTTGTGGGTTTGTTGTAGCAAAACTGGTTTTACAAGTGTTGTTATGTGGTGTTAAAACATGTCTTATGTTGCTGCTTTTATGATGACCAAATCTGCTTTGTTGTCAGCCGGTTGTGCTTATTGAATCTAGTTTTAGTTTTCTGGTGACTATGCTGATTCATATATGCTATTTATGGTCATGTTCTTCTCGCTTAGTTAACCGTTTACGTTTAATTGGTACTTTTTTGGAGCGCAGTTGTGTTTATGTCGAGTGCTCTTAACTCAAGATTTTTGAATGCGAAGCTGCCATCATGTCCGTATTCGAATATGCTATGTGAGTTGGTCGTTGTCAAATGCGAGTTGGTATGGTCAAATGCGAAG
>OU343216.1:190074616-190102839 GCA_910596185.1 Chrysanthemum makinoi
AAAACGCCACACAACCGCTGTGGATCGGATACAAGTGGTAAAGACCCGTCCGTCCTCCACGGTGTTACTAAACTAAATACTACTTAACATAAAAGTACTTTGACTACGAGCTTTCAAACGATTACATATACTTGAGGTGACCGACTCTTTAATACCTGGAATTTCTAATTCCTAACAGAGACCTTGGGAGAAACCATTGGAGAAATGATAGCCATAAAAATTGTGTATGCAGTAGGTCCATCATCCACATCGAGTGATGCATCACAATCAATTTGAAAGGCGTTTCTGATGATTGTGACCTATCTCCTGAATTGGCCGCCATCCACATCAGCATCATAGGTCTTGGCATTGCCCTCAAAGAAGAAACAATAACTCCTCTTCATCCAACGCAAAGACCATTATCCCGAAGCAGTACAAGCAAAGATCTTATCTCAAGTAATCAAAGATTCGCGGGACGCTTTGAGATGTGCGCCTTGCAATGTGTCCCTCACCACCACACTTATAGCATTTGATCGGCTTAGTTTGACCTTGATTTCCATTTCTTCCTCGATCCGACACCAACATAACCTCTACCGCCTCCTCCTCTTCCTCGATCATAATGTCTTTCCCCGAATCCGTTGCACAACAATTTTCCCATCTCCTCAGAGCTTGATTGTGCTGGTTAAGCTGTTCGAGGTCAGTTGTTGGTTTCAGGGGAGAGAATTCATGTTTTGACTAATCGGAGAGCCAGCTGATTAATGAAGTTACCACGGTGCATCAAAGACGCCTTGTTTGAACTTTGGATCGGGAATGAGTTTGTGAGTTCCATCACCCATGGGTATAACTTGTGAAGCTTTAATAGTAATCCCAATGTTCGAGGTATAGGCGCTTGAATCATTTGATGAGCTTGTCTCTCCTGGATTTGTTTTGAATTGTTCAAGAATCCTCTTTCAAACATGGCATGTCTCTCATTCTCAGAAGGAAGGCATAGACCGCTCATAGTTAGTATTCTTCAACCTTTAATGAGCTTCACAGTAAGTAAACAAATTTGTTTATCTCGATTCATGTTGTTTACAAATTTTGAGTTCAAATTGAATGTTGGCATAGTCATTCCTGATGTTCCTCATGTCATTCACCAGCTTATGAAATCTCACATAGTACTCATAGACACTTCACTCCGTTTCATCTTGAAGTGCTCAAATTCATCATACAGCTGTGATTCTCGGTCTTCAAAGCTACTGAACCGAAGAAGCATCTTGACATTATCCCATACAGCCTTTTGCCCTGTTGTGATTGATAAGCTTAGATGTCCTTTGGTAGACCTTGCAGATAATGTTGGAAGCTCGGATATTCTGACGAATCTCTTTTTCTCCTTATCGCCAAGCTCATCATATACATCTGGTCTGGCCCATTCCGTGAAATCAAAGTTCCATCTTCAAGATCAAGTATATCTCTAGTAGTTTCAACTCTGTAAGGTCCTTCATCAATGGATTTGAGAATGTTAACCCCATTTCTTTCCAAGACAGATAATCATTCGCTGAGCCCAAGAGTCATAGTCGGCCTACAAGCATGTGGACGAAAGTGTTGAACCAGCTGCTTGAACATCCTTGGCAACGTATGGAGATGATTGTAGGAACGTTGGTAGACATGATGACAAGTTAAACGAGATTTTATAACTCTATGATTAAACCGGAAAATAGATTCTTTCACTCGGATTTTATGAATCAAGAGAAAACCGTATTTAAAGGAAATCACTCAAGTCGCTTGGAAAATTGTAAACCAAGTCGCTAAAGTTCCAAGTCGTTATGTAACAACTCGCTACAATCCAAGTGGCTAACAAAATTTTGGCAGGAATTCGCTAAGCACCAAGTCGCTAAATATTCAAGTCGCTAAATAGCAACTCGCTAGGTACCAACTCGCTAACACCAAGTCGCTAACAATATAAAGTACAAGTCGCTAATTTCCACTGTCGCTACCCGAGTGGAGATTCCACTACTTGTACTGCTTGTCGGCTTGTCTCACTAGGCAAGTCGCTAGGCCTAAGTCGCTAACTCCACAAACTGCAACTCGCTACCAAAATATAAAGCAAGTCGCTAGCAAGAAAAGCTATCCGTAGATCAAGTCGCTAGCAAGAAAAATCTCACAAACACCACTTTTCAATCCAAAACAACCCAACCAAGATGATTCAAGCTTACCAAATGAAAACCTAAACACTTGTGATGATTCTAAACACAAAAGTACTAACAAAATCCAAGCTTTAACACAAGAAATCAACCAAATGATGCAAAAACCACTAAACTTTTTCAAACTCAAAAACCACCTAAAAACCACTAGAAATCCAAAGATGTGTAAGATATGATCTAACCTTGGCTCTTGATACCAATTGTAGGATATTGGATTTCACATAGACATCAAACCATATCACAAAGTAGGCGTATAAGTGGAATTCTAGAGAGAGAAATTTAGAGGTTTAGGGAACATTTAGAGAAAGAAAATTCTTATTATGAGCTCCAACTCTCTACCTTGGAAGGTAGAGAGTATTTATAGTCTTACAATAAATCGCCACACAACGGGCTGTGGATCGTGCATACATGGGTAAAGACCCGTCCGTCCTCCACGGTGTTACTAAACTAAATACTACTTAACATAAAAGTACTGTGACTATGAGCTTTCTAACGATTACATATACTTGAGGTGACCGACTCTTTAATACCTGGAATTTCTAATTCCTAACACAATGCTCATAAATGATCTCGCAGGAGCTTCCACAATCCATATATGCTCGATTTACCTCCCTATTTGAGATTCGTACCTTGATGACCACGTGTTCAGCCGAAGTGTCGCCCTAAGATGTGGGAAGGTTATTTCCCTATGCCCTGCTCCCCGTCTCCTTCCCTTTTCAATGTTGGATCGTGCCTGTGCACCATTAGTATCGGAGCCTCTGTGGGCGTAGCCTCCTTCTTGTTCCCCTTCCATTCACCCAGTTGGGTGTTGGAGAACTTGTCCTTTCCCATCATAGGTGCCTATATGAGTAGGCATCTTTACACCGTCAGGTAGGGGGTAGTCTTCGATCCACTTTACGAAAGGTGTGTAAGCTCTAGAGGCTTCGACATAGTATGGGTTGTATGGAGGTGGATAAACAGGTGTAGGATTATACGAGTTAGGAAATGGCTGTGTGTAGGTATGGTAAACAGTAGAAGGTTGGTACTAAGGGTTTACACCATCGATAGTGTAGGAACATGTCCATAGGGCATTTTTTCTGGTAATTCTGGGTGGGAGTGAACCATTCGGAGGGTAAGTGTTGTAGGTTTGAAGGTGTGTAGGGGTTCATTCTCGGGAGGGTAATCGATTCATGCCTCGGTATGGAGGAGGGCCTCCGACACTCAAAACATATGAGGGGGTACTGAGCCCCATCCCTTCTCTTCCTAAATGAGAAGCTAGGAGAGGAGGTAGGTTTACCCCTCCATTCCCTACCGGGTTGCTTCCTTCGTTGGAGTTCTCGCTCCTTCTCTCACCTTGCATTCTTTTCCTTCTTCCCGGATCTCCTCCGGGTCCTTCTTCAAATCCTACAGTCATTCCGTTTGGCCTTCATGAAGGAGAACCATTTCGAAGGTCGAAGCCCCTGCTATCAGTGTCGAGACCTCTCCTCTATTTCAATCTCTTCATCATACTCCTCAATGGAGTATTCCAACTCTCTTCGCATTCAGTGTTGCATAACTGTCTTTTATGAGCCCTTAGTAAAGAATCCAAGGCTTCAAAGTTTGCCTCAACAAAGGCGGGGCTAATATCTGGAATAGGGCTAGCGGATGTTGAGGCGTGATATACGGGAGTAGTTTCTAAACGAGATTGTGTGGTAAAGGTAGAGGCCGTTATGGGGGCGATACTATCGGTGTTAGTTGTGTAGAGAGGGACTAGGGTAGAGAAACCTGGTGGAGGTGTGTCTTCTCTTCCTAGTTCCATGCCAGAAATGTAGTGAAGTCAGTTAGGGTTTTAGGACTGGGTGATTACGGGACTAATAGTAGTGGTCCCACGGATGGCGCCACCGATTGTACAATAGATTGCACTACCAGGCTTCGATGATGATCACAGATATGAGGGGTGTATGTTCCAGCAAGACTTGCCTTTCACCGAGAATAAGAAATGCAAACACTATGTTAGTGATTACGCAGGGTATGACTGCGAACCACCTCCCGTGGAGAGTAAGTATGAGTTATGGTTGTATAAGTGTGTGTAAGTAAAGAGATGAGTGTGAAATAAGCATACCATAATCCATTGCCCGTCCAACTTATTTATAGTGGAAGAAATACGGTTAGAGGCACTCTTTCATGAATGCCGGAGATCATGGGGGCGTCCCATGATTGTGGTAACCGCTAGGCTTAGTGACCCACATTCTCACTTAACGGGGAAGAGAGAGGGAGATCATGTGGTTGACCAAGTCAGAGTGTTCTCCCTATCCATTGTTCCTTCGCCCATACCCGGAGGACTTAGGGCTTCAATGGCGGATTCCTCTGGTAACCTTCGTGCTAACGAACGGTTTGACGCCGGATATTCCCCTGAATCCTAACTTGGACCTTCGAATAGAATGGTTTCGACACGTCTCGGAGGAGTGTCCTTCGAGGTACTCGGAGGGTACATCATCACTTTCCATAGAGTAAAGTCCATGTTTCGATTTTATGATTGATAAACAGGGGTTTTGTGACATGCAATTAGGGTTTGTGAATTGTGATGATTCTTGTAACGAAAGTTCTGGGACGAAAAATAATACAGACTATGTGTTTATGGGGCGGGAAGAGGGTTACATTAAATGTGGCAATAATTAAGAAATTTTTAATTGAAATAAGGAAATGACAAATGTGCCCTTGGACTAAAGACAAATCAAATGCCAACTGACGTCCTTGACTAACGGAAATATGGTTAAAGGACTAGTTACGAGTATGAAACTTGAAATAGGGACTCTGGATGATGAAAAGGCCCAAGTTTGTCCCATCGCGATGCGCAGTGACAAGTTTAGGGACCAACGGTGTATTTTAGTCTTAAGTTTATATAACCTTTGACAAATCAAGTATGGTAAAAGTAAAATGAAACCACACTATAACACATAGTTTAATAGTAACGTTTTTTAAAGGCATAGTTAAATAAGGTTATAGAAAACTTGTTTGAAATATCAAAACTAAAAAGTCTCACTTTCAAACATTCTTACATAAAGTCGTTTCTCTCTCGGGTGAAAACCGATTCACAATTCTCTAACCCTAAACCATATTGGTTAATCTTCTGATTCTTCTACCTACTGTCCCATTAATTGTTTCTTAGTTTTTAAATAAGCTACAATAGTGGGTCTGTGGTCCTTGAATATTTGTGTTCATTATCTGTTGGGTTAAGAATTTGTTTCATCGTTGATATTCTTGCATGCTATATAATAATCATCAACGTATTCGGTTTTAGGATTTCTTTTTCTTACCAGATTGCTATTCTTATAAATCGATCTACTGATTGATCGTTTATCTATTTATCAGTTGTTATAACATATATTACATAACGATCATTATGATGGGATACGGTTAGTGATTGGATCCTAATGTGTATAAACCCTAATCGTGCGATTAGGGTTTTTTTTCTTTGATTGTTGGTGTTGCATGTTGGCTTTCTTTTTGTGTTATTTGCTATTGGGTTTCTTTTTGTTTGCGGGTTTCGAGAGATGGATAAGGATAAGGGTTCGAAGTCTGATAACCAGGTTCGGCTACTACCTCATTTTCGGATATGTTTAAGGATACGTCTAAGAAGATTGTAAAGATTTCAGAGATGAGGAATGAGCAATGTGTGGCAGGTGCTAATGTTGCAATTCCTTTGAAAACAGTCGATGAGGTAAGTTCTAGATTCGCTAATATTTTGTATGGTTATTTCATTGGTAAGAGACTTGTTTTCCTGATTATTGAAAATTATGTGAGAAATGCATGGGAAAAGTTTGGTTTAAAAAGGGTTATGCTCAATAATGGTTTTTTATGTTCCAATTTAAAACAAAAGATGGTATGGAAAGGGTGTTGGAAGAAGGTCCATGGTTGATACGATTGGTGCCTATCTTTTTGAATATTTGGACTCTGAACACTAAACTTACAAAAGATAATATAACTTTAGCTCCAGTTTGGGTTAAACTCCATAATATTCGTTGTTGCGATTCGAGGTTGGTCTTAGTTTGATAACAACGAAATTGGTCGCCCTATCATGCTTGATTCCATCGAGCACGATGTGCCTTAAGTCGTGGGGTCGTAATTTTATGCTGGGGCCCTTTTGGAAGTGTCACAATCCAATCCTTACTTGACTCTCTTGTGGTTTCTATTCCTACCCTATGGGTCCGGTCATTCATTGGAAAAAATTGATATTGAATATGAGTGGAAGCCGCCAAGATGTGAGACTTGTAATGTATTTGATCACAATGATGATGGATGTCCTAAAAGAGTGAAACTGGTTGTGAAAGATAAATTGTTGGTTGATGAAGAGGGTTTCATTGAAGCTTATAAGAAGAAAGTAAAAGGTAAGCTTCAGGGTAGTAATCGTCAGGTTGATGGGATTCGTTTTCAAAATCCTAAAGTTTCGTATTACTATAGCCCAATTACTAAGCCAAAGAATGGAGGAGCATCAGCGTCGAATACCGGTTCTCCAACGGTTAATGTAGGGTCTAGTAAAGAACCTACTACTGATCCTACTAGTAGTACGACTCCATCCCGGGATGACCAAGGTATGAATAATAATTGAGTGGATGATAACAACCTTGTTGATTTGAAGAACAGTTTTGATGTGCTTACGGAATAAGATGCTGTTTTGGAACCTGTGATTGTCAATACGTGTACTCCTGATGTTATCTCTAGTTCTTCCAAAACTACGTATCCATCGCCTACGAAGAACACTCCTATTGGTGACAAAATTGGGAAGCTTGAAAAGCTTATTATTGATGGGAAAGCTACCCTTTATAAATAATGATGGTAAACCTCTTAAAAAGGCTATTTCTTCAACTAAGGTGGGTAGCAACCTTTTCTCTAAGGTGGGCAATGTGTTAGTTTCTGACAGCGATGATGATGAAGTTTTTGATGATCACATTGGGACGTTGTATTCTGGTAGTGGAGGTAAGGAGCATAGTCTTTATAAGCAATGGAAAGCGGATACGGGTGATGGAAACAATTATGATGATGATGATTTTCGCCTCTCTCCTACTCAGTTAAAGGCTGCTGGAATTCAAGATTTTTGTCTTAACTAGGTTGCTTTATAGTTTTCTTAAATTGTATCTTTTATGATGGTTTTTGGTATGAAGGTCTAGTTGGTTGTAGCTAGTTGTCGTTTATGGCATGTCATAAATGATTAGTGGTTGTGTCAAGCGGTTGCTTGTGGTTAATGTGGTACCTCAACCACATTCCATTGTACTTAAACATTTTTTTGGAGTAATATATTTTACTGGGTGGAACGCCCTTAAAAAAAAAAAAAAAAAAAAAACTTGTTTGAAATTTACCCATATTGAATAGTTACTAGCTCTTTCGGAATACATAAATAGAGAATTAGGCTGCGCGGACTTTCACATATTTGAGTCACAACCTAGAGTTGTCTTAATATCATGGACTCATGGTCTTGGCAACTCAATGGTTGATTTTGAGATTGTATATCTAGGACGCTTTTTATTCCAAAGGACCGAAGAGGGTAGCTCCATTAGACAAAATCGTATATAAGTACACAAACTCGTTTGGTTAGTTTGACCGGATATGTAAACCAATATGAGCATGTTGCATGCTAGTTGCTAATAAATATGTGGATGGATATTCGGCCGTCATTTCATATGAAGAGCTCGAAGAAACTTTCTCATGTGTTTCTTGTTAGAGTAGTCTTGATATAAAGATTTGAGACTGGTAACAATTGCGTTGAACCGTGTATAACCATTATCTATAGTTTCTTCATCCAAGATTTTAAACTTCTCATATTGTTGAATGAGAAGATCAATCTTACAATCTTTGACTTTTGACTTATGAGCTACCTTAATAAGTGTATGCCAAAAACACATAAAAACTCTCTCAAACTCTTTACGCGGCAAGGCGTTGTAAAGAGTTATCTTAGCTTCATTATTTTTACCATGTTTTTTTTCATCATCTTTTAACTCCAAAAATGGTTTCTCAAGTCCCAACTTTGTTTCCGGATCCGTCATATAAAACAAAGTCACCATTATTAATAACCTCTGACAAATCAATATCCTTAGACTTAACATTAGTCTCAAAACGGGTTTTTCAAAAACAAAAAGCCTCGGGTTCTGGAAAAGGTGGTATTTGCATAGAGCACCCCTCAACATAGTTCTCTTAAGCCATAGATCTATACTAAACTTTTCTAAAAATTTACGAAGGATTTTCAAATTTTTTAAAAAGAGGTTTTCACTTTAAAACGCCTTCTGAAAAAGGTTACACTTGAAAACTTGAGTATTCCGCTATGATACTAATTGTAGAAACTTGGGGGGGGGATGAATACGATCTCTTTGACTTATTTAGAGTTTAACAGCTTTAAGTCTCCAAAAGCGTGTAAATGAATATGCACCACAACAACTAAACACCACAATATAGAAAGGGTAGAGAGATAGATAGATATCAACACCAAGATATATACTAGTTCGAGATGGGGAGTTTAGGCCATCCGTATGTCCAATTGCGGATCCTCGAAACCTATACTATTCCACTAGTTTAATCCTTATGGTGGATTATAAACCATTTACAAATTCACTCCACCAATATTCACTAAAATCGGTGCTCACAGAGGAGAGCTACTCCCAACAGTATTCCACCTTTGAAAACTACTCACACGAATATCGTGATTCGACTTACCACTAAGACCAAAAAGAACTTGCCCCACGCAAGTATCAAACCCCAACTAGACCTTCACCTGATTTAGGCTTGACCACCAAGGTACAAGACTTTGTACACCCTTGCTTATCCACACACGAATAAGACTTAAAAATGTTTATGAGAGTTTTTTTTAAAGAACCTAACCTATCCTAAAGACCCGATTCTTGTAGAAATGGTATAGAAAAGAAGACCCCCGACACACCACGCAATAGTAGATTAGGTTCTTGTGTGACTCTTTTGTGGAAGAAGTAGTCTTTCAATAGATGGGATTATAAGATGTTAGAACACCAAAAGATAAGTAAACTTAGAGGGATTAGAGAAAAGAAAGTATAGAGAAAGAATAAATGGCAAGAGGTGAGAATGACACTAGACAAGAGCGGGTATTTATAGAAAAACCAAAGCTCGACTAGCCCTCAGGGTGCTTCCCTGATGCGCCATCCAAGCGCACCAAAGCCTGGTCTGACTCTTGGTTTTTTTACGAACTCCCTGCTCTTGTTAAACCCCCAAGTGCACTCACTTTTAACCTTTCCAAGTTCATTCCAACACACAAAGTGAGATAAGGTCAACCAACTCATTTAGCCAAGGTTTAATGGTGTTAAAAATACTTAGTGAAGTATGTAACTAGATAGTTAGGGGTTTAGTCCAATTTAAAAGAGAAAGGAAAGAACTATTGGACAATAAGTTTATTTTGGAGTGTTCCCCAAGAGTTGGGTAATAAATTGCGTCCCAAATTTAAAATTCAAAACTAAAGAAGTTGTGTGTTGTGAGAGGGTTGAGTGTAGGTTAATTTATGTCATACATGCGTAGAAAAAGTGATACTTGAATTTCAAATTCAAATATAGAAGTTGGTGATTGTGAGAGGATGGACTGTGTAGGAAGCTTTGTCTTGGATGAGGAGATAACTATTCAAATTCAAATTTCATAGTTGTATGTTTATAAGAGAGTTGATAAGGTTTTAAAATGTACCTTTTTGAGGGGTCATTTAAGCCCTTATTCGATCACTTTTGTATCCGTTATTACTTAATATCGGTCCTTTTCACTTTTTAGGTATCTCGAAGGCAAAATTCTGGAATGACACTTATTCGGACGAAAAGGCGCGAATATATATCAAGAAAATGGCCAAAGTCGAATCGAGACACTCAGGCTGCTGAACCGAACTGGGGGACGCGTCAGTGTTATCTCTCGCGACGCCGCCACATCACTTTTGTGACGGCTAAGTAGCCAAATTGCTTATTTACAAGTGACGGTGTCAGGTTTTAAAAGAGTAGGTCGTCGAACTCAGACGACCTAGATTTGATCCGCACGACGCCGAGATGAAGGGGATGGCGTCACAAGCATAAGGTGACGCCGTCGCAAGACTAATGTGGCCAAGACAAAACCCTAATGACGGCGACCCGACGGCGTCACAAATCAAAGGGTGACGCCATCGCATATGTAATCTTATATATAGAATCCGAATTTTTTTGTTTTCAGTGTGTAGTCTTTTGGAGTAAAAACCTAAACCGAACCAAGGCTGTCTTGTACAGTATTTTAGGGTTCCAAACCCTATCTTACATCAAGATAAGTGTTTTACTTTATTAATTTAATTATGTCTTCAATTACTTGTGTGTATGCTTGCATGTTCCCCATGTCCGGCTAATTTACTTGTGTGTTTGCTTAGGGAATATGAAACTTAATTATTGAATATTGATTGGTTGTCTCTTATCTTAATTGTTAATGATCTAGTAATGCGATAGGTCATCCGTTGTGTAGTTAATGCTTGAATAATCTTTGTGAACCTTAGTTTATAATACCTAGAGTTGTTGTAGGCTAAACCATCCGAAGAGTACCTTAGAGTTAAAGTTTATAAATCCTAGAGATTTCGTAGGCGAGACCCTTGGGTAGTTTCAAAGAGTTAGGGATAAACGCATACCCTACGACTTTAGACACACAACGCGATTAAGAATAAGGACGTGACAATTCAACCATCAATAGGAGATAATTAAGGAGTAATAAAACCTAAGTAAACACATCTTTAAATCATCATACGAGCACACAATAATTAGACATAGACTACCCTCACCTTAGTTAATTAGATAATTAGATAATTAGATAATAGAAGTAATCGGTAGAAATACCAACCCCCAAATCCAAACCCCGAGATTCGTACCTTTCCATTTCCTAAAAAACATAAAAAAGATAAAAAAATAATCTTCCTCAACCCCAATCTTAGCGTAGTAACTTCTCACTAGCATTCCTATTCCCCTAGAGAACGATATCAATTCCCGTGGCTTACCCTAATACTACACTACAACGATTAGGTTCACTGCCTAGGGTGTTTAAAAACGACGTGTGTAGCATTATCAAGTTTTTAGCGCCGCTGCTGGGGAATAGAATAGCTAGTTAGGAGTCCACCTCGTTTAGGTTTCCTCGCTTGATTCCTATCAAGTAAGCTTTTTTTCCCATTTTTAGCTTTCTCGTAGTCTATCCCCCTTCTTCGTGACCTTTGTTCGTAACCCCATCACTTTTCATCATGGAAGGTGCTAATCAACCCCCATTCATCAACCTACCACCAAATGACCCGCCAAGAGGACGTACTCTTGGTGAATACTCGAGACCAAGCCATCTAGGCTATAGGAACACCATTGAGCTTCCCGACCAAGCCCAAACTATGGCCCTGCGATCCGACACCATCCGGCTGGTGCAAAACGGATGTGCATTCCAAGGACTTCGTTCCGAAGATCCTAATCAGCATCTTAAGGATTTCCTTGAAATCGTCGATTCCATCGACCTCGATGCTACTACTCGGGAGACCACGCATCTGCGTCTCTTCCAATTCGCTCTACGGGACCAAGCTAGTAATTGGCTTGAGCGACTTCCCGCCGGCTCCATCTCAAGTTGGGATGATCTCACCTCTCGCTTCCTTGCTCAATTTTTCCCACCGAGGAGAACCACTAAGCTTAGGAATGATATCTTGATGTTCGAACAACGTCAAGGTGAATCTCTCCATGAAGAATGGACTCGATTCAAGGACTTACTTCATAAAGTCCCTCATCACGGCATTGATCTTTGGCTCCAAGTCCAACTCTTCTATGATCATGTCAACTTCCCCACCAAGCGATCCATTGACCAAGCGGCCGATGGAAAACTTAGTGATCTCACCGCGGAAGAATCATGGGGTATAATAGAGGACCTTGCTCTCTATGACAACGAAAGTTGGAATGACCCCCGTGAGTTGCCTAAAACCGTTAAGGCAATCTCCTTGCCTCCCATTGACTCACAACCTTCCGACCGTAGGATTCTCGAACTTGAAGATCAAGTTAAATTCCTAATGAGCTCCTACGAAAATCCTAAGTCTTCACATCAAGTGAATAAAATCACTCTACCTTGTATGTTATGTAGTGGTCCCCATGACACTCGTGATTGCACAAGACTCCTCGAACAAGCTTTTGCGGACTACGCCTCCACGCGTACCGACGGAGCGGGAGAGAAGTGGTACACTTTCAAGCCCGAACAAAACAACTTAGGAAACTCTTACAACCCCTCATGGAGAAATCACCCTAACCTTAAGTGGAACCAAAACTCAAGCACACCCCAAAGCTCATCTAGTCCACCTAATAGGTTCAATCCTCCAAACATCGGGAACCCTACTAGTCTTGAGGCAATTGCATCTAGATTCATGTCATCTCAAGAAACTCGATTGACTAAGCTTGAAGTCGATTTTAAGCGAAGACAAGGCGAGATGACAAACAAGCTTGATGCCCTCTTAAAAGCCTTTAATAACCGGGAAATTGGAGCACTCCCAAGTGATACTATAAAGAACCCAAAAGTGAATTCGATTTCATCGACTTCATGTTCTTGTTCACCATGGGAAAGTGCACATCCATGCCCCTCACACCCAACGGTTCACTCGGTAAATGCTATCAACAAGGGTTCCAAGCAATCCAAAATGAGGTACCAAGGCCCCGCACCATTGGTAGAACCTACTTTTGAGAAACCCGTCAACCAAGAACCCAAACCTAATCTAGAGGAGGAGTACAAGGAACTCCATCAAGAAAAACCAGTTCTTGAAATCTTAGCTCATGCACCTTATTATAATGCTTTAAAAGAAAAATATGAGTTAGAACTTAAACTTGGAAAACATGGGTCCGCTTTTGTGCGAAATAATCTACCTAAGAAGTTAGACGATCCAGGGCTATTTACTCTGCCGTGTAGGCTTGGAACTTCCAAACCTCTCGATGCTCTAGCCGACTTAGGATCATGCATCTATCTTGTTCCGTTGTCCCTCCATAGAAGCCTTAACCTAGGTAAGATAGAACCAACGGAAACCATCTTAGGTCTAGCGGACGGTAGTGTTGCCTATCCGGTAGGGATAATAAAAGACATGGTAGTACACGTAGGAGAATCGACTCTTTTGGCCGATTTCCATGTGCTAGACATGAATAAGGACCCGACATGCCCATTGCTAGTAGGAAGCGGATTCTTAGCTATCGCTAGTGCCATCATTGATTGTAAGATGTCCAAAATAATGGTAGGAGAGGGGAGTGCTAGGTCAATTTACGATGTCAAAAAGCATACGTACTACAAAGAAAAGGAAATCCCACATGAGATTAGGTTGGATAGAACGCCATCTAGATATGGACCTTGGTTAGATAAGAACTTCATAGGTCCCCAACGACCTTTCTACCTAGATGAAGCCTTTGCTAGTAAAGCGACTTTCCATGAAAAAGAAATGGCTAGGGACATGGAAGTGAACCCGTTCGAGGACGCCTTAGTATTTAGCTACAAGACTCTTAAATAAAGAAAAGCGCTTTGTGGGAGGCAACCCATGCTTAATTGTTTTCTTTTTTGTGTCATATATCTTTTATTGATTGTTTATTCTCATGTTTAAATTTGTAAAAATGCTTTATTTTGTTTTTAACGTCGTCTTAATTACATATAAAGGTATTTTACATAAAGGATAAGTGTAGGGAGGATTACACACGTTTTCAAAAGAAACGTAAACATGAGAATTTCAATTAATTAAAAGATATACATGTGTGTTTGTTCGAGTCAAATGCTTGTATCGAGTCATAATGGATGTTTTGCAGGAAATTTTTTCCAGATTCTAAAGATGTAAATTTTCCAGAATTTTTTTTTCTAAAAATCGCACCTTTTTTTTTAGGATAACCTGACGGCGCATAGATCGCAACCTGACGGCGTCGAAGGAGCAAAACAACTAATTACTATTTCTCGTTTTCTGAGCTACGATAATTTTTGGAATTTTCCAGGTCTTAATTTTCCAGAAATTCTGTAAACATCCATTCCACAAGCATTATATCCTAGTTTAGCAGAGTCCTATATATATATTATTACCACCGATTTTACACGAAGGTTTCGTTTGTTTTCTTCAAGTGTGCAGGTTTAATTTATCAAGAAGAAGATACATAAGATAAGGAGGAGCTTTTCACGTAAACGTTCTTTTTGAAGAAAGATGTAACCACCACTTTACACGGATCCTACCGAGCTAATCAGGGGAGTAATAGTTTCTTTCATCTTTTATTCCCTTCCATTATCATAACTTTGATACTTTCGGGGAACATTGGGGACAATGTTCAGTTTAAGTGTAGGGAGGGAAAATAAAACGGGAATTTTGAAACTATGCTTATCCTTGATTATTTGCTTTGTCCAATTGCATTTGTGTAATAAACTGTTAGATATTGGATTTCATAAACACACTAAACCCAAGATCAAAGAGGCGTATAAGATGATGTTTTAGAGAGAGAAAGAGTTAGAGGTTTGGGAACTTAGTGAGAGAAAGTAAAAGTATTATTATGAGCTCCGTCCGTCCGTCCTCCACGGTGTTACTTGACTAAATACTACTTAACATTAAACAATCTACGACTACGAGCTTTCTAACAATTACATATACTTGAGGTGACCGACTCTTTAGTGACCAGATTTACTAAATACTAACAATCTCCCCCTAAGGGAGGTCACCTCAAAAATACATTGAATACAAATAGATATTACGATAAGATTGTTCTTAGATTCTTGTTAAAGTTCTTTGCTCAGCAGCTCGTAGTCATCGATTCTTCATTTTTGCATGTTTGGTGAATCTAAGTGGAGGTCTTTAACTGATCCACGTGATAATGAGTTTTGAGCCAGCCTTGAGATCATCAGCTATCATAAATCTCTGACTCATCCTTTGTGGTGTTGGTATTATGTGATGCTGTGACAATTGGACCGACATGCTCGCATTTTGGATCATGATTTCTTCTCATCAGAGTAGCAGAAGCTTTTGTTGATTCATGATATTGGCAGCAGCGTAGTAGAAGCATGGAGTGAAAATATCCGAGTCATTGATGCACTTATCATGATTTCTTTAGAAATGAATGTGTTGTGTGAGCATGCGGCTACAGACCGCGTCATTCCGATCACCTGAAACGCCAGCGTATCTGATACAACAGTTAGCAATAAATGCACGAAAGTGTCTTTGATCACTTTCGTTGAATTGGTACACGCCCACGGTTCCTCGTTGATCAGTACAAGTACTGACTGTGATCAGGTAAAATTCTGAAGAATTTCTTTGACAGGGTTTCGCAGCTGCTCTAGTTGTTCTCAAACCGGAACGTCTCAAAGAAGACAACACAAAGTGAGTGAACCAGTGAATTGAGATTCACTGATTGATGAAAAGAGATTTGAAAAACAATCGAGTACCTCACAATAGAAATTGTTTTTGCAATACAACGAAGGTTTTAATGAAAATCAATTATCAATCATAAACACCTTTTATTTTGAAATATTAGTACACAGTCGATGTTCTAAAGAAAAGAGTTTTTAAGCACAACAACCGGTTTTTCAAAGGTATCCGTCAATCCATAACCTGAACCAGGATTGATTCAAAAATTGAATCTCCCCATTGTTTCTGGTCAGTTGTCACATGGTTGATCTATTGGATAGATCTCACATGCCACCCAACCGGAGCTTGTTTGATGTTGGCTCCAGAAGGCTTTCCATCTTCATTGTGAGTATGTTAGCATATCACTCGGATGTTCTGGCAATACCACAAGGATAATACGTAGGACTCATAAGATATAATCTCTCTTTCCACATTGTGTGAAACATAGAGTCTTCATTGACAGTGTCCTAAGGAGATTTATTTGATGATCTCGTGGCTCTAGACTCAATAGTGCACATTTGATTCCTATGCCGGAGACTAGGGAGAGGGTCTCCTTCTTCAATATCAACAAACTCTAAGAGAAAGTCGATAGATAATGTCGGTTCCCCGTGATAATGAAACAAGTTCTTTTAAGAGGAACTTGAGTAGTGCGTCACTGGGTCCATGACTTCTTGTCTTTAATACCGATGTTACCTTGGTAACCACCAGTAGCATATGAATTGAACCCGGTTTCTGCCCTAAGGTTGAATTAATTGAGGGCTATTTCTTTTCACCCTTTTCTCATTTCATTTATTTTTCATTCTTCAACCCCTTCAGTGCTTACCAAGACTTCATAACTAGAACCTTGTTGGGTTAATTCCAGATCTAGCTCAGCCTTAGTCCGCACTCTTCCCATATCTCACTTTTCTCCTTTTTTCATCAAACCTAAGGACTTCTACACTATCTAGTGGATTGTCTCTGGGTAGATCCCTCCGTTCAAGCGGATCATGGGAACAAATACATAACCTTATCATCCTTATATCACCATACATAAAGTAAATTTGGTCGGTCTATTTGGTATAGTTCATCTGCCATTGGAACCAATCGAAAACCATTTGAAAATCAATCCAGATACTTGTGATATAATATCAAAGCATTTTGTACCTGAATTGTTTTTGATAATTTTAGAAATAGAGCTCCCCCTCAACATGTGCCTCATGTATTTGAAATCATTTTGGCACACGGAGGCAAGAGGAAGAATTAACTTCTTTGATTACCATTTTCTAAAAGATATCAACATCACTTCCTAGTTCAAATCAAGTAGATAAAACATCTTGGGGAAGGATGAGGTTTTCACAAATTTTCTCCCCCTCAATATGTGCCTTAATTTTTGAAAGAGTTTTGCACATATTAGAAGGAACCTGCACTTAGATACAAATCAATCACGCTTCAAATCTTTGTGGTTTAAAATGGATGCTCCCCCTCAACATGTGCATGGAAAATTTGAAATCGTTTGGCACATGTGGGGAGGAAAGCTTGCTAAACATTTATGAAACCATTTATCAAATTATCAGTTTAAATCCAATTTAAATCACAAATTCTCCCCCGATCACAATTTTCAAATCATTTGAGATTTGTGATCTCTGTAGATTTAAATTGATTTAGAAAGCTTTCAAGGAGAATTGTGACTTGATTATGAGAACATTTTAACTGATAAGGATCGGATTTTGAGACTTTACACACCATTGATTAAACATGCAAGATTATCTTTTGAAAACAATTGTATGTCGAACAACCTTTTGATTTAATTGAAATCATTCTCCCTTCAATCAATGACATAAGTTGTTGATTGAGAGATAGATATTTTGACAAAAGTTAAGTTCAGATGATTTTCAAAAATAGAGTTCGAGTTATTTAACAAAGCAATTAGTTTTCATTAGATGGTAAGTAATTGTTTTAAAGAATCAGAGCGTGAGATTTGAAAAACAAGATAAAGCATGGCTCGTTCTTTTCTTTGAAAAATGGGTTATTGCCTGAAATGACAATAAACCATAGTTTCACTTTCTCCCAAAAATATATATATATATATATATATATATATATATATATATATATATAAATATATATATATATATTTAAGAACATTCAACAATATCTAAAGTCCCGTGTCATTCTTTGAATGACAACACAAAGACCGTAGATATTTTCGAATTGAGAAAAACATGACAAAATGACAATATTTTTTGAAAATTTTCTAGTTTTTTCAGATTTTTATGGATTTTTTGAAGTTTTATATTTTTCTATTTGCTTTTCGAATAAATATTTACAAGATATGGATGAAGAAAGACCTTTTACTCCTCTTCTTCCTCATGAAGACGTTTAAGTGTTTCCGGTTGAATACTCTTTAGACCAAGTCGTGGGAGGATAAACTCAAAACGCTCTCTAGGAAGAGCTTTGGTGAAGATGTCTGCTAACTGGTATTCAGTCCTCACAAAATAAAGTTCCACCACACCATTTTCTACTTGCTCCCTGATGAAATGATGTCGAATGTCGATGTGTTTTGCTCTTGAGTGTTGAACGTTGTTGCATGAGAGAGCAATAGCACTTTATTATCACAACAGAGAGGATTTTGTTGAATTCAAAGCCATAGTTCGATAATTGGGATCTCATCCATAGGATTTGAGCACAACAAGATGACATGGCTATGTATTCAGCCTCTGTAGAGGAAATAGAAGTACTCATTTGCTTCTTTGAAGACCCACTTACAAGCTTATCACCCGAAACCGAGCACCTCCGCACGTATTTCGACGCGGTATCTTGACATCCCGCATGTTCAAGATCCGATAGGTCGTTAGTGACATACCTGTCCTTCAGTACCAAAGTCCCATATTGATGGTTCCTTGGAGATACCGAAAGACCCGTTTAACCGCTTCAAGGTGCTTTTGGTAGGCTTAGCCTGATATCTAGCACACATGCAAACAACGAAAGAATGTCGGTCTACTGGCCGTGAGGTACATCGTGGATCCGATCATACTACGATATTTCGTTTGGTCTACCATGATCCCTGAGTGGTCCTTCCTGTTTAGTACGCTCAATCATGGGAGTGTCAACAGGGTCACTAGAATCAAATCTAAATTTCTTTAAAATCTCATTTGCATATTTAGATTGATTTATAAAAATGCCTCCGGGACTTTGTGAAATTTGTAGTCCCAAGAAAAATGACATTTGTCCCATCATAGACATTTGAAATTTGGAACCATTTCATTTGAAAAAAGATCACATTCATTGGTGTCAGTCGAGGCAAAAATAATATCATCAACCTATATTTGAACGTGAATTAAATGTTTGCCTGACTTTCTGGTGAACAATGTTGGATCAACTGCTCCTTTGCTGAATCCAGTAGATAGAAGAAACTTTGATAGCGTATCATACCATGGCCTTGGAGCTTGCTTCAAACCGTAAAGAGCTTTCTTCAAACGATAGACGTGAGTAGGATGCTTTGGATTCACAAAGCCTTCAGTTGGCGACGGATACGACTTCTTCGATCTCCGTTAAGAAAAGTCGTCTTTACTCCATCGATAGACTACCATGTTCTTACTTGCAGCATTAGCCAAAAAGATTTTGATTGCCTCGATACGAGCAACAGGAGAAAATGATTCTTCAAAGTCAATACCCTCCTCTTGACGGTATCCTTTTGCAACTAATCGAGCCTTATTCTTTAAAACATCACCATGCTCATCAAGTTTCACTTTGAAGATCCACTTTAGAGCAATGATTGTTAGGAATTAGAAAATTCCATGTTAAAGTGTCGGTCACCCCAATTAAGGTCTAGCATATGTTAGCTCGTAGACGTGTCGGTAGTTACGATATTTAGTAGTTTATTTATTAGTTTGTAGCGTAGTATAGCTTAGTGCAACACCGTGGAGGAAGGACGGGTCTTTACCCGCTGTATGCCTGATCCACAGGCCGTTAGGAGGTCATATTTCATGTAACTATAAATACCCCTTCCATCCATGGAAGGGGTGGTGCTTCTCATTCAATCTAATATTCCATACTTTTGTGTAAACCTCTAGCAAGAACACCCTCTCTCTCTCTACTAACTCTAACTATGGCAAACATGTATTTTGATCATCCAAGACCACCCGAATCATCAACACAATAATATTTGGATCCTAACAATTGGCATCAGAGACAGGTTGTTGTGTTTTGATATTTATTTGTAATTGGTTTTTGATACGTTTTTTGTGGTCTGGAATACGTTTTTTTTGGTTAACAGTTTTTTTTAAAAACTTGTTTTGGTATTCTTCTGTTGGTCTTGGGTCTTAACTGGTTTCATCTTGTGTCCACATCTGCATTTTTGTCCATGTATGTATTGAATCTGTTTGTGTAATGATTTGTCCAAATTCCCACTCTTTGTTTATTTCATGTGGTCATACTGGTAATGTCTCATGGTCAAAACTGGTTAAATATGGAGAGTCTATACGTGGTCATACATGGGTCAAAAGCAGTTATATGCAGATTTCTGGGTTTAGTATGAATATGGTCGGAAAAGAGGTCGGAAAACTCATCATAAAATGTCAAAAGTCTTGGTAGCGAGTTGGGTCAATCTATCTAGCGACTTGGTTCTGTGGCGACTTGTCTTTACAAGTTGTCTAGATGCATTGTATTTGGTAGCGACTTAGTTAAACCTTTGACCTAGCGACTTGATTTGGAAAAAGGGTTAGCGACTTGGATACTTGTTATTTAACAAGTAGCGACCTGTGTAAAAATAGGTTAGCAACTTGACTCAAAATCTAGCAACTTGACCTAGCGACTTGTTACTTAACAAGTCGTAGCGACTTGGTTTTTAAAAAGTCGTAGCGACTTGGTTTTGAAAAAGTCATAGTGACTTGGTTTGGAATATTTGGCTAGCGACTTGTCTTGGACCTTGTGACATGGACAGAAATACAGAAGAAGAATGACAACACATGACCAAAGACCACAACTAGAAGCAACCATATACCAAAACTACAACATCAACATTACTGCTATAATACATCAACCATCACCTCTACAAATCCATCGACTTTCATCAACAAACATCAACATCAACTTCAAGAACATCTACCAAGTTCATCCTAATCATACACTCTTTGAAATGAAAACGATAAACGGATCTCAGATTTGTTTAACAAGCACATCAAGTCATTTAGACTTACTTGATTAAACCCACTCATCATTGAGCTACTCTAACTGAAATGGAAAAACAACAAACTCAATCTCAGTCTTCATAACTCGTGACTATCAAAAGTTACCTCAAGACATCCAAGTGTCTTAAGCACGAGTTAATCAAAACATCATCGATCTTGAGCTCTTCGCTATTTTCGACCTCAAAGAAATCAGTGCAACAAATTTGTTGAATCATTTCCTTGTATCGTTATATGTATAATAAAAATGGAATCAACTCATATGATGTTAAAATGTTCGAATTAAAAAGGATAGAGTATTAACAAGTTCGTTAGTCTCTATCTCTTTATTTCGTTTGATGACTCAATACAATTAATGTAAAACCTACCTTTGTGTCAAGCTCTCAACGCCATCCCCGTGGCTTAACTCGCCTGAAGCCAAGGACCTTTAACTTCGAGCCATCCCTGTGGCTAGGTCCTTGATCAGAGTTAGTGTTGCACATGAGACCTTATGATTTAATGCTTGAGGAAGATGGCTATGTGATATAATGTTTGAGATGTGTTTGTTGGCTGATTTGGATTAATAAGATTCAGATGTTATTCCTCGGTTCTTGTTAGATAATTATTGTGGCTGGAGGATTGTTAGAGGAGTATGATTAGGGTTTGAGATGTAATATGAACTGATAAGTGGGCATGGTTTGAGAAAGTTTAGGGGAGAGGCATTTGTTTTGATGAGAAATATTAGGGCAAAGTGTTTGAAGTGTGAGTTTTATATTCACCAGAATTAGGTTGAATCAATCCTAGAACTGATATCTCTACAATGGGCCTAACTGTGTTGTTATTTTCGTGGGCCTACACATTTGTCCACTAAATTTGCATTGGATGGTTTGAGTGGGATGATAAAATGGATCGGATTTTACCCTCGTGGGCTTTCAAACAATATGCGCTACTCGTGTTTGAGCATTGAGTCATTTTAGAGACTAACATATGACAATCCTTGAAAAGGATATGAAACAATCCTTAATACAACCTCTACTGAAGGTGCTTTGGTGGTCGATTAAATTGTCACGATGTATTCGCAATCACGACTTGGTATTTTAAATCTTGTGTGGTACAACCGTGCTCTTTCAAAGCCATTGTAGTGTGCTAATCAATTGGGCCAACGATAATTATGGACTGATGGGCGTCTCATGAATTGGATTGTTAAGTGATTTGGACAATATGAGATTTTTGATATACATTGAAATGATAAGATTTGTGTCCTCCGAGTTATGATTTGATGATATGAGATTGGATGATGAGATTCGATGGGTTATGAGGTTTGATTCTTTGGGCTACACTACCACTTAGTATATTGTGTCATGGCTTGAATTGATGATTATACAACGCTGACTACGGGGTTGTTATGTACGGTATTTTATTTGATTTGGAGTGAAGTTTTACTGACGCGTTTACTTATTTCGTCTTCTTTCTTTCTAACCTTCCGCGAAGATGACTTGTTTGGGCGTTTATAGAGGGTGATAAAGACTTGGCTATTTAACTACGGTTGTGATTCTTTCTCATTTAACTCACAACGTAACTATCACTTCGGTGTCTCACCTTGAGAATGTCAAGAGGTTTTGTACATTGGGTACACCGTTTCTTCTTCACAAAGATTAGTACAAGATTAAGTAACAAATCTGGGGAAGTTCACTTCATGATCAAGTTTGTAATATCGGATTTACTTCACCAAGTGGTCACGCAGAATAGCCGCATTGACGCGTGAATGATGTGTTTACCAAAGTGTTGATTGGATGGTTAATGATGTAGTTGATGTTGGATTATGAACCGTGATGTTTCCCTAAACAGATGTTCACCGAAACCAATGTTGTCATAACACATTCAAGCTGACATTGTTTACGGTTTTGTCTTGATTTTGTAAAATCCCGTGAAAGAACCTATTTCTCGGTTTAAATCATAGACTTGTAAAATCCCGTGACAATGGAAACATCCTGATATTAGTAAAGTGCATTTCCGGATCTATCTTACGGTTTATTCTTGGTTTTGTAAAATCCCGCGAAAGAAACTATTTCTCGGTTTAACCTATAGAATTGTAAAATCCCGTGATGATGGAACCATCTTGGAGAAAGGAAAGCGTATCTCAGGGTCTTCGATGTGGTGTTACGGTTATGTTTCAAGAAGGGATATAAGGGTGTACTTCATAAATTAGATGTGTGTTTGGATATTCATCATGACAGTTTAGTTATTACATGGTTTTACGGGGTAATGTGCTCTTAGCCATGGTCGGGATGAAACCATTATCAAAGTTCATTTAAAACGTCAAAGGAGGCTAGAATTGAGCTTTTATTCACAAGATGTGACAACGGAGTTAATTCACTATTATTTATTTGAGGTTGAAGTGAATTATCACGGCAAGAGTGTACTTAGTATCTGAAGATATCAGGGGATGGATGGATGAAGATTCTTCATGATCCTTGTTCAAGCATATTTTCAAAAACGAAGACTTGGAAATCTAGGTATTTTTGAGAGTCTATTTTTTCTGGGGGAATTGGGCTCTTTTCACCACAAAATAACTATCACTTTAAGGAGTTACGTTGTAGTGCTCAGGGTCACATTCAATTGTGGATTTTCAAGAGGTAATGTACGTCTATTACTTGATGGTTGGTTGGTTGAAGAGTATAGAGTACTTAAGAGATTCAATGGAGCATGAATTCTCGGGACCGCTCTTTGTTACATATGTGCAAGTTTAAGTCACGAGTTCGGGTTAGTTTACTTTGAGGTCAAATTTATCATATTGGGTTTTCTCCATCAGCTGTCACGACAACGAGCCTACTGAATGATAATGGTGATTGATTACATGTTTTGCCAAGAGATTGAAAAGAGAGAGATTATGACGTCTGTTCACATCAGTTCAGGCCTCGTACTCTAAAGAAAAGAAATGTGTACGTTTCAGTGCGCATTATCTCCTAAGAAGAGAAATCTTCTTATGACGTATGAACACAACAGTTCATGCCTCGTTCTCTAAAGAAAAGAAAAGTGTAAGTGCGCTTTGTCTTCTGAAGAAGAGAAATCTTCTAATTAATGACCATTCTCATCAACATGCTTCATGCTTTTTCCATGCACTTCAGTCACAAAGTGAACCGGGCTACCACTGATTGTTTTTCTCATTCCACTTGCTCGATTATAATGAAGATGGCGACATCATGTGCTTATTTTGCGGGAGAGAAGTGTGAATAGAACATTCGGATGATTTTCACTTATTTAGTCAAGAATGGCATCTCCGTATTCAATTCTTGAGGGGGAGAAGAAGTGTGAATTTTTTGCATTGTTGATTGATATTTGAGAATAAAAATGGTCATACTGCTCTAAACTCATGTAAGAACCGAGCTTCTTCTTATCGGGTCATCTTCACATGGAGTTTTTTCTTCTAAGAGCCGTTGGTTGACATCTTCACTCGGATTGATGAGTTTATCGACAAAGTGCTTCCGGTTAATGCTTCACGTATACATCAACATGATGTTTCCGAACAATCTCTGTTTTGTTTGATGTGATTGGTAGTTTGGTGTTACCATCTTGTGTGTTCGTTGCGGCCCGATTGCTGATTTCCTTGATGAACATCTTTCCGTTCTTGTTTGATTGGGAGGGATTTTAGTTAAGGGGATTTGCAAGATGTAAGTTAATCGGGATGCTTGTTGGTGGGATGTTTTTTGGTGTGAGTTGAAGATGTTAACTATCTATTCCCCAACTTAACAATCTTGAAGAAGGTCGAGTCTACAGTCAGTTCTACATTTTCTGCTATATGTTAGTAGACTAAAGACGAGTTGCATTTGATTATCTAAAGACTTCTTCTTAATCTGGGCATTTATCAAAACGTATTTTCGGTTTAGGGAGAGCACTAATTGGGGGAGAGTGAAACGTCTGATTTAATCCCCAATTAGACTTGCTCACACCTGCACTTGACAAGTTGATTCTCACAAAGACTTCAAGCGTTCTTCTCAACAGATTTCTAGTATTTGGGCTTTCAAAGAGTTCGGATTCAAGTGTCAAAACCAAAGTAAGGGGGAAGGAGACACGATCTAAACGCGAGTAAACTTGATGAACTTAATACTTCTAAGTAATTGAAGATATCCCGGGAAGACAAATGTTATTACCGCAGAGAAACTCAAGGTTTGACTCATGGCGAGTAAACTTGATGGACTTAATACTTCTAAGTGATTGAAGTTATCCCGGGAAAACAAATGTCATGACCGCAGAGAAACTCAAGGTTTTACTCATCAAGGCGTTTAGTGTTCTTATTCCAACTATGTGGGAGAAGAGATGGAAGAGTTACTTTCAGATGAAAGAGGTACACAAGTGTGTGATGATTTTGATGTTATCACAATCATCAGGGAGAGAGATTGTGTACATTGGGGATGCTCAGCTGTTTTACTTGAGGGCTTAATCTGTGATTCAAAGATATAATCACTTATTCCGGTGTTGACATCCGCAGAGATTGTCACCCGAGAGATAATCATGATTCGGCCTGCTTCTTCAATGTTATCGGTTACTCTCTTTGGGCATTCGGGTACTTCGGGTTCTTGAGCTTCATACACTTTCTTTAGGGGAGAGAAAAGTATACATCGGGGTTATTCTTTGTCTATTGGACTTAATCGCTACTTGATGGTATAAGTTTCTTTGTCTTCGGGTATGTGTATTCGGGTTCGTGAGCTCTAGTCTAAGAGACTGACTGCATCGATTCATCTACTTGGGGGAAGTGTTCTCTTGACACCTTTTGGAATGGATTGCTTCATACATCAGTAGAAAAGAAATATGAGAAGATTATTTTACATGTGGGATGATACGTTGCTGTTGTTCTATTGGATGATATAACCCCGAACGATGAATCACGATGATTATTCTTAAAAGGAGCAAAGAAGTTCGATGATAATGGTGTACTTCTTTGTGCACCTGGCTAAGGGAAGCTTGTAATAGAGCTTCGAATCTGCTCAGCTAAAGGATTAAGTCTCACTTTCAGATGGTTCAATTTCTTTCTTCAATGCAAGAGCTTCGGAAGCTTTGGTGGTGAAAGTTTTAGGGATGATGACTTCTATCTTCTACAACGGGGCTGCTCGATATCTTTATCTCGGTACTCGTATCATCATCTTCTTTAACTATATCATCTACTCTATCACTGTATATATTTATCAGAAAAACAAAATACAAAAATATAAAACCAACAAAAAGAAAATAGAAAAATATAAAACCTTCAAAACCCATAAAAATCAGAAAATTTCAAAAATACCAAAATATGTTTTCTCAAGACATGTCTTCTGGTATCGATAACATCTGCGGTCTTAGAAATGTCGTTCAATAATGGCATGGGACCATAGATGAAGTTCGAGCAGAAGGTGTAAATATTCTTTTCAAAACATGTCCAAAACTATGGCTTACAATTATTTTAGACTGTAACCCGCGCTTCAAAATGGCTTGCTATTATTTCAGATAGCAACCCGTTCTTTAAAGGAAGGAAAGTTCTGCGCTAAATCTATTTTCAAAATATTTCGTGCACTTATCCTAAAACAAAACAAGGAAAGCATGTCGTCAAAAAGACAGCTGTTCCTACACAAATGTTTTTCCGTCTAAAATTCTTCAGAAAAATATTTCTTGTGTTTTCAAAAATGGTGCAAAATGAGTTGCTTAAAATCAATCAGATTCGTGAGTTTTTATAAAATTTGGAAACTCAATCAATGACTTGCACTTTTAAAATCTTTATAAAATGAGTTATTGGTTGAGGGGGAAAATGTTTTCAAATCTATATCTTCTAACGAGCTTTCTTAATTATCCTAATATGCTTAATTAAAAATGATGTTAACCTATGTTGAAGGACTAGGTGCCAATGATATGATTGCTAGGATTAGATAATTAGAGTTTGATGAACACATTTTTCCCATACATTTAAATGATCTGATTGATATGTTGCATTGACTTTAATTAGTCTATTACTGTTTGGGTGATGTCGACCACCATATATCTGTATGTGTGTTCACTAACGTATGCAGGTATATTGGTTATAAGAATGTTCCCGATCCGGATCCCACAGATGAATATGATTGGATGCCGAAAGGAAAGGGTAACGATTTCTTGAGTCGACAAATAAAGAAACGGAGCTTAATTTGACTTCAATGGAGAGTTGGCATAAATGCAACGAAGAGGTCTCATCGCATCGCCAGATGGTTTTCTCTAAGTAATTGAAGAAATAGAGCTTAATTTGACCTCCGTTGGCATTCAAAATGCAACGTAAGAAGAAGTCTCACTGCATCAGCAGACAGTTTTTCTTCCAAACCCTACAGCAACAACAACGGAAGCTTCTCAACCACCTAACGTATCTTTGTGCAGGATTATCGTGATGATACCATTTTTCTAAAACTTTGAAAAATATTGTTTTTGAAAATGGAAAATATTGTTTTGAAAATATATTGGACTAAATTTTGAAAATCACCAGACTTCATTTTATCAAAATTTAAGTCACTCAATTATCGACTTCGGTCATCGATTGAGGGGGAGAGTGATTTAATTTAAAATATTTTCAAACAATATATCTTCAAAAGAGTCCGTTTGTACGAAATTATGTGGTGATCTAAAGATTTAATGTTATGTCATGGTATGATTTTTCTTTTGAATCAAGGTCTTTCAAAATGAAATTTTTTCTGTTCTTGTTTGATTGTGAAATTGTTTTGTTTTACTCAAAAGATCTCTTAAAAACAATCATACCTGACACTAACAATCTTTAATGTCTAAATCTGTTCCTTATTAATCATTTTTCAAATTTAAATTTTGCCACGTCTTGCCCTAAAACTTATCTAAAGAATTTAAATCAGATGGGATCACAAATCTCAAATGGTTTGATATTTTTTTATCAAGGGAGAGATCGTGATTTAAATCTCAAATATGTTTTTATGGAATTGGTTTTAGTCCTTCAAAGGCACTCCTGCCTCCATGTGCAAAACGATTTCAAATACACAATGCACATGTTGAGGAGGAGGATTTATCTAAAAATCAGATGAGTATTTAAACCTGGCCACATTTTCTCCCATATTTTCTAAACCTTATTAAATCACTTGGGATCCAAAATCTCAAAGGGTTTGATATTTTTGATCGGGAGAGAATTTGTGATTTAATAATGAAATTTGATAAAAGGTGACCGTTTTGATTTAATTGTGCAGGCTGCTCTCTCATATGTGCTAAATGCTTTCGAATCTTGAAGCACATATTGAAGGGGAGCATTTTAAAGGAAAATAAACTATCGAGGTACAAAAGCTTTTATGTTTTAACATAGTGTACCTTGATTGAGTTTTAAAATGGTTTTTTAATGGCGCTTGTGGTTGTGGATGTGCTTCAAATTAACTCTTGCCTCTATGTGATAAAAATGATTTCAAAAATCCTATGCACATATTGAGGGGGAGAATTTACCAAAGAAAATCAAATGGCTTTTTCTATGAAATTGGCTTCTTCTATGAAAATTGTGATCAAGAATTTATTTCAAAAAGAACTCTTGCCTCCATGTGCTAAACAATCTATAAAATCATATGCATATGTTGAGGGGGAGGTTTTCTA
>OU343216.1:190112759-190157489 GCA_910596185.1 Chrysanthemum makinoi
TTGTTAGGTCACAAGGTTTACCACACAAGCTAATAAGAAAGATAGAGAGGCGATTGAACAAGATATCACACACACACACACACACACCTAGATAATACGACAACGGTTATGCGTAGAGTGTTTGTGAAAGAAATAACTTGAACAACCAACCTTCAAATGAAGGTTTACATAAGGTATTTATAGGCAAGGAGCTAGGGCAACACTCCTACTCCTTGCCTTTCTCCTATGGGCTTGGGCCTAAGCTCATGGGCCTTCTACATAAGCTTAAGGCTAATAAAAAACATAAAGGCCATAATAAGCTAACTATTACATATGAGTAACTAACACTTGAATAAGGTTTAGGAGTGATTCCAACAATCTCCCCTCAAGTGTTATTACATATGAGTAACAAACACTCAAGTGTTGGTGATGAAAACGGGGAAGGCGTTGATGTAATAGTAGCTTTGACGTCTTCTGACATTCTTCTTTCTTGTGAGAAGAATTGCCTTGATTTGAACAATCTCCCCGGTGTAGAGAGATAGTTTACTTTGAACGGTTATGCTTTGACGTCATCTTTAACTTTGTTCTTTGATCATTGTTCTTTGTGGTGAAAGTGATAGTATGTTGTTGTCTGCATCAAGTCCGCCTCAGTCCGCTTCGCTACTACAAGTGTCTCCACGCGTCGTTCTTCAACATGCTCACACGCTCTTTGACGTTGGAATTCAAGATCTGATGGAGTTCTTTAAGTCTTTAACTTTGTAGATTCTCTGTATTGACGAAGAATCATTCTCACTGTTGTGTTGCTTTTGGATAGAACTTCCATTAGTGATGATGTTGGCGTGAGCATGAGAAGAATCTGGACGATCATTCCGCTCCAGAGCTTCCATAAGAAGAAAACATTTAAACGGTTAGTAATAAGCGGATTCCGGCACTTACAAGTTAGAACTTCGAGAGTGTAACAAAGCATAGTGTGAAAACACAACTCTAATTCTTACAAAGGCCGTTCCTGAATCGGAGTCCCACAAGTGAGATAACACGATGTACCGAAGTACACCTACGATTGAGATGAGTCGCTGAGGTACACCGAAGCATCACCTCACGACTGAAGACCGTTTGAGACCACTAAGCGTAATCCACGGGGAGTTGCCGGGAAGCGACTGCTGTCAGTGGCTGCTTTGATGTTGACCCCTGGCAGGAGTTTCCATTCAATCACCGAGGATCACAAATGTGAACCTCTCATAAATGTTCTCGACAGATTGCTAAGATCTGTGAAGGACTCGATATGAACCACTGATAACCTTATTTGTTGATCATCAAGTGATTAAATGTCAAGTGTACCTAAGAGATCTTTTGATGAATCTCGTGGCTCTAGACTCAATAGTGCGTTTTGGTTTTCCTGAGCGGAGACTAGGGAGAGGGTCTCCTTCTTCAATACCAGCAATCTCTAAGAGAAAGCCGATAGTTTACGTAGGGTTCCCAGTGAGAATGAAACAAGCTTCTGTTAAGAGAAACTTGAGTGGATAAGAAGGTTTAGTGCATGCGTCACTGGGTCCATGACGACTTTTAATCTTCAATACCTGCGTCACAAAGTGACAACCAGTAGCATATGAATTGAACCCGGTGTCTGTCCTAAGTTGAATAATCTGGAGGGCTATTTCTTTTCACCCTTTTCTTTGCATTTCTTTTAATTCTTCAACTCCTTCTTTCTCCGATTCTCATTTTCTCCTTTTTACAATCATACCTAAGGACTTCTAAATACTAACTATTTGTGGTGTCCTTGGGTAGATCCCTCCGCTCTGGCGGATCATAGGACGGTTATTCCTAACCTTAGTCACCTTATAACTCCATGACTAACCTATGTTGCCATAAAACCACTGATGTGAAAAATCTCTCAAAGTGTTTGTGAATGAAAAACATTTTAGTACCACTGTTGAGATAAGATTTTGCATAAATACTCCCCTTCCACATGTGCTTAAGTGTTTTAACGGTTAAAATGCACAAAGTGAGGAAAAGAGCGCGCTTGACATTTTGAATTGATTCACTCAAGATAGACAATCCCCGCACAGACACGTTACGTGGCATAGTTAAAGAGTTGCATTGTCAGCTTTTAGGTGACAACTAGCTCTAATAACTACCTTGAAGGTGTAGACAATCCTCGAAAGGTCGTCAAACCCGTTCGAGTTCATGTTTATCAAGAGTTTCTCAAATGGTACATTCTACTCAGACAAGTCCTTTGGAGACACGTTTACATCACTAGCGAACTAGCTTGAAATTATTACCCGTCCAGGACAAGTCTTTTCGAGTTACTAACAGTTAAGCATCGTCAATTCGTTGGTTAAGTCTGAAGAACACAGATTCATTTGCATTTTACACAACATATTTCTTATCACACATTTTCTCCCCTCAAAAATGGCATATTAAAGTGTTATTTTTGAAACGTTTGAGAATAAATATGACCATTTCGAGTGTTGCGGGAAGAATGACCACTGAGAACAATTTTGAACAAAGTTTTAATTCAAGTACTCCCCTCAACAAGTGATATAAACGGTTGAGGTTTTGAAAATCATAAGGAAAGTACTTGTTCTTTTGAGCAAAACCTTGAAAAGTGAAAGGTTTGATAGGTTTTACTCAAAAGTAAGAAGCTTTGCTCCTTTTATAAGGATTGTGGCACAAGCGTACTACGGGTCCTTTATTTACAAGTACGGGTTGTACATTGTAATGTGTGCACAAGCCATTGACATAATTAATCAAACATCCAAAATGATATGAAGAAAACAATTCAAGGGGTACCAGGAATTGCAGTGATGTTCCCGTGAGGAGTGTGCACGAGCGTTGAAATCCGGTTATGTTTCTCCGGGTCGACCACCACATAACTCTCCAATCGTCTGAACTGATCCCTTCGAAACAACCGTTCATCAATCATTGTGATGATCTGTCTTACATCCCTCCTTTCCTTAGAATTCCAACAGCTTAGGAGACCCAATTTTCTCGCGTATATCCTTCAACCTGTATGCCAATCCATCCCTAACCAGCTTCAAAGTATGATCCCCAAACTTGTGGAGTTCGCTACACGCCATTAAGCAGTTTCTTTGAAGTTCACTACGGTAAACATCGCCGAAAGGTTTGCCTTGATGAGTGTATATTGAGATAGCTGGTTGATATCGGGAAGATCAAGCTTTGGATGAGTGAAGTTGACACGCTGCGTCGATAAGATTCAACAGCCAGCTGGAGATCTTCTACACGTTCCTTGATGACAATCCGTCTTATGAAGATGAGAAGTGACTTGATAAATTCACGTTGTACTGCGGTTGAGAATTGTCTCATGCGACCTTGTACCTTGGCAAGGTACATGTCTTCGATGTCATTGAGAGACAAATTCTCAAAGTCAGCCTCTGAGAAAGCATAGTCCCGTTCATCTTGTCGTTTGACTACGATCTTCTTTAGGAATGTGTAGTCCCACTTAGACGAAAGGTCAACGTGTATGATGGCAACGATATCTTTAGAACTATGCACTGCATGTTGAGACTTCGAACCGACGCTTCTATAGTAGATTCGTCGGCGTTACGGCCGATGATGAATCCCATACAATGCATCTCTGGCGTATGCCTCCACTGTGTTGGAGAACAAGTGATTGGCACGTTCCTCAATGGCTATGCAGTTTGAGTAGACAGATGCTGGGAATGGAAGTGTCAACGATGTAGCATATTTTCTTGAATCATCGTCATCGTGTAGAAGAAAATCCAGGTCTTTGTTGAAGAAGTATCGAAAGGAATCCTTGGTTCACCTGGTTGTCCAAGTGTTGGTAGAGGTTTGGTCCAATCGGTGTAGTATGGAGGGTTGTCCCTTTGTGTGAAGTCAATGTTTGCTTCCGGGTTGAGCCAATCCATGTTGTTAGACATAGCTCGAGCAATGTTTTCAAGGTGATATTCGACCTCGAGGGCACTTTCAAAGCTGTCTTTTAGAAGTTGAAATGCTTCATTTTGATTCTTCCTCAGATTTCGTCATTTTCTTCACATGGAACTTTTCTTGCAGAATTTTTGAATGCTCCAATGTAGAACCGTCTACCAAATTCTGACCTTCTTCAGGGTAGGGAGTGTTGTTAACAAGATTAGCAAACCATTCAAATTCCTCTGTTTTATCGTCATCTAGCCATGATACGACGTCGGTTTGAGGCGTCTTCTTCTTCTTCTTTTTCGAAGGCCTAGATGATGATTCCGGTTTCTGAACTTGTTTGGGAGAGGTGGGTTGTTGTAGGGGCTCAAGGACCTCTTCATCGTCACCACCCGTATACTCTAATTGATCATCGGTTTTCTCGAGTGGGGTGGTAACTCGGAATCGCCCCGAGGTTTTTCGTAGAAGAACGAGGAGGAGATTTTTGTTGAACAGGAGCCCGTTGTGGAGGAGGTTGCTTCAAAGAAGATTCACCGCTCGCTTTGACGTTTAGGTGCGAGTCTTTATCCTTATCCTTGTCTTCATCGTCTCTAGGACGTTTAGACTTTTCTACTTCAAATCTACAAGCTTCTTGAAGTTGGTAGTCCAGCAATGCTTGAAAAAGCTTTCCTTCATCAAGTAAATGTCCCGTGATCGCGTGCGACATTTGTGTGACAAGCTTGGCCACCAATTCATTATCCGAGAAAACAACCGGATCGGTTGGATTGATTGTGACGGTTAAGGGCGTTGATCGAATAGTTTGCTTGGCGATCTGCATGAGATTTGGATAAAGTTGTTTGGTGAACAACTCCTTTGTGACTTTAGGAACGTACTCGAGAAGGTACTTTTTCGTGTAGCTTTCGATCATTTCGTTCAGTTCCTCTTGACGGTGATTTTTCATGAATTCCCGAACAAACTTCCTTTCTCCTTTTATCTTTTCATGCTCGTCATACATATGTTGTATGTGATCAAAGCAAAGAAATTTAGCTTTTGTTGAGCACGTTTTCTAATGACTTGTTTGACAGCTTTGGTAATCCGTTCATGAGCTTGAGAAATCCAAGATTTAGATGGTTTCTTCACGGATTTGGATGATGATTTGGTTGACTTCTTTGATGGTGGTGGCGAGGAGTGAGAAGACGAATCCGATGATGAAGAGATATGAGGAGACTCTGGATCCTTCGGAGGTTCAGAGGTTTCTTCCTTTGATCGCGCTGGACTATCTAGAAGAAACGTATCATAATCAACATCTTGATCTTTTCGGATCTCGGTTTCGCCTCGTTCCTCAAACTCATATTCGATAGTATCCTCCACAAGCGTTTGTTGTTGCACAAGAGTGGTGGCACCAGCTCCCTTATCAGGTTGATTAACCGCATCGAGATGGTTCAGTGGCAAAGCACCACTTGATCCTCCCGGGACCACCCATTTGGTCTTTAGCAAATTCTTCAGCAAATTTTGAAGGTGTCTAACGATATGAAACTTCTTCCTGTATGATATATCCAGTTGCTCTTCTTCTTCATCCGAGCTTTCATCATACGGTACAAGCAATGAGTCTTCTTCCCCTTTTCTTTGTCTGGCGGACTTGGAGGTTTAGCTACGGCTGAAGGAGTTACTTCTGCATTCAGAGTAGGTAATCTCTTCATCCGTGTCGAAGACCTTGAGCTTTCGTCCACAAGCTTTCTTTGCGGTTCGGGTGTGGGAATAGGTTCACTTCTTTACGGGAACAATCCTTTTACGAGGAGGATTCCTTTTGGGAAGCTTCCTATAAATATCAGTACTTGTAACACATCCAGCACTGCCTCTTCGGTCCTTCGGTAGGTGTACGGAAGATTTTTCATCAGATGACCAACTTTGCCTTCTTTTACGGCTAACCGATACCTTTTATATGTTTCAAGCTTTTTGATTTCTGTGGTTAGAAGGTGATCAGGTAAAACCGAACCCTGTTTCTTTGTTGACGAATCTTTGATTCTGACATGATAGTATGGGTTCACCAATATGTCGTGATTATCTGGGTCATTGAGCCTCATGGGGATATCGGGATGAAGTCCAAGTGCTCTCTGGATCAACAGTTTGGTGTATCTGACATAGGAATCTTGGAGCCAAGCTTCTTGTGAAATACCATCATGTCCTCCCATATCAGTGCTTCGATTTCAATGTCCTTCTTGTTGATCAACGACCTGAAAATTTGTAGTTCCATGAGCTTGGGATGCTCATAGCCACCTGTCACGACCACTGTGAGACCGATTTGGTGATGATCATGTAGAGTGTTCTCCATGGTTGAGGAATATTCTTCAACTCTACGTGAGAGTGCTTAGTAATGATTCCTGAAGCTTCATCATAACCAATATCTATCAAGAATTTCAGGATTGTCTCTTCAGTAGGGGTAGCAAAGAAGTCGGTTGGAGCGATGTCGGAATGATGAGAATGTACAGTAAGTCACAGGAGTGATAGTGACTAGTTTGTGATTAAGTGTCACATTCATTGCACTTTGACCAGTGATCCTCTCGCATAGAATTCGAATTGTTGAATGTAGACCTCTGGAACTGTGGCAGAGTGTGAGAGCATGTTTTGGTAGGGATGATTCTCGAGAATATCCACAAGCAATCAAGCAGGAAGATTCTGAGCAAGTGAGGGTATCAAAGTCAACCCTAAGGTTGTTCTTTCCAATCTTTCTCGGATAACCCTCTGGAAAGATATCTGCAATTGTAAGAACTTCTGATGCATCCACATTCATTTGTTCAACCATGTCGTGATCTGAAATAACATTAGCCAAAAGAACCAACATATCGAAAGACATAGTGTTAGTCAACAGAAGGTCTTATTGTCTACTTATTGAATGTACAGTGTCAATGATTGTTACGAGTCCTAAGTCACTTGTTTGTTCAATAGTCCAATGACGTCGTGAAATGTTTTCGTGAGTTAGTTAACTTTAAGTTTTAAAGTTTATGTTATCACTTATTGTTCACAACATATCAAACGATTAAGTTTATTAGTGACATTATTGGATTCGTGACGTTATGATTAGTTTATTTACAAGTTTGTACACGTAACAATTCATTATGAAGGTCAATCCGGGCTTAAGCGTAGTTTTGGCAAAGTTGTTAAGCGTGTGATGATATATGCAGCGTGAGACTAAAAGCTTACGCGTAGGATCCTAACTTACGCGTAAGAAATGTTACGCGTAGGAAAGGGGACCTTATGCGTAGAGCTTACGCGTGAGGCGTATATATATACCTTACGCGTAAGGCTTACTCGTAAGAGTAGACCTTATGCGTAGAGGTCACTGTTTACGCATATCCTTCATAGGATACGCGTAGTCCCATTGTAGAACCTTACGCGTAATAGTTATCGTAGGGATTCTTACGCGATAACTTGACTACGCCGCGTAGGGTAATCCTTATGCGTAGAGTTGCAAATGACCTTGATTCTGAATATTTAAGCGTAGCAAAGCCTGAAATAAATTCATCAAATCATCAAAATTAACACAAGCATTCATTATATCAACAAGTTATGGCATGAACATTCATAACAAAGTTACGCGTAGAAAGTCATGCAGTAGGTCAAAACCCTAAGGGTTAAGATTTACGCGTATAATTCTAGCCATGGGAATGCACCAAATAAATTCTGGTAGTTCTAAGATGTGTTGAGAGTCTATAAACCAAGTTATAACATCTAATTCGTTGTGAATCAAAATTACCCAAAGTTATGAACTTTAAACCCTAACTTCAAATTGTCAAACAATTAGTGTTTCCGGGTGGTTAACAACCATGGAAATCATCAATTCAACCTTATATGACCATAACCCAACAATCTTTTAGACCAAAACACTTCACATTTGGAAAAACCCAATTCGACTCATAAACCCTAATTTTCAAAAATCATTATTAAGTGTTTCTGGGTAGGTTTTGATGGTTAAAATGATATTCTTGATGTATTTGAAACATTTTGACACCTTCCTTTTAACCAAAAAAAAAACACACATAATGATTATGTGTTCATACGCTTATGCGTAGAACACATAATCACGCGTAACACAATTTTTAGCTGTAGGATTTGCATGAAATTAAAACCTTGCTTAAAAACATGTTTAGATCGTTAAAACACTTACAAAATGATGATCAAATCAACGGATAACTTGAATGAATCTTAGGCGTAGATGTATATGGTTGAGAGTAATAAATGTGAGGTGAATAAGTTAGGTGAGGTGTTTTATTAAAATTACTTTAACATTTTGACATTTTGGTCCCTCCACCTTTTCCTTTTTCAAACAAAGCCATTTAACTTCCATTTTGGTTACCAAACAAAGATTTTAGGAAAGAAACTTGACGACACTCCCCCTTGACTTGAGAAATAATGAAAGGTTATAAATTTAGTCCGAGGAGTGTCATTTAACCGAAAAGTTTACCACCATTGATAAGAGAAACAACCGAGATATGATAACATGCAAGTACGCGGATGATTTGAAACGGTTAAGAATTTATTTTCTCCCCCTCAACACTTGATCGGAAAAATACTGAATTTTGAAAGATTATTGTGTTGACGGAAGAAACGTACTTGCAATGTTGAAAGAAAATAGATAGAAGAATATTTTTGTTGTTTTATCAGATTTTTTATTTTTGTATTTTGTTTTTGAAAAATTATTTACAAAAGAGATTTTGGTGTTTGACAGGTTTTTAAGACTGTTTTAGGAGGTCATCCAATTCCTCTTGAGTCAAACACCTCATACCAATCCGGTGGACCAACTCATTAAACCTAGCGGGAGGCAAGGCTTTGGTGAGAAGATCTGCCAATTGGTATTCTGTACCCACAAAATATAATTCAACAGTACCTGTTCCACGTGATCCTTGATGAAATGATATCGAAGATCGATGTGCTTTGATTTCGAAAAGCCGAACTGAAGTTGCACGAGATCGCAATGGCACTCCGATTGTCGAAGTACATCGGGATTCTATCAAATACGTAACCATAGTCTTTGAGTTGTGTTCTCATCCAGATGACTTGAGCACAACATGCTGACATGGCTACATATTCTCGCCGGTTGAGGACAGCGATGTACAATCCTGCTTCTTCGATTGCCATGACACCGGTTTATCACCAAGAAATTGTAAAGCTCCTGAAGTACTTTTCCGAGAATCTAAGCATCCTGCAAGTGGTCACACCAAAAGCGATTAGTTCAAAACCAGAATCCTTCGGATACCGGATCCCCAAGTTAATGGTTCCCTTTATGTATCGGAGGATTCTTTTAGCCTCAGAGAGGTGAGTTTCAGTTGGTCGCGAATGATAACGAGAGCAAAGATATACGGCAAAGACAATATCAGTGTCGCTAGGTCATTAGATACATGAGAGACCCAATAATACTACGGTATTTTGTAGGGTCCACCAATTTCCCATGTAAATCATCGTCTAGCTTCTTGGTATGAGCCATTGGTGTGGCATAGGTGTCACAGGTTTTCATTCCAAATTTGTTTAACAATTCAAGGGCATATTTGACTCAAGAAAATACCACGGGTGATTGATGAACTTGCAGTCCAAGAAAGAACGTGAGTTCACCCATCATGGACATTTCAAAATTTTTCTTCATTAGTTTTGCAAAAGCGATTGAAAACTTTTTATGTGTAGACCCAAAAATGATGTCATCCACGTAAATTTGAACAATTAAGATATGTTCCCCGTGATATTGTATAAAAAGAGTTGGGTCAACCGAACCTTTGGTGAAATTATTAGCAATGAGGAAGGATGATAGCTTATCGTACCATGCTCGAGGAGCTTGTTTGAGACCATACAGAGCTTTGTTCAGTTTGTAGGCGTGATTCGGAAACTCGGGATCAACGAATCCATCTGGTTGGCTGACATAAACCGTTTTTTAAGTTGTCCATTGAGAAACGCGGTTTTTGACATCCATCGATAGACCGTCATATTCATATGAGCCGCTAACGCTAGAAATATCGAACGACCTCAAGGCGAGCAACCGAGCAAAAGATTCTTCAAAGTCAATACCCTCTTCCTGACGATAACCCTTAGCCACTAGGCGTGACTTATTTCGATAACATTTCCTTCAAAGCATCCAATTTGTTTTTCCAAATCCATTTGAGACCAATGACGTAGACCCCTGTTGGTCTTTCAACCCGTTCCCATACTTCAAGGCGTTTGAATTGGTTGAGTTCTTCTTGCATGGATTCAATCCAGTTGTCTTTTGTCATTGCGTCTTTGATGTTTTAGGTTCAGATTGGCAGACAGTGAGTGCATAAATGCAATGTTCACCGTCCGTGTGAAGACGTTGTCTTGTAACGACTGGTTGATTCGGGTTGCCAATAATGTTTTCCAGAGGATGGTCTTTCGTCCATCTATGTGTGGAGGGTTGATATTGATATACATTGTGCGTGATTCGAGGATTCAAATGGTTTGTTGAAGATTCCGCGACATTTGGTGCAAAGCGGTCTTAGCAAACGGGTTGAAGAACGCATTTGGATCAAAATCTGCAGGTGGGGGTACTACATTCAGAATATCATCAGCAACTTCATCATTGTTGGAAGCGGTTTGTTCAACTGTTGTGGTGGAGTCAACTGGTGTAGGTGCATCTGCAACGGTAGTTGTTGTAGCGAGGTGTATCGGGTATAAGAGTATTATCGGGTTGAGCAAATGAAACAAGCGGATACACACGAGCACGTTCATCAATATCGTCAGCGAGCAGTGAGCAAATAACCTTTCCATTTGTTGACGAGTAAGTGGGGGCTTTGTTCAGTGATGATGGGGTTTGAGGGAAGTTTAAGCGGTTGTGACCGGGTTCCAAGTTTGTTATACTCGAAGCCATTTCCGTAAGTTCATCGAAATGAGCATGAATCGTTTCCATCACCTGTTTTGTACGACGATTCCAGATTCGAAAACCTTTGGAATTATCACAAGATATCCCAGATAAAGACTCCAATGTCCGCTTTGGCTTTGAGCTTTCCAAAGTCATCACGATCATTATTCGGATAGCAAAGAGATCCAAATACATGAAAGTGTTTTAGATTCGGTTTTCCGTTATGGACGAGCTCGAAAGGTGTTTTGTTGTGGCGTTTTGTAATCATAGAACGATTATGAGTATAGCATGCAAGAGATCAGCTTACGCCCATAAGTAATCTGGAAGTTTAGCATTGATTAACATTGTTCTTGCAGCTTCCACTAACGTTCGGTTTCGTCTTTCGACAACTCCGTTTTGTTCTCGTGTACGTGCAATAGATGTCTGATCTTTGAATTCCACTTTCTCATAGAATTCATGAAGAGTTTGATTAACAAATTCAGTGCCTTTATCTGTTTACGATTAGTCGAACGGTGTTTCGTGAGCTGAACTTGTATTTTCGTGAGAAAGGTGATGATCATTTGTGGAGCTTGATCTTTGCTTCCAAGAAAGTAGACCCAAGTCCAGCGTGAATAGTCATCAACAATTACTAAGATGTAGCGTTTGCCATTGATCGTTTGCACGCGCATCGGGCCACACAAATCCATGCTAAGAAGATGAAGCACAGAGAGTCGCTGTGTTCCACCTTTGAAGGAAAATGAGCACGAGTGCTTTTGCCTTGTTCACAAGCTGAGCAAAGGTGATCTTTAGAATACTGAAAACCGTGGAAGTCCTTCAACTAGTTTGTGTCGAGCAAGGTTGGTGATGGTTTGAAAGTTTAGATGTGAGAGACGACGGTGCCATAGCCTGGATTTTGTTGATGTTGCCTTTGAAAGTAAACATATGGGAGATGAAGCAACCATGTCTTTCATAGAGATAGTGTAGAGACTAGAATTACGCGATCCCGACATAAGGTCATTTCCTTGTAGATCACGAATGAAACAAGTTTTCTCCCTTAAAGCAACCTCCAAATCTCCATCACAAAACGACCCTCGAAAACAGATTATGACCGAGGCCTTCCACATAGTAAACCCTACTAATTTCGATGTTCCCATTGACATAGTCTCCAGTAGCCCATGATAGCGAAGTGATCATTCCCGAACCGGCAAAGTGCCAATGAACTTTGCAATAAAGTTTGATAACAGCTTTAAGATTGCCTACTGTCATGTGTCGGGAACATCCGCTATCAACAATCCAGAGAATGATCGTATCACCGCATTACACACGCGACACAGATGGAATAGAAGTAGATTTGGAACCCGAAATGTTAGAGGGTTCCGTAGCAAGTATAGTAGATATACACACATCAATAGCTTTAGGTATCCACTTAAATCCTAGTGTGTTATATATCCATTTCCGCCATCTATAACTACTCTTTGCTTTAGTCTTAGTGAATGCACTAGGTGGTACTACATTCCTAGTAGGTGAAACTGGAGCTGAGGGACAACAATGCATTTCTTAGAATCTAAAGAAGGCGGTCTACCAAGCACAGACTTAGAAAGATTAGTGGGCCTAGAGGTATTCGGTTCTTAGGATTCCTTAAACGAGAGATGATAGCTTTAGCAACACATTTATCATGGCAATCAGTATTCATACTTTTACCACAAATAACACAAGGTGCATCGGTGAATATCAAAAGTACTTAACGGTTTAGCATTCGTTACATCACTATTTCTATTACATTTGCCGGGCATAAAATCTATAGTGGAGGCAACGTGAGTCTTATTCATAGTCCTAGGGTGTTCTTCTACTTTAGCATTCTTGATTGATCTTAGGTCGCAACTTCCTATTCTTGATTTAGTGCTTCTAGGTCGTGAAGTGCGGACATTTGGAAAAGATGCAACTATTCCTGTTTTCAAGAGAAGGAGGCACGTTAGCATCTTGTGATTTGGCAAGTAGGGATTCTAGGTTCATGAGTACTAAGTGTTACTGGGGCTAATCTCTTAATGATGGTTGGCGGAAGTTGTTCATACTTTCCTAACATTTCTCTTAACTTGAGGATAGTGTGAATCAGATCTTGATTTTCAGAACCGAACATTTCCAACAAAATGCATAACTTCTTTAGTGTGTGCAAGATAATGATCAAGTTCATTTGATGCTTCATCACGAGTCTTTTTGAGTAAATCAAATATGACACCATATTCCTTTTTAACTTTTAAAAGTTCTTGTTCATATTTTGAGATTTGACACTTAAAAGACATGTTTTGATCATCCAATTGCTCAATTTTATGATCGAGAAGATTTTGCACTGGGCGATTTTGTGTTGAAAATCATGTTGTTGATCGTGAATATCTTTTTGACACCAATTAAGGCGACGAATTGCATTTGAAAGTTCGTTTGACAATCGTTTGTTTTCAACTTTAAGGACTCTATCTGAAGCACATTATCAGTGTTCTCAACATTTATCACAGATTCAAAGTATCGCAGAGGTATGATCAAATGCATATGACAAAGAATTCTCTAGCACAACATTATGGACATCCGCACAGATGACATCTTCCAAGAGTCGATCAACATCTTTTCTCAACAGTTTCTTTTTACGTTTAGTATTAGAAATAGATGTTTCCGTTTTCTCGAAAACGACCTTCATCACTCCAAGTTCCTTATGAAAATCCTTTTCCCAAGCTAATGCACAATTTTTCAAATTTTTAACGTTAGGTAAAAGATTTTTCTGAAAAATGTCTCTTTGTTCTCGCGCAGAGGCGATTGAAAGTGATCAATTTTGATTTCAGAACGATATTCTATCTCATGTTGTAAAATTTTGAGGTCAACCATGAAGATGTCAAAATATCTAAGAATTTTTCGATTTTCAGGTTTTGAATTTACTTCACCGATGGAAGGTAAAGGACCATAAATTTGTGCATAATCTGGTTGGGGATTAACATTAGAAGACTCCGGTGTTTTGATGATAACCCTTGGTGTGTTAGAAGAATCCGTTGGTGTGACGAAAGTGACCGCTTTTGAATAGTTAAAAGGTTTGTTGTAAACAACTTTTTCTAATTTTGATCGACTCTCGTCTTATGCATCTAATTCCTCTTGACGATGATATTCAATAACACTCATAACAAAATTATCAACTTTATATTCTGCTGGAAACTTGGATTTGGTTTGAATGCTTTTGTTGAAAGCTTAGGTTTGTAATTAGCAAGATTCGGTCCATATCCATTTGGATTGGGTTTTAAAGTAAACTTTTCAATGGCTGTGACCGACTCGCCATGTTTGTAAACAACCATTTTAAACTCTTTAAGTTTGTTTTGCAAGCCGATGATTTCTTCAAGATGATCATCTATTCGTTTCGTTGAATGCTTTTTGTATGCAGAGAAGTGTTTTTGACAAGTTAACAACTCGACTTAGCTTTTGATTTTCCAAGGTGAGAGCGTTAATTTGCTTTTATGTTCATGTTTCAGTTGTTCTATTTCAGACAACAAAGCATTCTTCGAAGCGGCTAGATCATGCATCTGTCTTTCTAAATGTTTTTCGTTTTAATAAGATTTGGCAAAGGTCGCTTCAAAACCGTTTTCACGTTTTTCTTGAGTTTTGAAAAAGTTGAGTTGCTTTTGTAAACATTCAAAATCCTTGGTTAACAGTGCATTTTGCATTTCAAGTCCTGATTAATGGCATGACATTTTTCCACTATGGTTTGTTGGTCTTGTATTAAACGAGCAAAATCCGGATGAGGCAAAAGTTCGGCGTGTTCAACGTGAGTCTCAACATGATCATTACCGAGATCTTCAAGTATAACCACGGAGTCAATTTGATTATCAAGGGAGACCGTTTGGTCATCTTGATCGTCAAATATAACTACTGGGTCTAGTTGAAAATCGTCGGAATGAGATGTGGATGACTCATTTTGAACATTTGAGTCTTTACGGATCTGCATGTTGGCGGAGATATAGATCGAGATGAATATGGTTTGTTCGGGTACCTGAGACAAGCCATCGGTGTCATACACTGGGCCTGTGTCACTCATGTGTAACTCATGCATATTAGCCATCAACATAACTTGTTGCATTGGCACGCAAGTCCTCCATATCATCATCGAGTGCGCATTTGCCATAAAACTCGTTCTTTGTCGTGAGAGATCCACCACTTCATCCTTAAGAGCCAAAAGAAGAGCCTCTTTGAAATAAGCACTGCCCCTAGTCCTTGGCTTTGGGCATGCATTAGCCAGTGTCCCTTCTCATTGCAGTTGTAGCATCGAAGACCATTCAACCCATCCTGAGCATTTCCCTGTTCCACCACTGGAGCTCGATTGTTATTCCTACCCACAGCATTAAACCCTTGACCACCGCCCATCTGGCGACCATAACCACGATTCTGAACTTCAACTCATCCATTGTTCACAACAAATTTTGATTCCTTGTATTAGATGAGGAAAAAATACGGTTGTTGGATTTGTTGGTATAACGGCTAAAGGCATTAGCAATCATAGCAAATCCTTGTTGCAGTGTTTCGAACGGATCAGATTCCTCATTAGCTTCAGCTTGAGCATTGTTGGTGTTGTATGGAACCAATTGAGTTTGTTGAGATGGAGGTTGTGAAGGATCATGTGGTGTGATTGTAGCAGTTGGTTGAGTTGTTGGTTGAGGAGAATAACTATTTTGAGCATATAAGGCAAGTTGTTGATTTTCCGGATGTGTCGGTAGAGCAATTTGAGCACGGAGAATCCTTTCCCTATCAACTTCCTTTTCATGAGGCTTCAAGTAATCGTACAACAATCCGTAGGTAGATTGATGCATTTTTAAACGCTTGACGGAGAAAAATGACATACTTCTCCCATTCGGGACCAAGACTACTTAGGAACTTAGTATTCACTGCAATTCTTGGCATGTGGATGTTGTGTTTATCCAAATCATTGATGATGTCTGAGAATCGGTGATGATAGGACTCGAGTGTCTCTCCGGGTTCAATCATGAAGTGTTCATAAGCCAAGTAAATTTTGGATTCCAAATCTTCCTGATTGAGTACAGATCCTTCCATAAGAAGACGAATATGATCCCACATTTTCTTTGCAGTCTTTTGAGCATCAACACTACGAAGAATTAGGTTTGGTAATCCTAGGAGGATATATTCCATTGCAAGCTCATCTGCTTCATAGTGTAGAAGTTCTTGAGGATTCAAAGTGCAACAGTAGCAATGTTCGTTTGTTCATCTCTTGGTGGAATGGCATTTGGATCTCCGGGTACAATGACAGTAGGCATCTCAAATGGACCTTCCAAGATAACCTTCTTTAAGAACTTTCCATGTGGCTTCTTTAGATCACAAAACCTAAAGAACCTTATCACCCATTGATCGTAGTTTCCTGGAGTGAGCATTGGAGGTCTATCAAGTGAACCAGCCTCATGAATTGATTGTTGGCTGCTTAAAGTTTCAAACATCTTTGCAAACCAAGTGGGTTCCCTCATAGTGATCCTTGATGGATGTTGATTGAAGTCATTTGTGTATGGTTGAGCTTGAAGACTTGGTGGTGGTTGAACCATTTGAGGTTGTGGATTTGCGGCAAGTTGTGGAGTATGTTGTAGGTTAAATTGTTGTTGATAAATTGCTTGTTGTTGATTCCATTGTTGATGTTGTGGAGTTAGTTGTTGTTGACGTTGAGGATAAGTGTAAGGGAAATAGTTAGAGTATGGTGGTTGTGACATGTTGATAAACTTGTGTTGATAAAAATGGATCTTTGTAGTCGAATGAACCTTTGTTGATGAAGTGTCCTTAGGCGTAGAAAAGACAAGAACCAAGTAGCACTTATGCGTAAAAACACCAAAGTTACGCGTAACAATAATGAGTTACTCGTAGGATTTAGCTTACGCGTAAGTAGGAAAAAGAACTAAAGTTAGGCGTAGACAAAAGTTAGGCGTAGAAAGTTAGGCGTAGGATTTTCTTATGCGTAAGACTAGGCTTAGGCGTAAGATAGATCTTATGCGTAGGATTTCTACGCGTAAGCTTATGCTTATGCGTAAATTTAGGGTTTTTGCCCAAATGATCTTTTACACTATCACGGTGCAAAAGATATCCAAAGTCGACGTATTTTCGGACTTATCCAAGTAAGAAAACACGGAATAAACCACGAAAATGAAGATCAAACTAAGGAGGCACTTACGCGTAGGATTAGGGTTTTACTACGCGTAAGATTACTCGTAATTTTGATTTCTGCCAAAAGTGTTTCTAAACCAGTTTTTGTGTGATAAAATAGCTTCAATAACACCAAAAGACACAAAAGTGTGAAACTTGATGAATCAAAAACCTCTAAAAGCGGTTACGAGTAGGATGAAACCCTCGTTCAAAAACTAGATTGAAAACAACGTTCCACGCATAAAGTTCCAAACTTTTTGCCAAAAACAAGTATTTTAACACCTTAAAACGTTGAAAGTACAAGAATCTTGGATTAAAAAGTGTAAAAACAAGTTTTTAAGCGAAGCAAAGAATAGGTTATGTTTACGCGTAAGACCCAAAACCAAAATCTTCAAAAACAAAAGTGTACACCCAACTATTTGGCGATTGATACCACTGTTAGGTCACAAGGTTTACCACACAAGCTAATAAGAAAGATAGAGAGGCGATTGAACAAGATATCACACACACACACACGAGATAATACGACCGGTTATGCGTAGAGTGTTTGTGAAAGAAATAACTTGAACAACCAACCTTCAAATGAAGGTTTACATAAGGTATTTATAGGCAAAGAGCTAGGGCAACACACCTACTCCTTCCCTTTCTCCTATGGGCTTGGGCCTAAGCTCATGGGCCTTCTACATAAGCTTAAGGCTAATAACAAACATAAAGGCCATACTAAGCTAACTATTACATATGAGTAACTAACACTTGAATAAGGTTTAGGAGTGATTCCAACACTTTTTATAGTAGACATACCCCAAGGGCCAAGGCCCCAAACGACAAATTGTAGGAACACATAGCAGTATCTATGCATGCTTACAAAATATATATAAAATAAGCAACATTAAGCTTCTTAATAGAAGAGATACTTTAGGTCAAATACACAAAAACGGGTACACAAACTTAAGAGTAGCACAATGACCAAATCATTAGAAAGATTAAACATAAAGATTAGCTAGTTGACTACCAGACCTCCATTGTGCTACGATCCAGTTACTCGCTCTAATTATATTAAGAGTAATGTGACTTACCAGGTTTTAGATCACGGTGAATGATCCATGGGCATGCGAGCACTCCATTCCACGAGCTATTTCAAGTGCAAACCTAATCGCACACGGTATCCAAACTTCATGGCCAAATCCTTCAGGTATTTCGTAACGTCCCCCACCAGTTAAAATCTCAGTTAGTATAACCATGATTAGTTTCTCAACCCTAAGTCAACCAGTTAACAAAATAAATCCAACAATAAGCCTGACTTTAATATAGATATTTTAGGATATTAAAGACCAATTGAATAAAAACTTAAGTTTCAATTCATTCGTCCGCCAACTATATCTGTTCCAATTATGAGATATACAAATCAAATATTGACTATACAAAACTGCATATACGTAATACTAACTGGTAGACAGTACTTCTATTATGAACACAGCTTTTCTAGAGCCACATTTACATGACCATCTACAGCCTTCCAATGTCTTTTTCACCAACGCTTTAGGAAATCCCATCTCAATAAGCTTTTGCACCTGCAACCACGACAACTCTTATTATTTTTTCTGTTGCGTAAATAATATTTCCCAATATTTATTGTTTAAACGTGCTATATGCATACTTTCCTATTATACTTGGGCGATGAAACCATGGCAAAGTCCTCTGTCCAGCACGGAGCTGCAGTAGTAAATGCAGCATGATCAGTAAGATACTCAAGGGGAGAACAGAGTAAGTACTATCATATGAAAAATATGGCAAAAGGAAACATAAGTGTGAGGAAGCAACTGATCATCGCAAGATTTTTAGCTAAATGGTTGAACTGAGGTACAAGTTATTCAAACTCAAATCACTTATTCCTCGTTGGAGATAAGAACATACCATGATTGACCCATTCATTAATAAATGGGTCTAAATGTTTTCGTTTTAGCTATTTATTTTGCTTTTTACCGATTATGCTCATTAGAAATAAAACATGCCTGGAACCCATTAACTTTTACCCAAAGTAGGAAACTGAAATACCACCAATGACAGCAGCATTGACAAAAAGAGCAATAGCTTCCTCAAAAGCTGGTATCACCTAATAATAGAACCATGATCCATCAAGAGCACAACACCATGATTTTTCATTATGCCAAATCATAGGAGAAAAGGAAATATACCTCATGGGAACCCTCTTGGAATTTGTAAAAAGATTTGTCGTCTCCCTTCACAATTGTAATACAGTGAATGCAAGTTTTTAATTGAGAATAAAACTAATGAATTTGCACATGATATGTATGATATACCTCAAACGAACCACCCTTGATCTTGTTTATAGCTTCAAATATTTGGCCATAATATTCAATTGTGTAACCATCCCAATCAACCTATAAATACATTCAGTACATTTAACTTTCCTCACAGTTTAAAATTTTTTCTCTTATTGTCTGGCGTGACACTTTATTCTTGAGTTATTTGTGTGATTTGTGTTATGTTAAGATATTGAAGATAAAAAACATAAGTGGGGAGGTACAGTACAGTTCGCATACCACTACAACGTCTCCTCTTTTTGGAATTGGATAATTCCCTGATCGCAATTCCTGCATTTATTGATCTTTAAAAGCTATAGTTGGAGCTTAAATGTGTCAAGTAGCTATAAAACTAAGAAAACTAAAATACACTCAAAGGCAACGACCTTATATTGGAGTCTCGAGCTTGATTCTTTATATTCTTGATTTCAGCCATCGATTGAAAAGCATTCACTTCAGCCCGAGTGCTAAATTCACTAATAATAATCACTTCAGGAATGTGATTTTCCATTGCCTTGATCATGACTTTGTGTTGCATGTATGGTTTTGTACAGTTCACGCACACTTCTAATAAAAGAATTGATGATTAGCCAAATTTCATATATATTAGTATCAAACAACATGTAAATCATTGCTACTAAGCTCTTCATCATGATGGCAATGGCAAGATATTGTATTCATAAATATATCAGAAAGGAAAATGCTATAAATTTCACAAGATCTCTGAAAAGGAAGTCTAGGATATATAGGCCTTGAAAAAATATCATAAGAACAAAATATTGCTAATGAGTGTAGGTCGGAGATGGAAGTGCTCACCCCATATCTAATACACCATATGCATATGATGAACCAGATTCAACAGAAAACTTGGTACCCTTTAGCCGTTCTCCTTCACTGTCCACGTAGTATAGGCCAGGGGACCTATAAAACAAAAAACGATGCAACTCACGTTAGGACAAACTCAGGCATGTCAAGCACAATATGCTTGAACTATAATGCCAAACGGGTTTTTCCAGATTTTTAAAATGAGAAGAGTGTTACAGGAACCATATCACTACAGTAATAACATAACTTTTGTATAAATGATTTTGTTTTATATATTAAAATTGTAGAACATTACTAAAATTGACCCAACCTAAGAAGCTAGGTGAAAATCACCACCTCTAGCTCTATTGTTCAAATGTATGTACCTTTTCATCCCATCCTGCAATCATTGTCCCAAAAGACAGCCCCATTCCACGATAAGAATAGAGAATGTTAGCCAACCATTTTGAAGCCCCGGTGACTGATATTCTTCTCTTGTTTGGAAGTTCATGCAACCGGCACTGAAATAACATACGCAAGTATTAATTAGCTATATTTGCAGCAACCACACATTCATGATAGATATAGGTTATTGAGTTTCTCAAGTTTCTGTAAGGCATATATTGCAATTAACATTAAAATCTTAAACTAATAGGAAGACAGGGCAGCAATGTCTATCAGCGTACTGCAATTGCCATCTAGATTCAGACATTTACCTAAGACTATCATACCCAAAAAATAGTGCCATGATGAAACTGAAAAGGTAACACAAGGTTAACTTGATACCTAGATTTCTATGCCAGAATGGCAATCCAGCTCCACCAGACCATAGTACTCAGCATATAAGAATTAATTTTGATAATTTTTTTCACAGATTGAGAAGCTATGAATTTTATTATTAGTTCCTTAAATGCTATCATAACTCAACCAGCAACCTAGAAACCACCATCAAATACATAGGAAAGTATAATGTGAGTTGCATAGCGGATCATACTCATGTCAAATTAGCTAAACAAATCACTGATGTGCAAGTGTACAAATAGTATACCTTGCACGCCACTGCAGAATATCAGTCTATTCAAAATTACCTCTGTCTCGGTAATGGCATAGTTCTTCTATTAATGACATTTAGTTCTTGTCTTGATATCCCAATAGCCCTGGCTCAGGTCTGCAAATTTAAAGGCAGGACCAAACACGTAGATGCCTTAGTTTCATTTATAAACTTATAACTTGTAAACTGAAAGAAGTACCTTCATGATATCAGGAAGAAACATGCTCACTGAAGTAACAAAAGTCATACCATGTTGATATGACCTAGAACCGCCCGAACAACTCGAAAAGTTATGCCAACTACAACAGCTTTTCTATTTCTGATTGCAGATACGCGGTGCAGGGTTCTAGTGATTTCCTTTCCAAATTAATTGATAAATCAAGATATTTTCGGTAAAGCTACATGTAAAGTATATTCAAGTAAAAAAATGTTATTAACGATGAGTCGATGACCATCACATGAAAAACTCACCACATGATAATGACTGAGAACGCGGCCAGACCAATATGATGACAAATGAAAACAACTTATATATAATATGTTTAAACATTTGTCATTATCTTAAGTAAACAAATGATCAATCGAAGGCCTTGTGAGCAACAAAAACTTTTCGAGAAAAAGGTTTTGTAAATTGTGGCTATTTATTTAGGGTTATCACTTGATGTTAAATTTAGTCAAGGATCAACTAATGTTTTAAAAGAATAATTTCATACCCGCTGCAGCAAAACTCATCTGATTTGCAAATTCACATTAGTCACACACATAATACATTATATATGATAGAAAAGAGAGATTCTCATATATGATGACAAATTGAAAGCGAAGAATAAGCTATAGTAGAATTTTAAATGAAAGCCGCCATGTCAAGGCCACTTGTATAAGAAACACAAAATAAAAACTCACCAAGTTTTTCTATATCACCAAAAAATTTAATCATTACAGGCTCATTCTCTTGAATTGGTTACTCAGCTCGTAGCTTTTCCACCCTCCAGTATCGATCTTTATCCTATAAATAAATAAACAATTATAATCAATATGAAAACCAATATCGCGGTCAAATTATTACCACTCTAGATAACAACTTTCCAACCTCGTCATCATTTGCCAATAGAACATGCCTTGGGATAGTTCTCGTCTTCTTGTCTCTTGCTGAGTTTCCAGCTAATTCCAAAACCTGTATACACATACACCATCATTTATTTAGTCAAAAGCTTATTTTGCAAACACAAACCCAAACACCCCTTTATTAATAGTTGGTTGCTTACATCATTATGACCACCAATTAGGCGCTTCTGTGATGTCCTTCTCTTCTGCAATTTCTATGCCTACGTCAACATCCTTTTCAGCATCTACAGAAGAAACATTGTTGTCCAGCTGGTTAGAAGGGGTGACTTCAGCATTTTCCTCCTGATGTCGTTTTTGTTGTTGTGTATATGGGCCGTTGAATGAACTACAATCAGATGAGTTTGGAAACATATTGCCAGCCACACCTGTCATATATAACTTAGACTAAATTTATCAAATTGAGTAACTATACCGTAAGTGAAGAATACTATTGCTATTCTAGAATAGTTGAATGATCGGGGTCTTGCAGAAGGGATTTTAAGCATATTGGCTGTCACTGAAACAAAAATTGACAAATATCACATTGAGTTAATGTTAAGCATAAGGCCATTATAGTTCTAATGTCAGCACAGAAGCCACACCTTGGTTTCTCATATACACTGCAACGTTTAATTCTTTAACATTCTTGGTTAATCGGGAGAGCATCTGAGCCAGCTTTTGCTACAACAATTAATATAGTACAAAAAAAGTCACATAAGCATAGAAGCATGAAGATTATCCGAAAGCGAAAGTATAAGCTAAACCTATACACCAATAACAACATAATTATTAATGATTACATAAAAAAAAGGGTTTTGGAAAAGAACATCGACCATAGATGAAAGGATGGGAGCAGAGATTGTCGACCATAATATATTGTAGGTTAGGGTTTTGATTTTTTTGTTCATAATTGTATAAACAATTACTTAACATGATTACAAAACCATTATATGATACATTGATGCAAGTTTATGAGTAAAATATCAAAGAAATAAAATTAAAAAGACGTACTTAGGCTGAATATTATTGAGTGGAGATGTATACCTTGCATTCTTAACTTCTTCTAAACACCATACATACAAAAAAAGTCACGATCATTAGAGGATATGGCTGAGGAAAAGATGATATTAGGGTTTTGATTTTGTTTTAGGGTTGAATGATAATTGAATTGTATAAATGGTTTAGCTTCGTTTATTATTATGTGAATATCAATTTAACCCAATGTAATTATTGTTTTCAAATATCTATCACAAAAACCTGTCTAGTCCAGTGGCTGAAACATTTGCTTGTGGATGTAAAGACCCAAAAGATCATTTAGGGACAAAACTTTATCTACATACCAAGGGACCAATCCTCACCTTTCATTCATTTTGATCTAATGGCTTAGATTAAATATGATTTTTACACTACAGGGGTATTTTAGTCAATATAAAAAGAATTTTCTATCTTTCTTTCACTTAAACGCTCTTTAATTTTCACACACACAAAGTGTGTGTTTCTCTCTATTCTCTCTTTTTTTCATCTTCTTCATCAGGTAACGCTAATTCGTTATCAATTAAACGATTCTTTCATGGATTCGATTCCAAATTCTTCAGTTTCTTCTGATCGTTCTTCTTCTATAACTGAATCTGCAACTGAATCTGATCCTTCTTCTTCTGATCGTTCTTCTTCTATAACTGAAAACGTCGTTGTTTCTATAACTGAATCTGCAACTGAAGATATTGTTGTTAGTGATGATGTTTCTGCTAAGTATACGGAGGAGATTGTAGCTTATGAACACGGTGATGAATCCGCAGCTATTAAGAGTAAGATGCGTTTAATTTTTGTTTTTCATTGTGTTTTCTATTTGAATAACAGTTTTAAGCTGTGAATAAGCTATTTAGTAAGGTTTATATTGAATTAAGCAGTTTTAATCTAGTTTTAGATTGAATTAAGCAGTTTTAAGTTAGTTTCAAGCTGTGAATAAGCTATTATATAGCTTTAGATTGATCTAAACTGTTAGTTTAGTGTTACGTGTAGGAGATGGATAAGGTGTTAATCATTTTATTGCTCTGAATAAGCGATTAGTTATGTTTAGATTCAAATTAAGTTGTTAATTAGTTTTTGATGAATTAAGCATATTAAGCTTTAAATAAGCTATTAGTTTATGCTTTGATTGAATTAAGTAGTTTAAGCTTTTTGAATAAGCTATTAGTTATGTTTTGATAAGCACTTTTTATTTTGCATCACATTTGATATCATATGTGATATCACATATGATATATCACATGTGATATCACATATGATATATCACATGTGATATCACATTTGATATCACATATGATATTACATGTGATATCACATGTGACATATATCTGTTACATACAGCACATGTGTTATATCATATGTGATCATAAGAACTTGTTTTTGTTTATTTCATTTTTACTTGATCAATGTTTTTATTTTGTACTTTTTTGTTTTTTCAGAACTGAATGCTTTGAAAACTTCTGAATCATTCTCTACTCACTCTAATTTTGATACTCCTGGTGGAACGGTTTATTATATTCCTAAAGTTCGTGTCGACGTTTTACTAGCTAAGGGCAATGTTTTTAATCCAGTTGATGAGTGCATTAGTGCGTATATGAAATATGCTTCAAAAGCAGGGTTTGTGGTTAGGAAATCATGTCAGAAAAGGTTGAGGAGCGGTATTGTTAAACAAAAGTATCTAGTGTGTAATAGGGAAGGCTGTCCTAAGGGAATTCATGCAGACACACTAGATTTAGAGAATAGCGACAAGCAGAAGAGAAGTTCGAACCTGCATATCACAGGTTGCAAAGCACGTGTGATGTTTGAGTTGATTCCTGGTTCTACAAAGTATAGGTTGACTGTTTTTGATAGTATACATAACCATGAGCTTGAACGTAAAGAATATAAGCATTTGTCAAAGACCGAAGTTAACATATGTTGAGCAGTTGTTTATTGTTAAAGCTGCGAGCGTAAATATAGGTGCAACGAGAGCTCATCACTTGTTGACTGATCTGAAGGGATCGTATTTGCTTGTTCATGGTACAACTGTTGACTTTAAGAACTTTTTTAGGAGTGTGAATTGTTATATAGGTGATAGTGATGGGCAGATGCTTATAGCTAAGATGGAAAATAGACAGAAGCATGTTTTTGATTACTTGGTTGAGAATGCTGAACTTTCTGTAATTTTTTGGGCTGATGAAGTTTCCAAGTACAATTACAAAGAGTTTTGTGACGTTGTCTCTTTTGATGCTACGTACAGGACAAATAAGTAAGTGTTTGAGTGATATATATCATATTTTATTGTATTACTTGTATTTTGTCTTCGTTTTTGTTTTTTTTAACTATTTTTGTTTTTGTTTTTTAGGTACAAAATGATGTTTGTTCCTTTTACAGCAATTGATAATCATAGGAAGTGTGTTACGGTTGCTGCAGGTTTGCTGAAAAATGAAACTGCAAACTCTTATATTTGGTTGCTCAAAGCATTTATAAAAGCTTTTGGTAAAGCTCCTAGTATCGTTGTCACTGATCAGGACGGGGCTATGAGAAAGGCGATTGAACAAGAATTTGCTGGATCGAAACACAGATTGTGTATGTGGCATATTACACAAAAGCTTCCTGGAAAGGTATATTATGTGCTTTCTTATATTTTCTTTTGTTATATCATATGTGATACTTTATGTGCTTTCTTGTATTTTATTTGCTTTCTTGTAGTTTCTTATGATTTATCATATGTGATATTTCATACTTTTTTCATTTGGTAAATCATTTGTTAAATCATATGTGATATTTGTTTGCAGATATGCTCAAAAATTTATGATCACACTGACTTTAAAAGGAAATTCAATCAAATTGTGTGGAATATGTATATTGGTCCTGATGAGTTTGAGTATCAATTGGGAAAGTTATTAGATGAGTTTAATTTACATAATCATAAGTGGTTAACAAAGATGTTTCGCATACGTTCTTGTTGGATTCCTGCTTTTTTTGTGGACTCTCCTTTGTGTGGTTTGATGAGGACAACTTCTAGGTCTGAGAGTGAGAATTCCTTTTTCTCTCATTTTACTAATTCTGGTTCGACTCTCATGAATTTTATGAATTGTTTTGAGACGGCAATGGAAAAACAGAGGCATATACAAGAGAGGTTAGATCATAAGTCGATTGATTCTGTTCCTACACTTAGAACCTATCTTAAGATTGAACGTCATGCTTCAAAGGTTTATACTCGTCCCCTTTTTGAATTGGTTCAAGCTGAAATATTTGTTGGGACATGGTTTTGCCAAATAGATACCAAAAGTTTGGTTGAAGGATCTGAGGTGTCTGTAATTAAAGAGAAAAAGTTTGTTGATGAATTAATGGAGAAGAAGAAAGCTAAGAAAAAAGAGAAATTTAAGAAAAAAGGTGATGATAATGATAAAAATGAAGAAGAAGAGGAGCCGATTAACTTGTTTCACAGAGAAGATGGACTGTATAAGGTTTGTTAGTTTCTTAACCAGTTTTTTGGATGGTCTTTTAAAGCTTTTTTTAGTGTTAATTTTTATACTTTTATGATTTTGATATATCATATGTGATATATCATATGATATATCATATGTGATATATCATATATGATATATCAAATGATGTATCACATATGATCTATCATATATGATATTTGACTATGTATTGTTTTTTTGCATGGAGGTTTTGCGAAACATAGAAGATGGATCAGTTGTTTGTTCCTGTCAGCTTTTTGTTAGAATTGGAATATTGTGTAGACACATTTTTTGTGTCTTTAAGAATGTGAATGTTGAAATGATTCCAAATCAATACATCTTGAGGCATTGGACAAGAACTTGATACCTGCTGGTTTGAGGAAAAAAGGAACAGTACGGTGAGAAGAATGAGATTGTCGAGAATTATGCAAATGAGGCTACTTGTATTGTTGATCACTGTGTGCATATGTTGAGTAAAGACGAGACAAGGTTAGCTGCTTTTATTGAGAAGTTGAAGTTGCTAAAGTTAGATGTTGAAGCTGATTGCCCAAATCCTCCATCAAAGGACAAGCTTGATAATCTTGAAGAGCTTGTCGGAGTGCCAAAGCCTCCTGTAGTTGCTGTTAAGAATCCGTCTGGCTGTAAGCCCAAAGGACATGAAAAGTCGCGTATAAACGGTGGAAAAGAGCAAGTTATTGATGAGAGTTCAGTTAATATGAATGCATGTTCAATATGTGGAGCTAAAGATGGCCACAACAAGAGGACCTGTCCAAATAAGTATAGAGTACAAGATGATTTGGTTCACTCTGAAGCTACATGATAAATCTTTTTACTGTTTTTGTCCAAATAAGAATTTGTGATTGAGGTACTTTGAATCTTCTTTGATTGTTTACATATTTTGTTTACAGATTGTTTACAGATTTTTGGTGTTAAGTGATTTATCTTCTCTTTGTGTGGTTAAGTTAATTTTATGAGAATTATCTAGTTTGTTTTTCCTGTTATATATCATATTTGATATACATACAAAATCACATTTGATTTTTTACTGTTATATTTTTGTTTTCAAAAATCATATGTGATACTACCATTAGCACATTTGTTAATCAGATCTGATATAATATGTTTCAAATTGTGTTATAAAACGCGGAGTTGGTTAGCAACATCATTTTATCGAATATATCAGTTTTGTGTAGCAAAACTTGTACAACAACACATATAATCCAAAATCACATCCACAGATGTGCCGCCATATTCATTAGATAACCATTTCAAATAGAAGTGTAATACTAGTTACGACATTGTAGCATACGACATAACATTGTGACATTGTACCATAAGACATAACATATTGTTCTAACCATTCTAAATGGCATACGCTATCCCAAATTTAACTAATCAGAAGTAAGTTTCTAACTGCATCACCATTGTCACTCCACCTTTACCCCAAAAAGAGTGACTTCCCATCTATTCATCAGCTCCTACCATCTATCAACTGTCTACTAGCACCTTTTGCCTTCAAATTGCACTGGCAACATGGGTTGCATCTTGTTCTTTCTTCTTCTTTTCTATCAGCTCCTTTATGTAGATTTGTTTCATTGCTTTGTCTATATGCTCCCTTGCAAATGCATGTGCTTCCTCGCTGATTTGTTCTCTTTTGCTGTTAATTTCATGCGTTAACATTTTGGTTGCATACTTTACTCTCAGCTTGATTATTGCCATTTCTTGGCCTTCTTCTTCAGTTGGAAAGTTCAACTCCCAGTTCTTTGTCGTTTCACCATTGTACATCTCCCATGTGCATCATAACAAAAACCCCGCAATCAATCACATTTTCTTTTGTTGCCCATTTGACCTTTATGATTGTTGTCTTGTTTTTCTTTATCTGCTTTGCTTTTGGATGGTTGAATGATTCCAAATACTGTGAAAACACTCTTTTCTGCACAAACAAAAGATTCAATTTACTTACTAGTGGTTTATCATATCTGATATTTCAAACAAAAGACTCAATTTACTTGCTAGTGTTTTATCATATATGATATTTTACTGTCATATTATAGTTTCTAATATTAAATGCAATTTATGTTCTTTCCATGCCAAGTTTGAGTTACTTACCAAAACATCGCATTCTTTCTTTTATTTGGTATCATATGTCTGCCCAGAGTTGGAGTTGTCAATGATCGCTGAAGTTCCTTTGGCTAGATTGAATACAACGACATAGAAGTGTTCATGAGCGATTACTGGGAAGAATTCCTGTATAAATTGAAAGAAAATTATATTCATTTTAATTCAAATAAAAGTCGAATCTCTTTCATCATAATAAGTAAAATAAGTTGTCACCATTTCTACATGTTGCAATGACATGTCATTTGGGTTTTGTTCAAACTCGCTTGTCATGCAATCAAGGAAAGATTTATATTGCTTAGCTTCATCTTTCTTTTGCAACTCTACCATTCGGCTTGTCTGTTGTCAAAAATCAACAATATCATATAATTGTTAACAAAAAGATTAGTAATTAGTTTCTAAGTGTTTATCTACTTACCAACATTCCTGTGTGAAAGTAATACTTCATCTTGCTTCCACTATTGTTCACCATTTCTTCGTAGTTCAAAATAGAAGCAAAGCTGTCAATAACACTAGCTTCCACCTTCAATTTTGGTGCCATTGTTTGCATGTTGTCCCTTATGGTAGGGGCTCCCTTCACGCTTGGTTCAAAGACAAAGTCACTACACAAAATTTAAATCATATACATATTATTATCACAATATTATTATTTTTTGTATGATTTTAAATAAGAAATAGCAGACTTACACTGGATTTCCTTCCATTGAAAATAGCGCGTCCGTTATCATCACTTCATCTGGTTGTGATGGTGTGTGGATTACAGTTTTTCTGTTCATATATGGTGATATCAGAAAACGTGGCGGTTTTTTGACTCTTTTTGCCAGATGTTCTTCTTGTTTTGATTCTGTTTCAGTCTCAGCATCAATGTCTCTCACCCTTTTTTCTTTATTTTCTTCCAGTTTTGATGTTGTTTCAGTCTCAACAACAGCTTTTGTTGCCATTGGGCTTATACCAAGACTGAAAGATGGTGGCGACATTGATTTTCTTATTATTCCTCTTGTCATTTTCTCTTTTGACCCTTGAATTTCTTTTGGACCACTCATCTCTGTTGCCACATGAATCTCTTTTGGGTCACTCATCATCTCTGTTGTCCCAACAATCTCTTTTTGATCACTCTTATCTGTTTTCCCATGAAGCTTTTCATATTGTTGTTCTGCTTGAATCACAAGATTATCAATGTTTTCTTCATTCCAAAAATCATCTGGAGTTGCTACTCTCAACTTATAACCCGGTGCTACCTCCACAGTTGGTGTTCCTACTTCCTTTGCAACTTCAATTGGGTTTTCCTTTTCACTCGCCTTCGCTACTTGAACTTCAGTTTGTTTATCCTTCTCACTCTCACTCACCTTCGTTACTGAAATTTCAGTTTGTTTTTCCTTCACACTCACCTTCACTACTGCAACTTCTCTTTCTTTCTTCTTTTCTGTTTCTTTTCCAACTTCGTTTTCCTTCTCAGTTTTATCTTCCATTTCATCTTTGCTCTCACCCTCCTTTTCAACTACATTCTCTCTTTCATTCTCCTGTTCACTTTCGCTCTCACTTCCAAATATATTATATTCTTCTTGTTCCTCATCCTCACTTTCACTCTCACTTTCATTCTCTTTTTCAACTACAAATTTCCCTTCATTTGTTTTTTCTTGATTCTCAGGCTCACGTCTTTCATTGTTCTTACTATCACTATCATCATCCTCTTCCATCGAACTACTTTCTATATCGAAATCGATCTTGTTGAACAATCTCTTGTACTTCTTGCACAAGGTCAACATCACCTTGTATCCCCTGAACTTCTTCAATCCCTCTCTCATCGTCTCAACCAACTCTATCTTTTCTTTTGAAATTATTTCAAATTTCTCATCTATCTTTTCATAAAACTCCTGTAAAGTAAGTATTTCAGTTTAGTTTTTTATTGTATATGCAAAATCATATATGATTTTAAAAAATATCATATATGATATGTAATATCACATGTGATATTAGTGTAATATCACATATGATATTACATATCATATATGATTTAACACTAATATCAAATGTGATATTCATCTTAGTGTGTTATCATATATGATATTTTTGCAAGCACAGCTGAATGTTAGCCTGCTGAAGGCTTAGTTGCTGTCATAGCCTTCGGCTAAAGCCGAAGGCTATGCCTGCGCCTAAGCTTAAGGTTTTGTTTTCTGTTATGTCTTTTAAAATATATCATAACATACTTTTTTATAACAACATTTTTATAAATGAATTCAATAAAATTACCTCTCTTTCCACTGGCTTTCTGGGAGGCAACGGTTCATAGTATATGTCTGCTCCCTTGTACAAATTCAGGCCGGTTTGCTCCTCATCAGGATCATACTCTCCGTGATGCTCTAACGTCCCCAAGCAACCGTCTCTCATTTCCATGTTTATTCTTTTCCTCATTGTAGGAGTGTTCCAACTTCTGAGGGCTGGGCGGTGACGCATAACTTGGAAGCTCGGGTAGTTTGTTTAGTCCAAGTATAGCAGCTTTTTTATACACAAAAATACAATTAAAATTTTATTAGATAATTTTTTATATGAGTGAATCATAGTTGATAAGTTTAATGGAAAATAACTTACACATAAGAATGTTAGAGGACCATAATAGAAGTTGGTACCCGGCTTGACTTGGGCCCAGTTTAGCTTACTGATCTACAAGCATTCCATTATGTAGTTGCACCAATCGATATCAGAGATATCATCATCTTCTTTCACGTGCCTGAGGATTTTTGTGGGCACTTTTCCTGCACTCTCCAAAGTGCCCATGGTGCTTGCAAACAAAGTTAAGAAATTCATCTTGAACATGAAATCTGCTTCAGTTGTGCTCGATATCTCGAAGGCTACAGCAGGTGGTGTAATTCGTCCAAGATGAGCATACTGTTCTTCCCATTCTCTAACGAAATCGTCATCATCAAATCTTTCCTCCGGATCTTCCAACTTTCTTTTCCCCATCGGCACACCTTGCATATCATGAATTTTTTGCCTTGTTACCTTTATTGAACCTTTTTGTAATCTCAATTCCATGCTAGGTGGATGGAATTTATCGATTACATGGTACGCCAATGCAGCTGGAAGTTCAACAATAGGGAAGTTTATGAACCTCTCAAATCCCATCTCTTTCAAGCATTTCTTTCTCTCATTTGATAAACCGATCATCGCTTCATAGAGAGGTTTTGGTGATGACCTTGTTGTACATGTTGGGTAATTTTTTGTTTTTTCTTTGTCCTTTTTCACCTTAAGCTTCTTTTTATCTTCCTGATCTTCAACCTCCTTCTCAACAACTATTTCCTTCTTTCTCTTTTTAGTTTCTTTTACAACCAATTGTTGATCATTCTCTTCTTTGATTTCCTCTTCAGTCTCTTCCACTTCAGTCTCTTCTACTGTCTCAGCATCCTCATCATCACTTTTATCAGCATCTTTTTCCTCTTCAATTCTCCTAGCATCACCTCTAGTAAATCTTTTCAGAGTACTTTGCGTTTCTGATGCTTTTCTTTTCTGTGGACGTTTCATTTGTTTCTTTGCAGAAGTGTCTTTTTCTTCTTGATTTTTAGTTTTTTTCTTATCTGCTTCATTCTTCTTTTGCTTTTCTAGCTCCGCTCTTCTCTTCTTAGCATTTCTCTGTAATTCATTCAATCTTTGAGCTACTGTTTTTGCTTTATTTGCAAAATTAATTTATATTATATCATTTGTGATTTAGTAATTGAAATATTCTCAGTAAATAACGTGTTTCTTTAATAACATGATATGTACCTTTAGCAGGGCTTTTCTCTTCAGTAGTTGTTTTTAGTAGTGGCAATTTAGAGATTAAATGCCCTACATCATCTTCTCCATCATCATTTTCTTTATCTCCTACATCATCAACAATGAACAATTACTTAATATCCTGACAGTTTTACTCAAAGGATTAGGTGCAGGCATATCTTTTGTTTGCAAATTTAGAGGCTATGCCTGTATATTACCAAAATTCTTTATAATATCATGTTTGATATTCAACATAAATTTTTTTAGCTACTGAATAATTGTTCATTTTTGTCAAATTCTTAGCCACAGGCATAGCCTTGGGCAAAGCCAAGGCTATGCCGTGGCTAAGCCTTGAAAGCCTTTGCTTATTTGCACCTTAGTCAATTCACAAAGTTGAATACATCTTTTATTATATCATATGTGATATTTAACATAAAATTTTTGGTAGCTACAAAATATGTTACAAACATGTATTTGTGTTTAGAAATGTTGAATGCTATGCTTGTGGCTAAGCAAATGTTAATGATTGAAAGTTTTTCCCAAAGGTTATGCCTGTATCTAAGCCAAATGCTTTGTTTCTAAGGAAATTTTTAAGTTATCACATACTTAAAAGGCTATTTTAAAAGCAAATGTTTATTATATCATATTTGATATAGAATAAAAAAACAGATTTTAAAAGCTTATTTTAAGTTATCATATATCCCCACAAAGCATTTTGTGCATTAGTCACAGCCTATTCCTTTGTCAAATGCTAAAGCATCTTATGCGGCTAAGCAAAAGGCTTAGCCACATAAGATGCCTTTGGCGAAGCCAAAGGCATGTTCTGTAGCTAAGCCAAAGGTATAGCTGCATAAGATGCTTTAGCATTTTGAAAAAGGCACCTTCTGCGGCTAAGCCAAAGGATTAGCCGCGTAAGATGCCTTTGGCTTCACCAAAGGCATCTTCTGCGGCTAATCCTTTTACTTAGCTGCAGCGAATGCTTTATTGAAGCCTTTTGCATTCGTCAAAGCTTCCACAGCTGAGACAAAGGTTTAGCCGCATAAGATTCCTTTGGCGAAGCCAAAGGCACCTTCCGCGGCTGAGCCAAAGGTTTAGCCGCATAAGATGCCTTTGGGCCAAAGGCATCTTCTGCGGCTAATCCTTTTACTTAGCTGCAGTGAATGCTTTGTTGAAGCCTTTTGCAATTGTCAAAGCTTCCACAGCTGAGCCAAAGGTTTAGCCGCATAAGATGCCTTTGGCGAAGCCAAAGTCGAAGGCGTCTTATGCGGCTAAGCCGAAGGCTTAGCCGCATAAGACGCATTCGATAAACACTTCTAATCTCGCAAACCTAGCTTCTAAACTGTTAAAACCTAACTCCTAATCATAACAAAAAATCTATAAACAGTTCTAATCTCGCAAACCTAGCTTCTAAACTGTTAAAACCTAACTTCTATTTGCACATTTCTTCATCATAATCGCAATAAACACTTAAAAACATCATATAATCATAAATAACAGTTGTAGATATTAAAACAACTATTTTTGGCCGGTTTTTTGACCGGTTTTTTGGCCGGTTGTTTGCTCGTAGTTCCTTTTTTTCTCAGTTCTTTTAATGTGATTGTTTCAGTGTCGGTATATTCCATCTTCTCCGGTGTATTTACTAGTTTTTGATGTTTTTTCCGGTGGTTTTTTTATCGGTGAAAATGTGTGAGTAGTGTGTGTTTTTAGTGTGTGTTAGGTAGGTGAAGTAAATGTGAGAAATGAAGAGAGAGGCGCGTTTTAGTCTTTGTTGTGATCTGACGATTATACCCCTCCGCTTTATTTTAGTGGATAGTGTGTTTTAATCTCAGCCATTAATTAAATTTGAATCAATGGTTGGGATGTGTCCCTTGGTATGTGAGAATTATTTGGTATGCAAAATAACCTCACTCATAGATATATATGCCAGAATGTTACTGATTCGTGATATTCAATATATGATATTGAATTATAATGCACTCACAAAATCCTATTTTTTCAACGATCATGTGTAGCACATGTTTGTAAATAACCCATTCCAAAGTTTAAACTTTTCATTAACATCCTTCCTAACTTAATTTGGTTCTTGTATAGTTGGTTGCCATTTGTTAAATATTAAAGGTGCTGAATAGTAATACTTCCTTAAGTTAAGCGACTTACTAGCTTAAAGACCCGTGGATTCACGGAGGTTTTAAAGAAATATGAAAATGAGATAATAGGAAAACAACGAATATAAACATGTTCCATTAATATTTGAAAGGTATAATAAGTAATAAGTGACTTACTCGATAAACAATCGCGTTTTTAATAATTAAAATAATAAACGTCCATGCACTGGCGTCTCCAAATTTTATAGTCATGAAGAGCAAATGTATTCAATGAGCGCTCATCAAGTTAATAGCCAATGCCCGTTCCATGAAAACCTAATGATTTTATAAAAACAAAAAAAATTAAGTATACGGTTTCCAATCGTATTAGAGACTGACATTTAACTAATCTATGATCGATTGATGAGAACATGTGAGTAAGTCATCTATTAATCGACAAAGAATATATTTTAGGAACACATCGTTAGTGCCGATATATATTGTATTAAAATCAATTAATAACTCATACAACTCATTTCATTATAGTAAAATATCTTACGCTTATATTTAAACTCACTTAATCACTCCTACAACCCATTTCATTTTAGATGTTTACCATCTTCTACAACTCGTTTCATTATAGTTAAATGTCTTACGCTTATATTCTAAATCATATAATCACTCCTACAACCCATTTCATTACAGTTAAATATCTTACACGTATATTCAAAATCAGTTAATCACTCCTACAACCCGTTTCATTACAGTTAAATATCTTACACTTATATTCAAAATCCGTTAATCACTCCTACAACCCGTTTCATTAGGGTTAAATATCTTACGCTTATATTCGAAATCACTTAATCACCCCTACAACATGTTTCATTGCAGTTAAATATCTTAGGCTTATATTCAAAATCAATTAATCACTCCTACAACCCATTTCATTTTAGGTGTTTACCATCTTCTACAATCCGATTCATTACAGTTAAATATCTTACGCTTATATTCTAAATCATTTAATCAATCCTACAACCCGTTTTATTACAGTTAAATAACTTACGCTTATATTCAAAATCAATTAATAAATCCTACAACCCGTTGCATTATAGTTAAATATCTTATGCTTATATTCAAAATCACTTAATCACTCCTACAACCTATTTCATTGCAGTTAAATATATTACGATTATATTCAAAATCACTTAATTACTCATACGACCCGTTTCATTTTAGGTGTTTAGCATCTCCTACAACCCGATTCATTACAGTTAAATATCTTACGCTTATATTCTAAATCATTTAATCACTCCTACAACCCGTTTCATTACAGTTAAATATGTTACACTTATATTTAAAATCACTTAATAACTCCTACAACCCGTTTCATTACAGTTAAATATCTAACACTTATATCCAAAATCACTTAATCACTCATACAACCTGTTTCATTGCATTTAAATATCTTACGCTTATATTCAAAACTTACTCACTCCTACAACCCATTTCATTTTAGGTGTTTACCATCTCCTACAACCTGTTTCATTACGGTTAAATATCTTATGCTTATATTCTAAATCATTTAATAACTCCTACAACCCGTTTCATTACAGTTATTATTTTACGCTTATATTCAAAATCACTTAATCACTCCTACAACCCGTTTCATTAAATATCTTACGCTTATATTCTAAATCACTTAATCACTCCTACAACCTGTTTCATTGCAGTCAAATGTCTTACACTTATATTCAAAATCACTTAATCACTCATACAACCCATTTCATTTTAGGTGTCTACCATCTCCTACAACCCATTTCATTACAGTTAAATATCTTACGCTTATATTCTACATCATTTAATCACTCTTACAACCCGTTTCATTACAGTTAAATATCTTACGCTTATATTCATAATCAATTAATCACTCCTACATCCTGTTTCATTGCAGTTAAATATCTTGTCACCTTCTTTAACTTGTAGATAATCTTGGAGAGAAAAGCTATGCATAATCCTAAACCTATTTCATAAAGTAAATATCTTGATTTCGGGAAGAATAACAAATAAAGTTGAGGCTTCCTCAACCAATAATGGAACAGGTTGTAGGAGATGGTAAACACCTAAAATGAACTTACAAAGAACTTAAAAGAAGTAACTTCTTTCGCAAAGGCATAGTTTGTTTTCATGTAATCCAAAGAACTTAAAAGAAGTAAAAGTTTTAAAAAATGACAATAAGACTAAGAAACTATTCAACCGCCTCTTCTAGTTTCTACAACACCCATTGTTCCTGTTAAAATGGATATTATTATGGTGTTATAGACACCCTTCTCTTCCATGGTTAAAGTGACGTACAATCGTTCACCATCTGATTGTAACTCTTAAGTAGTTTTGTATCATGCTCTTTACGGATTTCTTTTAGAACAATGCTCTTTCCGGCACCAACGCCACCACCCATGAAGAGGAGCATCGGGCATTTATCACCATGATCCATGGCCCCCATTACCTCCGTAAAGGCGTCTACAATATCGCATTTTATGAGTGTGTTAGTTCTGATCACTCCCAATTCCTCAACCATTGCTGAGAACGTTGTTTTAATTTCAAGTGCTTTGTTACTCTATCGAATCTTTTCTTTCTACATGTACATAGCAACCAATTATTTATATAAAATGAACATCTCATCAGTGGAAAACTACTAAATTTTTAAATATCCTTTTTCATTTAAATAAGCTTATAATTCTATCTAACTTCTATAGACATCCTTAACAAATCTAAATAATTTTGCACTTTATGCGTTCCTTAACATATAAGAAAAATCCTTTAACCAATAATATATATAATGTTTGACTGTAGACCTTACCAAGAGAGGATGTTTGGAACAACCTACTTGTCAAGTTCCATACGGACCTTTTTCGGCTTGCTCGTTTACGGTTCTTAAAGCTTGATAACATTCATCAATCTTATGTTGACATTGAGTACCAGCTCTTGTATCCTTTTCTCAAACTTTTATACTGATGGCTTTCGCTTTTGTTTCTTCTACAATATTCAAAATTAAGTTTCCATCATTCATTAGCAATATAGCATTAATGAACTATTAAGGATCATATCTCAATTGAAGGAATGTCTATGTTAGCAGCACGAGTTTTGACATTTAAAAAAAGTCATGATTTGCATCATAGTTTGTGAGTACATCAGCAAAGTCAAAGTCAAGTCATTTGTTACAATTACAGTTACAAAATTAAACTGCAAACTTGTAAGAAGATTTGCATCCCGAATGAAGAAAAGTGGCAACATTATGAGTGAGCTTTTATCTTTCATGTAAGAAATTGTATATTTCCAGTTCAAACTTCTCAAAAATCTAAAACAATACGTCAATACAGTTGTTCGACCATGATTGTAGTACAACTGAAGCATAGTGGGCTAAGAAAAAGCTTAGTCGACCATTCAACTCTAGGGGTTGCCAAAACGGTCAAACTTTTGCAAGTGTCAACATTTTTGGGTCACTTGAATCGAGGATGTAATATGCTTTTGAATCGAGGATGTAAATGAGTAGTACCTTCCCTAACACATAACCTAATCATTCTACCACCATTGATTCATTGATATCGAGAAGGTTAGAACTACCAGATATACTTTATATATGTTGAACAGGTGAAATAACATAAAACATGTATTCATTGTCTGATATAAGTGAATTTAAACAATTATTGTTTGAGTATAGTTTACATAAAACATCCCATATTAAACAATTATTAGTTTCAATCAGCAATGGTGAAATAACCTGTACTTATCAGAAAATCCAAATAAGCTACAATGACATTCCTTAATTTTACTCTCTTTTTAAAATAACTTTAACAACTTTGCTTCATGACATTAACATTGTATAGGTCAATGTACCAATTACTAAGTTATATCGAGATCTGTATAATTACTAAACACAATCATAATCTATACATAGTTTAGTCATAGCAAATGAATCTTGACTCATTGTGCATTGGGACTTCAAGAAAGCTTCTTTCTTAGCAGCAATATCCATTCTTTCGTCATTATCTCGTTCAAAGTTTTGATGAATGGTGATAACCAACTCTAAACCTTCCATGCTATCAAGTGAGACTCTTTTATCATGTACTTATGTATATGTGTATTGGGGCAAATGGTTATCATCACGCAAAATATTAGCATCTGCATCCATTGGACTTCTCTTCTTGATCAGCCCCCATGCGAAACCGACACCTGGAATGTATCAAAAATTATTTATAAGAGAAATCTGTAATGAAATATTCTTCGGGGACAAAGAATGACGAAAGATATGAAGTGGAGTAAGCAAGAAAACTTACCTTCGAATAGCCTTTAAGGCCTTATTCATTCGGCAACAAACACATTTATTCTACTATGAGTGAAAAATAGCTTCCAAGCATAAGCCAAAACATTCTTAACCCTTGCAACTTTAATACCAACAACCCGCATAAGCAATTCTCAATTGTCAATTCAAAGAAGCATTTATATATGTTTTTCAATAAGAAATCCAACGAACCCAAGAGTAATTACAGTAATAAGCAATCACATACAGCCACTATTAGCATATTCAATAAGCAATTTGAAATTGAGATAATTCCAAAAATATGCCAAATTTTAAAAGTTGGTCGCACACGACCAAACATGGAATTTTCTGAAATGTTGAGTCCGTTGTGGACCAACTTTCAAAAGTTGGGATATTTTTAAAATTATCTCTAAAAAAATACCTGAAAGCAGTTTTAATAAGTGATTCCAAACAAACCCCAAAAGTATTCATTTTAAAAAATAATTAATACAACCGTTATATGAACATTCGATACGAAGTTTCAATATGAAACCTTTCAAGTTACCCTTGATTCCCCGTGATAACTGAGCAACTCTTTTGACTTAAGCAATACCTACTCTACTAAACTTGTTAGCATAATCACGCACGTTAAGGAAGCACCAAACTCATAACAACATTAAATTTTCATATACTACTAAACCTTAAATTACGGGTGACAAAAATAGTACATTGTAGACTCTCTATTTTTTTTTCTCTCATAATAAACGGATATGTTTTATTATAACCCTTATTTTAGTTATACATGTTTCGCGTGGTTGTATAACCAGTTAAAATGGGTACAGTGTGGGTCAAATTTAGTTTACTATATAAATGGACATGCTCTTTGATGTCGTAAAAGAGTGTTTGGACATGTTATTTGCTGTCATAGGGTCTTGAAAAAAAAAGTGACAAATATCGAACCCGGTCTGAACCCGTTAAAAAAACATTTCAAGTTCAGACATGTTTAACAAATGTGTTTTGATCCTTTTACGTAGTATGACCCGTGTACCCCTGTTCTGACCAACGCACCAATAACTCACCATTGCACGACATACCAAAGAAACCAAGTCCACTTTATTTTCCTGAAATAATTATAATGTGTATCAAGCAAAATATACATAACGAATGCGTATTTACACGATTATAATGTCATGAATTTTGTAAAATCTTAGTTAAATAGATTTAAAAAAGTAATATATTCACTTCTTTAGAAGTCTTTCTGTCAATTATGCTCGAAAATAACAAATCATTAATATGACTAAAATTACTCTTAAATTTCACATGTAATGTAGTTTCTAATTTCATGACTTTTATTATACATGTAGCACCAATTCATCACTTATAAATAGTCCTAAATTTAACTTGATGAGTCTTCATTCAACAGTTCAATGTCCATAAACCTCATTTTTTTTGCTAAAACCTATTTTTAAGATAAAAAATAAAAAACCTATGATCAATAAACCATAAAGTTTTGCTTACCATTCTGAGAATAATTTTTTATTGCTAAAACCTATTTTTTATTGATGAATGGTGATAACCAACTCTAAACCTTCCATGCATATTGGAATGAGAGCGTATAGAAGAAATTGCAATTGAATAGGTAACTAAAAAAATTCAAAACTAAAAAATTCAAAGTTTTGTCCTCACCTGAGGAAGAAGGCCCTTTGCTCCCAATTTTGCCTAAAGAATATGTGATGTCGTTTGCTCAGGTTGTACGCTCTATGAATAAGCCTGCATCAGTGAAAGAAATATGGCTATTGCATGATACCCATCAGTGAAAGAAATATGTCGTTCTCGATTGGCAAGCATTAGTATTACCCGTTTATCTAACACAAAGTTAATAAACTTGAAACACAAATACTTGAAACAAAAGTGAATAAATACAAACCTGTAATACAACGAATGAATCATCATATATAACATCATCTCTCGAATATAAGCATATCATCATGTGCTTCGTTTTTGCCCTACAAATGACAATTACACAAACACAATTTATCAAACAGTTGGTGTGCATAAAAAACACACATAGAACATAAACTACAGATAATCGTTTTCATCAATCCATATCATCTACTAACAGTTACATTGAAGAATGAAAAAAGATGAAACTTGTCAAACCTGGTTATCTTGCCCAGTAAAATTCTACCTACAAAAATAGATCATAACATAATAAATAGAAATATATCAATATGAATTCTCCCAAAAAAAATTAGGGTTATGATCAAACTTGCCAATTTTTATGATGACAACATGAAAATCAATGGCAGAGACATGTAACGAAATCACTGCATATATTTGAATAATGGTTGGTGTTGTGAATCGGTTAAATCAAAAAGTGAATGATTTATATAAAGCGTACATTAACGATGGTAATAGCGAAATCTCAGGATTTCATTGAATAGGCGGTTTTGAATTGTAGGTGAAACGTATTTGACTTTTTGGAATCAATGAAATTGGGGGCATGAGTTGAAACTGATTTGTGGAGACATTAATGTTATTAAAAAATTTACAAAAATAATTGAGAAGGAAGCGTACGAAAGAAGAATAGACCATTTAGGATTGTGAAAAAACATTTAATTTCTTTAATGCTAGAAGGGTGTTTTAGGGTGTTGTAAATAAGTGCTAAATAAGGTAGCGTTTTTAATAATAAAATTTAATGCGCTGCTTTAAAGTGCTTGGACAAAACCTTGTTTTATTAGTTAAAATAGCTAAAAGACCCGTGAAATTCACGGGTGTTTTAAATGAAGAAAATATAGATGATGTTGACATTGACGTAATAATTAAGCAAGGAGAACGAACCCATAAACAAAGGTTGGTGCATAGAGTAAATGATTAGAAATGAAACAATGGATAGTCTTTAAACATGTCGATGCAAATTTTAAAAGCATAACTTGGAGCAACAATTAAGTCTTTGAACACATTATTCTTCAAACTACCTTGAATGTCTAATCCGGAGAGCCATTTTCTAAGGAGTGCAGACATACATTGTACGTAAATGTATTATCGCAACCTGATATTTACCCACTTGCAGCCTCGAAAAGTCCCACGAACCTTTAGAAAAGTAGAGATAAACTTCAAAACCAAATAGATCACCGAACATTATATATTCAATTTGCAAGAGCAATGTAATTTACCTTGCACTTGCAAATTGAATATATTTGATAGTCACCGAAGATATATATTCTATTCATGTTGCTCCTTTTTAAGCAAGGTAACATTTTTATCCACCAAGTTCCTATAAATAATTACCTCACTGTAACTACAAAATTCTAAGAACATAACTAACCTTCTAACTTTCACGGAAAAAACTACCTCAAGTTAACCTTCATGTTAAAAGTTTTATTTCTAAAATGATCAATCTAACGTAAATCATACGTCTACACGCATGTTCGGAGATCGTTCAAAAGCCAAATCAACTTACAAAAGTGAGCTCCTATTTTTCCTTGAATTTTTACTCCTTGCTATGGCCATCAATGAAACATCCACATTATATAAAAGCATCGTTGTTCCACGTTATATAACAGTATCATTGTAGCCAACTAACGATAGACAGGTCATATACCAAGTATAAGATCTGTAAAAATATACACGAACGGACAATGGATAATGGGTTTATGCTCATTACAAACCATTTTTATAAAATTTAAGGTTTTAAGAAGGTCATTGGGTATATGAACATACCAACATAGAGTTGAGATCAATATAGATCTCATATTTGCCATAGATCTAATAAATTAATCTTAGCTATCCATTTTTTATCAATATTAATAAAAAAACTATTTTCACCTTTTAAAAAAAACATATCTTGCAAACACAAAAAATACACCATCGTGACGAGGATTAAATTATTTTTCTATAGATATGCGCTTCTCTATATTTTTGACAATTTTTCTTTTCAAAAATTCCGCCCAGAAAAATCACATATGATTTGTAAAATCATATATGATTTTCAAAAATCACATGTGATTTGTAAAAATCAAATCACATGTGATTTTTTCAAATCATAAATGATTTTTACAAATCACATATGATTTGCAAAAATCATAAATGATTTGTAAAAATCGAATCACACATGATTTTCACAAATCATATACGATTTTTTTGGGCCGAAATTTTGAAAAGAAAAATCGTTGAAAATATATAGAAGTGCATATCTATAGAAAGATAATTTAATTCTCGTCGTGATGCTATGATTTTTTTTCACGTAACGATTAACGGTTTGCGAGATATTTAATTTTTAAAAAAAGGGTGAAAGTTTATTTTAATTTTTTTGATTAAAAAAATGAATAGCTATGATTTTTTCATTATATCTATGGTAAATTTGAGATCTATATTGAACTTTTGCCAACTAACATACTGATAAATTTGTGTATCAATCAAAAGGGTATTTAAACCTACTTCCATAAGAATAAGAATATAAATACATGTGAATCAACTATATATATGAAGTATAATGATAATAATTGGCGAAGTTGTGTAGATATAACATAATATATACGATATGGGGTGTAGTATAATATGTTTATGGGGTGCAGTATATGTTTACGATAGACTAAACTACTTTGACCTCAAAAGACAAAAGATACTTCCGTAAAATTATACAATGTTATGAAGAATGATGACATTTGAATGTTACTATTCTCCTTCACAGGTTCACTTTTATAGAGGGACTTTATTTCAGAAACCTTCAATCCCCTACTTACCAAGGGACAAGTATCAGCCGTTGGATCAAAAAACATTTTTTAATGATAAAAAACACGGAGGGACTAATCTTGCCAAAACGTGAAACTTCCCCCAACCACACAAAAACAACACACGCACTCATTTTCATCATCAAAACAAAAACGTCGCTGTCTCTCTCTAAAATCTCTCACTAAAAACAAACCCTAACTATCAAAATCAACCAACAATTAACCGTCAAAATAAAATAAAAAATACAAAAACACATCAATCTTCAACTGAAAAAGAAAAAGCACAAAAAAATGGATCAAAACAAACCTACCAACTCCGAAAACGAAGGTACGAAGCTTCAAACTAATTATTTAGATGTTATTTATATATCTCTACTGATTTTATACTTATTTATGAATGTTATTGCTATTTATGAACATTTTTCTGTATTTTTTTGTTGTATTAATGACATGCAATTGATGATTATATATTTATTTGAGATTTTGCTGTCATACTGTAAAAGAAGAAGAAATTTATGAAGATTTTGCTGATTTTAGATGTTTTTAGGTGTTTTTAGGTGTCATACTGTAAAACAGTTGTGGTAGATGTGGTAGTGATTTGGTAGTCTTAGTGGTTTAGTTTTGATTTTTGATACTGGTAGTGGTAGTGGTGGTGATGGTAGTGGTGGTGGTGGTGCTTCAGTATAGTGGTAGTGATAGTAGTAGTGGTAGCGAACGTCGATTTGACTTTTAGCGTTCTTCGTGATAATGGATATGTTTTTAGCTTGTTACGAGTATAATTTTGATGTAACTTATGATGCGTTTTTTAGTGTGACAGAAATATTTTATGGTATATCACTAGTGATAAAAACAGATGTAGCGATAATTGATTACTTGTCACACGATTAGAGATCATGTAGTGCGATAACTGATACATTTTTAGTGTTTTTTGTGGTAGAGGTGGTGGTTTAGTTATGACTTTTCGTAGTCGTAGTGTTACTAGTAGTGGTAGTGGTACTGATGGTAGTGATGATGATGAAGAGCAGACGCGGATAACTTAAATATTTAATGGTATATCACCAGTGATAAAAACATATATAGTAATTTTTTTTTTTTTGATAGTATAACAACTGTGACGATAAGCCGTTATACG
>OU343216.1:190157589-190196439 GCA_910596185.1 Chrysanthemum makinoi
GATCCTTGTGCAGTGTTTGCAAATTCTGCAAAAACTAGCTCATAACCTGATTTTGACTTTTAAAAATAGATTGAAGATTTGACTAAAATGAGATTTGAAATGCAAATGTTGAACTGAAACTGATTAAATATGATGTATGACAGTTATAGTAAGCTAGATTATCCAATCTTACACCTATATGTGATGATCTCAGAACCTTGATTCCAACAGTTAAAGAGAACAAAACAGTACAAGCTAATTTTGACTTAGAGCATAACTTGAAGACAAAACAAAGACGAAATGAACTCAAATAACTATATCAAGCTTGAAGAAACTGATCTAACCCATTATATAAACCTCTAGCACAGTTTTAATCACTAATCCAAACACTACTTAAGCAAGTACTAACCAAGGCTAAACTTTGCAAACTGATGAAATGAGATTTTGACTGAATCAAAACAAGTAAAATAGCATTAAACTTAACCATTAACACAGATTAACACTATAAATTGACCAAAACTAGATTTGACTCTCAAATTTGACCCGTTTGACTTATGTTGAATTTTTGTGTAAAAATGAAATGATGTAGAATGAAACAACAACCAACTCACATAAGTCAGTAAAAGCTTATGTGAGCTTAATGAACCCTGAAGAAGAGCTAATTTAATGGCGCACAAGAATGGAAACTTCACAAGAGATTTAGAAAGAGGATTTAAAATGAGACTTGCATTAACAAAATGAGATTACAAAGCTTGACTTTAAAATGAAATTACAACTATTAAAAGATTAAAATGACAGAAATAAAGTGGCCAAAATCTCTCTAAAACCTAAGAGATTGGACAAATTACAATGTGACTTGAAAGGGGATTATATAGCTGATGAGGAGAGGCCTTGGGATCCTTTTGAGAAGCTTCATGAATGTCTAATCTCGACCACACATTCATCCACTGGTCACCTTGTCCAATCAAATTGCTCCAAATAGCTTGTTGAGGTGTTTCGGCCAATAATGTTGTGCCATTTGGCCACGTGGCAGCTCTATCCTGACAAGTCAGCTGGGATGAGGTGGATAAGATAGATTCTAGTACGAGGTTGATGTTTGGGATGGGTGTTAAAATGGTGGTGTACGGGTGTTTGGAATTGGGGAAGGAGATGAAAGGCAAAAGGGCGCGGGGTGTTTGGGATTGGTTTTTTATATAATTATTTGACTTGGTTTGTCGGGTTAACCGGGTTTAAAAGGTTGGGTTGTGTTTTATTGGACCGAGTGGATTGGATCTTGGGCCGAGACTCTTGTTTTGAGTTGGATAATGGATTGGATAAACCTTGGACTTGGATTAACATTGGACTAATATGTATACCAAGGATAACCATAGGGACCAATAATGTCAAAACTGAATTTTGAGGGATCACACATGTAATTCTGAAAGTATCCTCCAAGGACTGAACATGTCATTCTTCAATAGACCAGGGACTGAAAATGCAACATTTGATCTTCAAGGGTCATTTCTACCATTTGCTGAAAGTTCAGTGGACTATTTCGACATTTCTTCAAACTTTGATCAAATCTTCACAAATCATCCTCAGAGATTAAAAATCTTCATAAATGCATAATTCGACCTTCCTCCAAACTTAAGCTCTCTTGATCTCTCGTGCTCGGATTTACGTCTGATTTGGCTCCTTTTTGCGTGTTTTTACATATCCATACCTGCACAAGCACAAACTCAAGAAAACAACAAATATTAGCAATAAATGGCTCTTTTTTGGTTATTTTGGGTCGGGTTTTGATAACAAAAGGTATGTGTTTTAGCACATACCAAAATACCCCGGTGACGAAACCATTGCGTGTCCTCACGCAATGCAATCAACTCACGCTTCTAAAACCAAGGATTTCAATCTCTTTCTACTAAACCTATGAAGAAGTAGTCAATGTTCCTCAAAAGAGATTAAGAAAGCCTTAATTCTAAAAACGCCCCGTTTACCTTTTAATTCACATATATAGATATTACGGTTAAGCACATTCCGATTATGAATGACGGTTTGTTGAACTTTCATGTCGATCAATAACTCCAACATTTTTCAAACGACATGTTAGGATCACGGAGTAGAAAACACAACACAGCGTGAAGTGACCATACGGATAGAATACATCGTCCCTGATTTTTCACAAGTCCCAAACTAAGCGTAAAACCGAAATCATTGTTAAATATGATTCTAGATGCTAACACTACCCATGGAAGTTACTTGTGTAATTACCTTTTGTTCCCATTTTCCTATTTTCCTCTAGATTTTTTTATTTTTGTGAGAAATGAATTTCTTCAAGTTCTCGTTTCGATAACTTTTATTCAGATAAAGATACAAAGCTAAGTCGATAATTAGTTATCCGCCTTCCTTCAAGAACCATTGTCGTAAAAATGAGGTCCACATCAAGGAATTTTTATTCACTTATACTTGATTTTTCATTTTCATTTTTCAACATTTTTTTTTTTTTTTTTTTTTTTTATATTTTGCACTTATACCTTTACTTATATGAGTTGTGAACCACGGAGCTTCACGGGGTAATTCCAAGACTATAGGCTTCATGAAATGAGGATCCCGGCTGGCTAGGCTAAGACCTCACTCAATCCCGGCTAAAGATCCAAGGGTCCGATCTCGACACCGCAGCTCACAACTTTACTTATTACATTTCACATATCACTTATTACTGATTACTTATTACGGATCCTTGATGTGTACCCAATTTTTAAAACAAAGATTCTTTTAAGAAGATAAAGAACTAACTATCGCCAAAAACTCAACATCTCTAATTATTATTAGACAGATATGGGGTGAAACAATTTTGTGGGAACAAAAAGCCATAAGTACCTTCGATGGGCTCTAAAGAGAACCAACTACTCCACGTTTAGCATCTAAACTCATAAGTAACTCTATCATTTCTCGATCTCTGCAAATTTAAAATCCCAAATAATGAGATCCGCAGATGCTTAGCCGATAATTTTTAGATTATCTATGGTTAAGGGAACAAGCTAGGGCTCAACACGCGCGGTCAAGTCAGAATTCTATTCCTACTCTCACCAGCGGAAAGTCAATCAAGGTGTCAAAACATATATTAACTTAGCAAATGCTTCGTCTAATGAAATCAAGTTATGCATATTTAAAGTCACTCAGGGAAACTTGCAAAATCTTGGCCTTGTAAGCTAGAATTCGCATTTTATAGCTTCTTATCTAAGAGACTAGCCAACTTTTCAATCAAAAAGACTTAACAAAAGCTTACAAAATTTTTTAAATTTTGCTCATTTTTGCACAATTTTTTCATTTTCTAAGGAAAAACAGGGTTACGAGAGTACACGACAAAAATAAGCAAGTGCGGTCAAATCAAATCGAAGATTACCCTACCCCAGACTAGAACGAAACATTGTCCTCAATGTTTAAAGCAAGGGTATCACGAAAATCTAAAAGCCGTTTATTAAGTATGCTAAAAGATAAACGTTAGTCGATAAGATTAGGATATCGGATTTCCATCTGCATCGATCATGAAACTCGAGTAGAGAAAATGACAAACTTCGAGCACGAGAGTCTTCATATCGGAAAATCCTACACAACATCACAAACAACCAAACACGAGAAATCGAAGAGGCACACCCCTTCGCGTCACTTATTAGAAAATAGAAAGAAGATAGATGGATAAGCATGGGGTGCCTCCCACGAAGCGCAACTGTTTTTCTTAAACGAGTCGCTAGCCTGACTCGTCCCGAATTCATTTGTCCTTGGGGAAGAAAGTGGTAGAGATACCAGGGTCAAAATGGTGTCCTCATTCCCGAAAGAATGAGACTGGGTGGGTTGGGTGGAGAATAAAATGGGTGGATAAGGCATATAATGTAAGAAGGATCCATCATCCGGTGGTTTTGCGGGTGGACGAAAGGATGACGGATCAACATGAGAAAACTCCAAGAAAGATGGGAGCTCATGGTAAAGGATAAAAGGTTTAGGCTCACAAATGAAGGCATCCATCCGAGGATCCTTATCTCCAGAAATGATTTTAACAAAAGGCTCATCAATGCATATCCCGGGTTTAAAGATTTTGTCTTCACATGCGGGCTCAACGGGATACGTGATGGTGGACTCATCAAAAGAAGGGGAGTCAAGAGAACCATCAAGATCAACCATATCCCCATCGGGATCATGCACAGCACCCTCAATACCCGGTGGTATTGGGTCATTCGTCGAATTATCAGAAATATCGTTCAAAACCTTGCTCATATCAACCTCGAAGTAGAATCGCTCAAGAATCGGAGGATAAACATCATCAATAGTGGGATTGCCACTAATCTCTTCATCAAATCGGAAGGTCTCAAGCTCGGGAGAGAAATCACTATCTTTAGCGGAGATAGGAGGCGAACTCGAATTATCGTTCAAGGCTTCAATCTTAGAAATGAGAAGATAAACATTCGACAATGTTTGACGTAATGCTGGATCCTCGATCTCAATATCATTGGGCTCAATCTCTTCTTCTTCTGGCTCAAAATCATTTACTTCTTCTATATTGACGGGCTCAGAAGGTAAATCGTCGACGAAATCGATGTCTCCATAAGAATCATCATCGGAATCAGAGAACATCTCATCATGATCGTTAGAAATGTCAAGAGAAGGCTCATCACAAATATCATCAACAACCCCAGACTCTCTTGGGATTGGGATAAGGACCTCAACATTAGACAATTCCGTTTCCGGAATAATACTAAGATGCTCATCCCCCATTATGAGAGAATCAACGGGTTCAACGATGTCTGTAGAAATAGAATTATCGACCTCTTCCAAACGTCTTCTCTCAACCGGCGTGAGAGAAGGGAAGGGTCGGAAATGAAAGGCTCTGAAAACGCAGAGAGAGGGATAAGAATCGGAGGTGGGACAAGTGGTGTGCTCTTAGAGCTAGCAATTTCCACCACTTCGTGTGATCTCTAGGTCTCTTTTCGTTTAGAAATCGTTTTAAGCTCATAAGTTCGTTCTGTTTTGTTGTAACTCGACGGACTTGTAATAGCGAATCGTGAAAGAGAAGGATTGATTGGTGCTAAACCGTCAAGTCAAACAGACTTAAAACAGCTTAGAACACAAATACAATGAAGTCCTGGAGAATAGAATGAATTCCTAAGTCGTTTAGTCCCAAGGAGACTCAATGGTGTGTTAAACAAACTCAGATGATGGAGTGATCACTAAGGATAGTGATCTGAAAGGATTTGATTAGAAAGTACACTACTGATTGATTTGGAATAGAATTGGACACAGAATTTGGAAAGCACAACAACCGAAGATCAAAAGAAACGTAAACGTAAGTTTTAAAAACTACGTATACGCACAAAATAAAAAGTGAAAACTAAGAAATAAAAGGCCTAAAAATATAAAAATGACATTTTTAGAATCCTAAAAATAAAAGAAAAAATATTAGAAAAATAAATTTATTTTTTAACACTATTTAATTAATTATTATTAATTAAAAACTATTTTAACTATTTAATAAATACTCTAAATTAGAAGAAAATATAAAATAAGGCTAGAAAAATAAACTTATGATTCTGAAAAATCTAAAATACTATAAAACTAATTTTAAAACTAAAAATATATTTTTCACACTTTTTATCTAATTATTACTAATTAATTATTATTTAAAATACACTTAATTACTAGAAAATAGAAAATAAACTTGGAAAAATAAAATTTTAACTTTGAAAAATCTAAAATATGATAAAACTAATTTTAAAACAGAAAATATATTTTTTTTAGACTTTTTAATTATTTATTACTAATTAATTACTATTTTTAACTATTTAAAATTATAATAAATACTAAAAAGATAGAGAAAAATCTGAAACTTTTTCTAAAAACCCTATATGATGACAGAAACCTAAGAAAAATGGAAAAACAAGATTAGCTTATTAAAAAGATGAAAAGAAAAATCAAAAAGCTAGAAAACCTTAAATAAACACTATCACTGATTTTTATTTTGATGTTTTTGTGATTTTTCTTTTTGAAAACTACTTATATACTAATAATATGAAACTTTAATAAAGACAAAAAATTTACAAAACACCAATAAGCAGTTTTGATGGCTTATTGATCCAACAGTACTTAAATGGGCTTATTTAGTGGCAATAAGCTCAAACAAGCTTACACACTGAAACAGAAGCTAGAATAAGATGGAATAAGTTACAATCTACTGAAATGAAGCTAAAGAATGAAAAAAAGCACACTGATAAGCTAAGACTAGGCAAATAAGCACTTGACTTATGTAGTGAAAAACAGAAAATGGGACAAGATACAAGCTAATAGCAGCCCTAGCTAATAAGCTCAAAAGTGAAACACAAGACTTGAAAATTCAAGAGGACCAGGTTGGCTTTCCAAAGAACTAGAGAACACAAGATTTGAAGCACTAATAAGCTCAATGAAGGCTTATCAATATGAGCTTAAAAACTGTGCACAGGGCAGTTATATGAAACAGGTATCCACAAAAAGCAGTTGAATAAGCACTTAAAAGACTGAGAAACCAAGAACTAGCATTTTTCTATTTTTATACACCAACCAAACTTTAATACCCCAAGAGATTATAAGCTGAATCTATTTAATAAACCCACAGTGAAATTCCCAAGTTTATTCAAAAACGACCCATTGAGAATTTTGACTTTTTGACAGAAACTAAAAGTTGACCAAAAAGAGATTTAATCTGATCTTAAGTACTTAATATGTTGTTTTAAGGTGAGATAAGACTAACTTAAGCAAGGTTAACAACTTTTGAACACAAAATGATGATCATGGATCATGAAATCTCAACAGTGACTGCATAAGGCACAATCAAATGAAATTTTGACTTTCAATGAACAAAGACTTGTTTTTATGACTGAACTTAAGTATTTAGACTTAGTTAGACAGAATTCCAACAAAACCAAAGACCAAAGTACTTGCAAACCCAAAGAACCAAACACCCCTTTACTTGACTTTTGATGTTTTTCAACACCAAATCACAATTGTAACCCATAAACTTGAGTGCAGACCTTATAGCATCATTAATTAGGACTAAAGAAACATGAGCCAACAGTTACAACAACATAAAACTAGGAATTAAGACAAGAGCTATTTTGACAGTTATAAAGAAATTTATGTAAACTAACAATTTAAAAGATCAACCAACTGTTTTTAAGGATTAAATACACTTAATTACTACTAATGAACACTAAGAACAAGAAATTACAACAACTAATCAACCACAATAGTGAAATGCAAAATTACTTAAAAAGGCTTACAATAGCTTCCAAGCTTAAAATTTAGAACCAAGATCAATGAGCACCCCTATAAGCTTACCAATAAGCTACTAACCCAAGGCCATCCATTATATACCCTGCTCCAGCTTCTTGATCTTCTTCACCATGGATTTTTGATTTTTCAAGTATTTAATTTGGATTTTTGGTAATTTTTGATTTTTTTGTCTAAACTAATTTTTATTGTTTCTAATAGCTTTTATAAGCTATTTGGGAGCTTATGTGACCTATTCTAATCCTTACAAACAACAAACAACAACATTTAATCCAACATGAGATTTTGCATAAAAATGAGAAATTGCATAAACTTGAGAAGTGATTAAAACTTTAAATTGTTACTTTAAAAAGTCTTACAATACACTGAAATACTCAAAACAGAAAGTTTGAAAGCTTTAAATTACACTTAAACTTAAAAATACTAAAAACGACAATAATAAACTAAAATTTATTCTAGATAGTTGATACAATGCATCTTCTTCCCACTTTATAGACTTTTCCACCTTCCCACATGTCTCTGATTGTTTCCCACCACATTTGAGCCCTTGGATCACTGAAACTCATCAAAACCGTACACTTTGCATTTTGGCGCCAATTATTTCTTTGAGCGGTGTTTAAACCATTAATGGGTTTTGTTTGAGATAATTATGATTATTTGGAGTTTAGAGGAGGTGGAGGGGGAAAAAGCAAGGAGGGGAAAAAGCAAGAGGAAACCATGACCTGGTTTTGGAGATATCTGGGAGAGGATGCTACAAGATTCTGGTATTTGGGCGCTGTAAGGTGGGTTTGACTTGTTGACCGAGCTATTAATAACACAAAGGGTCCAAATTGGTTGTGGGCTGGGGTTCAAAGGAGTTATGGACTGGGGCTCAAGGTGCAAGGGTCAAGGCAGCTTGGATTGGGCTTGTATTTGGGCTTGATATATTTGGATCCGTTTGGTTTAAGAAGTAATAACAAGGACTAAAAGTGCAATTTGCCAAACTTCAAGGACTGATCTTGCAACTTTTTCAAACTTCTCACAAGGACCAATTATGACCAACATTGATAAAACAAGAACCCTTTTTGCATAAAATCCATTTTCAAAGGTCCAAGGATTAAATTTGTAAATTTCCAAAGTTTGAGGACCTTTTTTGCCAATTGACCAAAGAATCATTCAAGGATCATTTTAAACAACTTAGAATACTTCAGGGACCTTGAATGATAAATTTCCACATTTTTGAATTCCATGGACTAGATTTGACAACTTTTGAAACTTGGGGACTAAAACTGCCAATTTTGCAAACTTGATACATTTTTCATCTGATTTTGATAATTTTGCATTTAAAACACATAAAACACTTGTTTGTGATATTTTGACCATTTTGATGTGTTTCGAGTGTTTCGATGATTTTGCAGTTTATTTTACACAAAAATGATGAGTATTTAGACACTCATCAATCCCCCACACTGAGATATTGCTAGTCCCTAGCAATGATTTGAAGCTTTAATGGATTTTAAAGACTCTTTACCAAAAGCCATCACTTCTGGAGTAGCCGATTGTTTTGATTCAATTAAGAACCTTGGTACAACGATAACCAAATGATTTATTGGCAAATCATAAACCATATAACGGATTTGATGTGTCTTTAACAGAAGCCGTACCCTTCTCGGACTAGCCAACTCTTAGATAAATTATCAATATTATCTTTGGTGAGCTGATTACCAATTATAGATTTTCCACTGCCTTTACCACAAGCCATAACCTTGCGGGCTAGCCAACTCATTATCTTTTGAGGATGATGGGGAGTTGAGGAACCATACAATTTTGGGCAAATTGCAAGCCATATAAACGGATTTGAGAAATCTTTACCAAGAGCCGTTTGCTCCTGGATTAGCCAATCCTTTTGTCTTACAGACAAGGCGGACTGATAACCAAGATGAGTAAGTGTAGAACACTTACTCCAAAAGAAAATTTTTGGCCAAAAACGGGGGAATTGGGTAGATAATATATGAAATTCGTGAGAATTCCCCCCCCACTTAGAAATGAATATTGCCCTCAATATTCAAAGTACCGGCGGTTATGCCGAAACAAAGAACGTAAAAGGGAAATACTACGGCCATTATTTGATTTTTTTTTTTTTTTTTTTGAATTTGCATATATACACAACATGTGGGGCAACCCCCCCACACTAGGGTGGTAGAATAGAGAAAGAAGACAGAAATATGGGTGAAAACCCATATGGTGCGTGCTAATGTTTTGATTACCGAAGTCACTAGCTTGACTCGATCCCCGCATTTATTGGTTCATGGGGAATGTTTGTAATCCGACAACCACAGGAGGAATGTCCTCTCCAAAGTAATGCTTCACTCGATGACCATTCACTTTAAAATTAGGACCATCGGGTTGAGATAACTCAACGGTACCATAAGGATAAACTTTAGCAATGGTGAATGGACCGAAGCGGGACTTAAGCTTTCCCGAGAAAATCTTCAATCTAGAATTGAAAAGAAGGACTCGATCACCAACGTTGAAAACGCGGTTCTTGATCTTGGAGTCATGAATCTTCTTTGTCTTTTGTTTATAGATCAAAGAGTTCTCTAAGCTTGATCAAAGTTCATTTAGTTCATTCATTTGAACTTTTCTGTGATCACCTACCGTCTCAGTATATCGAAGTTGCATGTTTTAAGGCCCAGTATGCCTTGTGCTCTAACTCAATCGGAAGATGACATGCCTTTCCGTACACTAGCTTGTATGGAGTACACCCAATTGGTGTTTTGTAAGCTGTACGAAAAGCCCAGAGTGCGTCATCTAGCTTATCCGACCAGGATGCACGATTTTCGCCAACCGTCCTTTCAAGAATCCTTTTAATACCCCGGTTTGAAACTTCCACCTGCCCACTTGTTTGGGGTGGTATGCAGTAGAGAGACGGTGGGTAACACCATACTTTTGCATGACTCTTTCAAATTGGTCATTGCAAAATTGTGTACCACGATCACTGATTATCGCTTCCGGAGTTCCAAACCCTGCAAACAGAGATTTCAAAATTTCACAACAACTCGGGCATCATTGGTGGGTAAAGCTTTTGCTTCAACCCATTTTGACAGATAGTCAACAACCACGAGTATGTACTTGTTACCACGAGAAGATGGAAATGGCCCCATAAAATCAATACCCCATATGTCAAATATCTCACAAACTTGAATGGCATTTTGTGGCATTTCATTCCTTTGAGAGATATTACCATGACGTTGACAAGCGTCACAGGTTTTGACATAATCATGGGCATCCTTATAGATTGTGGGCCAATAGAACCCGGAATCAAACACCTTTTTGGCGGTGTAGTTTGGACTATGATGGCCCCCGGTGGGTCCAGCATGGCAAGCTTTGAGAATGTCAAGAGCTTCTTGTCCATAAACACACCGTCGGATGACTTGATCCGCACAGATTTTGAACAAGAAAGGGTCGTCCCAGAAATAATGTTTAACATCTTTGAAGAATTTGTTCTTCTGCTGGGTCGACATCCCTTTCACAATGAAGTTACCCGCATGGTAATTTGCAAAGTCAGCAAACCATGGGGTGGTAGAATTTCCACGAAAAGAAACCGCATTGAGTGTCTCGAGAGGAAATGTTTCATTTATTTCCTTTTTCTCGAAGACATCTTGGTGAGGGTTTTCTAATCTGGACAGATGATCAGCAGCTAGATTCTCAGCTCCTTTTTTATCACGTATAATGATATCAAATTCTTGGAGGAGGAGAATCCAACGAAGCAATCTCGGCTTTGCATCTTGTTTTGCAAAGAGATATTTAAGAGCCGAGTGATCCGTATACACTACGCATTTGGTCAAGATAAGATACGGCCGAAACTTCTCAAAAGCATACACCACGGCTAATAGCTCTTTTTCCGTGGTGGTGTAATGAGTTTGAGCTTCAGTCATAGTTTTGCTTGCGTAGTGAATAGGCTGAAAATGCTTGTTTCTTCGTTGCCCTAGGACTGCACCGATAGCAAAATCACTTGCATCGCACATGAGCTCAAAAGGCAAGTCCCAGTCGGGAGCAACGAGAATGGGTGCTTCAGTAAGCTTTTTCTTCAATGTTTCAAAAGCTATGATGCACTCGGGTGAGAAGATAAAAGGAGCATCCTTTTCAAGAAGATGGGTCATAGGCCGGGCGATTTTGGAAAAATCTTGAATGAATCTACGATAGAAACCGGCATGACCTAAAAAACTCCTAATACCTTTGACGGTAATAGGATGAGGTAATTTAGCAATAACATCGACTTTTGCTCTATCTACCTCAATCCCGTTCTTGGAAATCTTATGGCCAAGGACAATGCCTTCTTTGACCATAAAATGGCTTTTCTCCCAGTTTAGACAAAGATTGGTGTCTTCACACCTTTGAAGCATTTTATCTAAATGGGAGAGACATGTTTGAAAAGAATCCCCAATGACCGAGAAGTCATCCATAAACACCTCCATTGTTTCCCCTATCATGTCGTGGAAAATGGCCATCATACATCGTTGGAACGTGCCAGGAGCATTACATAAGCCAAAAGGCATACGTTTATAGGCAAAAGTTCCGTATGGGCAGGTGAATGTGGTTTTTTCTTGATCATTTGGATCAATGGGGATCTGAATGTAACCCGAGAAACCATCAAGGAAACAATAGTACTCGTTCCCCGCTAATCTCTCAAGCATCCGTCCATGAAGGGTAGAGGAAAATGGTCTTTACGGGTGGCGTCATTCAACTTACGATAGTCGATGCAAACACGCCATCCCGTCACCAATCGAGTTGGAATTAACTCGTTATCTTCATTTGTGACAATAGTTATGCCACCCTTTTCGAACACAATGAATTGGGCTGACCCAAGGACTGTCTGAGATCGGGTAAATCAATCCTGCATCAAGAAGTTTGATAACCTCTTGTTTGATAACATCATGGATTTTTGGATTCACTCGCCTCTGATGTTGAACTGCGGGTTTGAAGTCATCCTCCATCAAGATTTTATGAGTACAAAACTCAGGGTTTATACCTTTGATGTCGGAGAGTTTCCAAGCAATTGCTTGCTTGTGTGACTTCAAGATTTTAATGAGAGCAGCTTTTTCATCTTTACTCAAATCTCGAGCAATAATGACGGGTAATTTATCATCACCTTCAAGGAATGCATACTCGAGATGAGGAGGTAAGTCCTTAAGCTCAACCTCAGAAAATTCTTCAGTTTTCTCAACCTGACTTGATTTCTTCCTTGTTATGAAGTTTGATGGGAGGGAGAGGAGGAGAAGTATCCAGATTTGACAACTTCTCAAGAAGAATATCTCCCTCCAGATTAATCTCATTTTGATTAATCTCAACTGGAATTGAATCACTAGGATGAGGGGTTGATGATGGATCATCATTGAGCAACTTCTCAATAAGAAGTATATCCCCCTCAATATCAATTGGAGCGTGATCAATTTCCCATGGAACAGAATCACTAGCCAAGTATGCCTCATTCTCTTCCGAGATGGAGTCATTTTCCTCAAAAGGAGTGATAGAAGGAGTAGAATTGGCTATGATAGGTTGAGAAGATGTGGTGGAATCCCCACTCACAGAATTATGAGAATAACCAAGAACTTTTTGAGAGTACTCTTCGCTGGCAACATCAATGATATCTATTCGGTTAACCGACTCAGAATCATAATTTGCTGAGTACCTCGAAGTTTGGTCAAGGTTGAAGGTGACAGCTTCGTTACCAACACGCAATGTGATTTCTTGCTCAAATACATCTATGAGAGCACGCCCGTTCTCGGAATCCTCGACCAACAATGAGAGGAACCCGATGATCTGCATCAAAATCAACAACCACGAAGTCAGCTGGGAAATGGAACTTTCCTACTTTTACAAATACGTCCTCAGCGATGCCAAGAGGACGGGATATGGAACGATCTGCAAGCTCGAGAGTCATGCATGTAGGAGTGAGTTCCGGAAGAGAAAGTTTCTTCCACACTGAATATGGCATAAGATTTATGCTTGCACCAAGATCTGCTAGGGCAAAGCATTCAACCATTCCTGGGAATACACAAGGTAAGAGAAATTTCCCGGGATCTCCAAGCTTTTCAGGAAGCTTTTTCAGAATAACTGCTGAGCAGTTCTCGTTAAGAGGAGTCTTAGCCATTTCAAACAGCTTTTCCTTATTGCTTAACATGTGCTTGAGAGTTGATGCAAACTTGGGCATCAGCATGATAGCATCCGCAAAGCTTATGTCAAAGTGTAACTCTTGGAAAATTTGGAAAAATTTGTCCATTTGATGACTAGCTTTTTCACGGAGCTTTTGCTCATTCAAGCGTGATGGGTAAGGAATAGAAGATTTGGATTTCTGATTTTCAACAGGAGCTACAGGAGGTTCAAAAACAACTCCTTGATTTGATTTGGGTTTCTGGACCACTTGAGGTTGGACTAACGAAGGTTGGACGTGCGGTACTGTGGGCTAGAATAATGCACTTTGTCCGTTGTTTCCTTGGTAACTTGACTCATTGCCACAGGAGGAGGGGGCATTGGAGTCGTAGGTCCATTGTGTGTCGGAGGTTCACTGTCCACTACCTTAGGGAGAGAAGAAGAAGAAGAGGTAGTAGGAACAGCAGGTCCAGTGTATGAAACACCACTTCGGGTTGTGATCGCCTTGGCATCGCCCCTCTGGTTAGCGATCGTGTTGCTAGGTAAAGTACCTGAGCCCGAGGGTCGATCATTTAAAGACTTAAGATCAGAATTGATCGACCAACAACCGGTTCATTTCATCTTGGGATTTCATGAATGCTTTAGTAACTCATCGATGATGGTCCCGAGGAGTAATGACGGGAGGAGCTGGAGGGACAAATTGAGGCCGTATGTTTTGATTATAGCCAAAATTCCCTTGATTAGGATTCACATTCCCCTGAAATTGATTCCCTCGATTGAAATGGTTTTGATGAAGGTTTCCTTGATGTTGGAAACCTTGATTGGGTCCAAGATAGAAATTACCTTGGTTTTGATAACCTTGGTTCATTCTTGGTTGGTTCTGATTCCGGTTTTGCATGTTATGATTTGGATTAAAACCGGGTGGTGCCTGATTAGTGTTAGCACGGTAGTGTGGTTCATTTTGAGGACGGTATTGATTACCTCCTTGCTGTGAACTACCGGCTAAAGCATTTGCTTCAAAAGGACTACCATCGGTGGCAGTACAATTGTAATAAGCATGAGGACCACCACAAGTAACACAAACTTCAACTTTCTTCACTTCAGCATGTGTAGGAGTCTGAGTGAAGGAGACTTTCTTCTGGTTAGCAAGAACCAAAGCCTGAACAATGTCTGTGAGTTTATCAATCTTAGCATCGGTGCTAGATGTACTCACTGGGGATGAAGAAGAAGAAGGTCCAGCATGAGACTGATATGTCTTAGCTCTGAAGGGACGGACCTGAGATTTGTTCTCAATGATCTGCAAGGCCTCTTTGGTGGTCTTGCTCAAGAAATTACCTCCCGCGGAGGCATTCAAAGAGTCTTGATTGGTCTGATTGAGACCATTGTAGAAAGTATCCATTTGCATTAACTCGGTAAAACGGTGATGCGGACACTTGCGATAGCAACTCTTTGTAACGATCCCATGCCTCCCCGAATGATTCATCAAATCTCTGAGAAAATTTCATTATCTCATTCTTAAGACTTGTGGTTCGGGATGGAGGATAGAACTCGTTAACGAACTTGGTGACAAGATCTTCCCATGTCTCAATAGAACGAGGGGTTGTTTCTCAAGCCAATTCCGTGCTTGTCCCTCTAGAGAAAATGGGAACAGAAGAAGCTTGATAGCTTCGTGTGGGACATTCTTATATTTGATGGTAGATGCTATCTTGTTAAACCATCGAATGTGTGCATGAGGATCATCCCGCTCAAAACCATAGAATTGGCTTTGGGTTACTAGATTGAGCAACCCAGTTTTGAGCTCGAAAGTGTCAGCCACGATGGCTGGAACAACAATGGCATCTCCGTAACCCTCGATGGGTGCTTGGAGAAGCTCATTCATAGGTTTGTCTTCTGCCATTTCGACAGGAGGTGGTGGTGGTAGACGTTCCTCAGTCACGGCTGAAGGAGCTGAACGCCCTCTACGTCTACGAGGAATCTTTCCAAGTTCTGAAAGTGGACTTGTAGAACTGGAAGAACGAAAAGCATGCACTATGTATAAAAATCAATTTTCAAAACAAATGAGGCAAAACACAAGTGAACTTAACCAATAATCACAAATGAAATGGCTTCTTTGAAAAAGGTACACCAAATCACAAGTGACACAAAGTCAAGTTTTAAATCTGTGTTCGAACTTATTAATGGTCGCACCCCCAGTTAGGTAGTGCACTGCCTTGATTTGCGGTGGTTGATTTTTATGTATATTAAGTACCACTGAAAAGACGTAGGTAAGATTTGTGCAGATGGGTTCAAAAACTTTTGGACAATATTTTTGTTATCGTCCCGTTTAACCAAATCGTATCTCTTCAAGAATCACCTTAAAAGAGAATACAAAATAGAAAACGTTCCGATTGTTTTGTTGTTTTATATTTTTTTTTGGAGTTTTTAACACTTTAGGAAAAGTGCTAATGAACTTTTTGATTTTTTATAACTTTACAAAAACTTTTTACAAATGATGGGTATGTGCAACAATGGATCTGACAATGGCTAAACACACGCTAAAGCCTCCCCGGCAGCGGCGCCAAAATTTGATTGGTGCTAAACCGTCAAGTCAAACAGACTTAAAACAGCTTAGAACACAAATACAATGAAGTCCTGGAGAATAGAATGAATTCCCGGGTCGTTTAGTCCCAAGGAGACTCAATGGTGTGTTAAAACAATCTCAGATGATGGAATGATCACTAAGGATAGTGATCTGTAAAGGTTTTGATTAGAAATTACACTACTGATTGATTTGGAATAGAATTGGACACAGAATTGGAAAGCACAACAATCAGAAGAAAGAAACGTAAACGTAAGTTTTAAAAACTACGTATACGCACAAAATAAAAAGTGAAAACTAAGAGATAAAATGCCTAAAAATATGAAAATGACATTTTTAGAATCCTAAAAATAAAAGAAAATTATTAGAAAAAGAAAATTATTTTTAACACTATTTAATTAATTATAATTAATTAAAAACTATTTTAACTATTTAATAAATACTCTAAATTAGAAGAAAATATAAAATAAGGCTAGAAAAATAAACTTATGATTCTGAAAAATCTAAAATACTATAAAACTAATTTTAAAACTAAAAATATATTTTTCACACTTTTTATATAATTATTACTAATTAATTATTATTTAAAATACACTTAATTACTAGAAAATAGAAAATAAACTTGGAAAAATAAAATTTTAACTTTGAAAAATCTAAAATATGATAAAACTAATTTTAAAACAGAAAATATATTTTTTTTAGACTTTTTAATTATTTATTACTAATTAATTACTATTTTTAACTATTTAAAATTATAATAAATACTAAAAAGATAGAGAAAAATCTGAAACTTTTTCTAAAAATCCTATATGATGACAGAAACCTAAGAAAAATGGAAAAACAAGATTAGCTTATTAAAAAGATGAAAAGAAAAATCAAAAAGCTAGAAAACCTTAAATAAACACTATCACTGATTTTTATTTTGATGTTTTTGTGATTTTCTTTTTGAAAACTACTTATATACTAATAATATGAAACTTTAATAAAGACAAAAAATTTACAAAACACAAATAAGCGTTTTGATGGCTTATGATCCAACAGTACTAAATGGGCTTATTTAGTGGCAATAAGCTCAAACAAGCTTACACAACTGAAACAAAAGCTAAATAAGATGGAATAAGTTACAATCTACTGAAATGAAGCTAAAGAATGAAAAGAAGCACACTGATAAGCTAAGACTAAGCAAATAAGCACTTGACTTATGTTGAAAAAAGAAAATGGGACAAGACAAGCTAATAGCGACCCTAGCTAATAAGCTCAAAAGTGAAACACAAGACTTGACAATTCAAGAGGACCAGGTTGGCTTTCCAAAGAACTAGAGAACACAAGATTTGAAGCACTAATAAGCTCAATGAAGGCTTATCAATATGAGCTTAAAAACTGTGCACGTAATCATATATGAAACGTGTATCCCACAAAAAGCAGTTGAATAAGCACTTAAAAGACTGAGAAACCAAGAACTAGCATTTTTCTATTTTTATACACCAACCAAACTTTAATACCCCAAGAGATTATAAGCTGAATCTATTTAATAAAACAAGTGAAATTCCCAAGTTTATTCAAAACGACCCATTGAGAATTTTGACTTTTGATAGAAAACTAAAAGTTGACCAAAATGATTTAATCTGATCTCTAAGCACTTAATATGTTGTTTTAAGGTGAGATAAGACTAACTTAAGCAAGGTTAACAACTTTTGAACACAAAATGATGATCATGGATCATGAAATCTCAACAAAGGACTGATAAGGCACAATCAAATGAAATTTTGACTTTCAAGAACAAAGACTTGTTTTTGACTGATGAACTTGAGTATTTAGACTTAGTTAGACAGAATTCCAACAAAACCAAAGACCAAAGTACTTGCAAACCCAAAGAACCAAACACACCTCTTACTTGATCTGTTTGATTTTTCAGCAAATCACACAATTTAACCCATAAACTTGAGTAACCTTATAGCATCATTAATTAGGACTAAAGAAACATGAACCAACAACACAACAACATAAAACTAGGAATTAAGACAAGAGCTATTTTGACAGTTATAAAGAAATTTATGTAAACTAACAATTTAAAAGAACAACCAATTGATTTTAAGGATTAAATACACTTAATTACTACTAATGAACACTAAGAACAAGAAATTACAACAACTAATCAACCACAATAGTGAAATGCAAAATTACTTAAAAAGGCTTACAATAGCTTCCAAGCTTAAAATTGAGAACCAAGATCAATGAGCACCCCTATAAGCTTACCAATAAGCTACTAACCCAAGGCCATCCATTATATACCCTGCTCCAGTTTCTTGATCTTCTTCACCATGGAACCTTTTTTATTTTTCAAGTATTTAATTTGGATTTTTGGTAATTTTTGATTTTTTAGTCTAAACTAATTTTTATTGTTTCTAATAGCTTTTATAAGCTATTTGGGAGCTTATGTGACCTATTCTAATCCTTACAAACAACAAACAACAACATTTAATCCAACATGAGATTTTGCATAAAAATGAGAAATTGCATAAACTTGAGAAGTGATTAAAACTTTAAATTGTTACTTTAAAAAGTCTTACAATACACTGAAATACTCAAAACAGAAAGTTTGAAAGCTTTAAATTACACTTAAACTTAAAAATACTAAAACGCATACAATAATAAACTAAAATTTCTTCTAGATAGTTGATACAATGCATCTTCTTCCCACTTTATAGACTTTTCCACCTTCCCACATGTCTCTGATTGTTTCCGACCACATTTGAGCCCTTGATCACTGAACTCATCAAAACCGTACACTTTGCATTTTGGCGCCAATTATTTCTTTGAGCAGGTTTAAACCATTAATGGGTTTTGTTTGAGATAATTATGATTATTTGGAGTTTAGAGGAGGTGGAGGGGGAAAAATCAAGGAGGGGTAAAAAGCAAGGAGGAAACCATGACTGGTTTTGGAGATATCAGGCTTGGGAGAGGATGCTACAGTAGTTCTGGTATTTGGGCGCGCTAAGGTGGGTTTGACTTCTGTTGACCGAGCTATTAATAACAAAGGGTCCAAATTGGTTGTGGCTGGGGTTCAAAGGGAGTTATGGACTGGGGCTCAAGGTGCAAGGGTCAAGGGCAGTTGGATTGGGCTTGTATTTTGGGCTTTTGATATATTTGGATCCGTTTGGTTTAAGAAGTAATAACAAGGACTAAAAGTGCAATTTTGCCAAACTTCAAGGACTGATCTTGAACTTTTCAAACTTCTCACAAGGACCAATTATGACCAACATTGATAAAACAAGAACCCTTTTTGCATAAAATCCATTTTCAAAGGTCCAAGGATTAAATTTGCAAATTTCCAAAGTTTGAGGACCTTTCTTGCCAATTGACCAAAGAATCATTCAAGGATCATTTTAAACAACATAGAATACTTCAGGGACCTTGAATGATAAATTTCCACATTTTTGAATTCCAGGGACTAGATTTGACAACTTTTGAAACTTGGGGGACTAAAACTGCCAATTTTGCAAACTTGATACATTTTTCATCTGATTTTGATAATTTTGCATTTAAAACACATAAAACACTTGTTTGTGATATTTTGATCATTTTGATGTGTTTCTGAGTGTTTTCAGATGATTTTGCAGTTTATTTTACACAAAAATGATGAGTATTTAGACACTCATCAAGGATCGATTCTAGAATTCTTCGGATTAGAGTCGAGAGTACAAACGGGAATCACCTCGGGTTCAGAAATATATTCCATCTCCCTCACCGGAGAGGGAGTAGGAATCAGGGTTCATCGCTTACATTTCAAAATTTTTGGTAATGCTTCAAGTTTTTCAATGTTGTTCAAAAGCACTCCATGTTCAAAGAAATCTCCCGATCCCTCTGTGGATCTTCGGGTAGCCTCGAATAGTGTGGGATCGCCTTCCATAACTTGAACGGTTCCCATTAAACACATTGCCGAGCTTGAATGCTGGGCTAATAAGGTTTGAAACATGCTTTCATGTGGTTTTGACGCCGCCAAATCTTTTTCAAAATTTATGGAACGTCATCGATAACCTCGTGGGTTCTTCAAAAGGCATACATACAAGATTCTCAAGGATAAAATCCACACCCCTTTGCAAAACAACGTTCACAAAGTGAATCATCTCTATAGATCTCACATTAAAGCAATAGGGTTGGAAAGAAATTTTGGGAATCCATGAGAATTAATGGCAAAAGAGGGATAAGAGGAAGAAATTATCAAATCGAGGGTAAAGAAGAATATTTTTGGGTTTTTAGAAAACATATTTTGAAAAGGAAAATCTTTTTGGGTTTTTGAGAAAAATATATTTACAAAAATGACTCCAGAACTTCACCGGCGATCTTCAAATGCACACGATTCGAGACGGAATAATTTAAACCAAGCATAAGCCCTCCTCGCAAGCGGGCGCCAAAAATTGATTCCGTGTGAACACAAAACAATCCCGGCAGCCAGCCAAAATTGATACAAAGGAATAAAAAATCAACCGCAATGCGCAAAAATTGATTGGCAACGCATACGCCAAGCTTACTCACACGAGCTAGTCACTTGTGAATGACTAACCGTAAAAAACTTAAAACGGCTTTAACAATCGACCAATAATAGATGAGAAGTTGTAGTATACGGGTAACTCCAGACGCAGGTTAGGTTTGAGAGCATCGAGATCGCTCCTCGAACCAGGGTTGAATGGAATTCCAACTCACGTCCCGAATTTTGTGATTTGAATAAGAGAAGGGGATAAAATGATGTTTTCTAAACTATGGGATAAGGAAATCATAATGAACTAAAATCTATGGGAAATCCTAAGAACTAAGACAAACTAGCAATTCTACACTAAAACGTAAATACGGGATTTAAACGAAACGCGAATAAAATGCAATTACGACTATTCTAAATCCTAAAAATAACCTAAAATTACTTTTATACTAAAAATGATATTTGAAAACTATTTATGAATTAAAACTATTTTTTAGGAATTTTCTTGAATTAATTCTAATTAAAAACTAATTTTTAACTTTTAAAACTAAATTAAAATACTAAAAATTATGAAAATTAAAGGGAAAATTATGAAACTAATTTCTAAAAATCTAAAATAACATAAAAGACTTTTCAGAACTATTTTTGTAATTTTCTGATTATTTTTCTATTTTCTAAGAATTTAATACTATTTAAATCTAATTTAAATTGTAAAAAATACCAAATAAAAGGAGAAAAATAAGGAAAAATATTTTTATGCTTTTTATATTTATCTTAAACTGGTAAAACTGAAAAATTATTTTTGAACTTTTCAATTATTATTTGCAATTAAAGCTAACAAAGTGATTAAAAACTGAATTAAATAATGAAAATACTAAACAAGGACCAAAAAATTATGAAAACTACAGGGAAATTCTAAAATCTTATTCTGGATCTATGAAAAATAAGAAAACATGGGCTTATGTGAGGTAAAAAGGAGCTGCAGTGTAAACTAGAATGGAATAAGCACTTTTAAATAAGCTAACAAGCAAAATAATGAACCAACCGAATATTATATGTTTTTAGGCTATACTAAACTACTCTAAGGCATCATCTTAAAGCACCTACTCTAACACCTAATAAGCATAATACCTAAGATTAAGCCAATGAACTATAAGTAACCGCTTAATCACCCTAAGTTTAAGCACTTCACAATGCTTATTCAATAAGCTAAAATGAAAACAACAAAGGTGGATCTCAAGACAACCAACCAAAGATCATTTATCCAAAATTACAGCTTATATGGACTAGTAATGAAGAAGCGTAGATCAAAACAAAAATCGCCAAAGGGTCACTAGGTCAGCCGATGCAAAGAAAATGTTGGTGAATTTCTCATCAAGTTTGAGCTTATTCAAGGGCTTATCAAGGGTGCCAAAGGCAAAACAGATATGTGGGACTAAAAACAACCTAGCAAACTGCAAATGTGCCAAATATTAGACCCTAATTACTTGTATTGATCCTTGTGCAAGTGCAAATTCTGCAAAAACTAAGCTCATAACTCGATTTTGACTTTTAAAAAAATAGATTGAAGATTTGACTAAAATGAGATTTGAAATGCAAATGTTGAACTAAACGATTAAATATGATGTATGACAGCTTATAGTGTCAGATTATCCAATCTTACACCTATAATGTGATGATCTCGAACCTTGATTCCAAGTCAGCTAAGAGAGAACAAAACAGTACAAGCTAATTCTGGATGAGCATAACTTGCAGCAAAACAAAGACATAAATGAACTCAAATAACTATATCAAGCTTGAAGAAACTGATCTAACCCATTATATAAACCTCTAGCACAGTTTTAATCACTAATCCAAACACTACTTAAGCAAGTACTAACCAAGGCTAAACTTTGCAAATGATGAAATGAGATTTTGACTAATCAAAACAAGTAAAATAACATTAAATCCTAACCATTAACACAGATAACACTATAAATTGACCAAAACTAGATTTGACTCTCAAATTTACCCCGTTTGACTATGTTGAATTTTTGTGTAAAATGAAATGATGAATGAAACAACAACTAACCTCACATAAGTCAGAATCAAGCTTATGAGATTAATGAAACTCAAGAAGAGCTTGCTAATTTAATGGCAAATTACAAATAATGAAACTTCACAAGAGATTTAGAAAGAGGATTTAAAATGAGACTTGCATTAACAAAATGAGATTACAAAGCTTGACTTTAACATGAAATTACAACTATTAAAAGATTAAAATGACAGAAATAAAGTGGCTAAAAATCTCTAAAAACCTAAGAGATTGGACTACAAATGTGACTTGAAAGGGATTATATATCGATGAGGAGAGGCCTTGGGATCCTTTTGAGAAGCTTCATGAATGTCTAATCTCGACCACACATTCATCCACTGGTCACCTTGTCCAATCAAATTGCTCCAAATAGCTTGTTGAGGTGTTTCGCCAATAACAAGTGCCATTTAAGCCACGTATGTACTTATCCCCACAAGTCACCGATGAGTGGATAAGAGGATTCTAGTACGAGGTTGATGTTTGGGATGGGTGTTAAAATGGTGGTGTAATGGGTGTTTGAATCAAGCGAGATGAAAGGCAAAAAGGGCGGGTGTTTGGGATTGGTTTTTATATAATTATTTGACTTGGTTTGTCGTTAACCGGTTTAAAAGGTTGGGTTGTGTTTATTGGACCAGTGGATTGGATCTTGGGCCGTAGACTCGTTTTGAGTTGATAATGGATTGATAAACCTTGGACTTGGATTAACATGGACTAATATATACCAAGGATAACCATAGACCAATAATGTCAAACTGAATTTTGAGGGATCACACATGTAATTCAAAGTATCCTCCAAGGATCAACATGTCATTCTTCAGACCAGGACCTAAAATGCAACATTTGATCTTCAAGGGTTACCGCTTATTCAATAAAAGTTCAGTGGACTATTTCGACATTTCTTCAAACTTTGATCAAATCTTCACAAATCATCCTCAGAGATTAGAAAGCTTCATAAATGCATATTCGACCTTCCCGCTCGCCTTAAGCTCTCTTGATCTCTCGGCTCGGATTTTACGTCTGATTTGGCTCCTTTTGCGTTTTTACATATCCATACCTGCACAAGCACAAACTCAAGAAAACAACAAATATTAGCAATAAACGTCTCTTTCTTGGTTATTTTGGGTCAGCTTTGATAACAAAAGGTATGTGTTTTAGCAAATAATAACCAAATACCCCTGACGAAACCATTGCCGTCCTCACGAATGCAATCAACTCACGTATTTAAAACCAAGGATTTCAATCTCTTTCTACTAAACCTATGAAGAAGTAGTCAATGTTCCTCAAAATAGATTAAGAAAGCCTTAATTCTAAAACTCGTTACCTTTTAATTCACATATATAGATATTACGATTAAGCACATTCCATTATGAATGACGGTTTGTTGAACTTTCATGTCGATCAATAACTCCAACATTTTTCAAACGACACGTTAGGATCATGGAGTAGAAAACACAACACGCTGAAGTGACCATACGGATAGAATACATCGTTCTTGATTTTTCACAAGTCCCCAAACTAAGCGTAAAAACCGAATCATTGTTAAATATGATTCTAGATGCTAACACTACCCATGGAAGTTACTTGTGTAATTACCTTTGTTCCCATTTTCCTATTTTCCTCTAGAATTTTTTATTTTTGTGAGAAATGAATTTCTTCAAATTCTCGCTTCGATAACTTTTATTCCGATAAAGATACAAAGCTAAGTCGATAATTAGTTATCCGCCTTCCTTCAAGAACCATTGTCGTAAAAATGAGGTCCACATCAAGGAATTTTATTCACTTATACTTGATTTTTCATTTTCATTTTTCAACATTTTTTATATTTTGCACTTATACCTTTACTTATATGAGTTGTGAACCACGGAGCTTCACTTCCGGTAATTCCAAGACTATAGGCTTCATGAAATGAGGATCCCTACCGGCTGCTAGGCTAAGACCTCACTCAATCCCGGCTAAAGATCCAAGGGTCCGATCTCGACACCGCAGCTCACAACTTTACTTATTACATTTCACATATCACTTATTACTCATTTATTTATTACGGATCCTTGATGTGTACCCAATTTTTAAAACAAAGATTCTTTTAAGAAGATAAAGAACTAACTATCGCCAAAAACTCAACATCTCTAATTATTATTAGACAGATATGGGGTGAAACAATTTTGTGGGAACAAAAAGCCATAAGTACCTTCGATGGGCTCTAAAGAGAACCAACTACTCCACGCTTAGCATCTAAACTCATAAGTAACTCTATCATTTCTCGATCTCTGCAAATTTAAAATCCCAAATAATGAGATCCGCAGATGCTTAGCCGATAATTTTTAGATTATCTATGGTTAAGGGAACAAGCTAGGGCTCAACACGCCCGGTCAAGTCAGAATTCTATTCCTACTCTCACCAGCGGAAAGTCAATCAAGGTGTCAAAACATATATTAACTTAGCAAATGCTTCGTCTAATGAAATCAAGTTATGCATATTTAAAGTCACTCAGGGAAACTTGCAAAATCTTGGCCTTGTGAGCTAGAATTCGCATTTTATAGCTTCTTATCTAAGAGACTAGCCAACTTTTCGATAAAAAAGACTTAACAAAAGCTTCAAAAATTTTAAATTTTGCTCATTTTTGCACAATTTTTTTTTCTAAGGAAAAACGGGGTTACGAGAGTACACACCACAAAAATAAGCAAGTGCGGCTCAAATCAAATCGAAGATTACCCTACCCCAGACTAGAACGAAACATTGTCCTCAATGTTTAAAGCAAGGGTATCACTAAAATCTAAAAGCCGTTTATTAAGTATGCTAAAAGATAAACGTTAGTCGATAAGATTAGGATATCGGATTTCCATCAGCATCGATCATGAAACTCGAGTGGAGAGAATGACAAACTTCGAAAGCACGGAGAGTCTTCATATCGGAAAATCCTACACAACATCACAAACAACCAAACACGAAATCAAGAGGCAGCCCTTCGCCACTTATTAGAAAATAGAAAGAAGATAGATGGATAAGCATGGGGTGCCTCCCACGAATTTTGCGCTATGTTTTTCTTAAACGAGTCGCTACCCTGACTCGTCCCCGAATTCATTTGTCCTTGGGGAAGAAAGTGGTAGAGATACTAGGGTCAAAAACGGTGTCCTCATTCCCGAAAGAATGAGACTGGTGGGTTGGGTGGAGAAGAAAATGGGTGGATAAGGCATATAATGTAAGAAGGATCCATCATCCGGTGGTTTTGCGGGTGGACGAAAGGATGACGGATCAACATGAGAAAACTCCAAGAAAGATGGGAGCTCATGGTAAAAGATAAGAGGTTTAGGCTCACAAATGAAGGCATCCATCCGAGGATCCTTATCTCCAGAAATGATTTTAACAAAAGGCTCATCAATCCATATCCCGGGTTTAAAGATCTTGTCTTCACATGCGGCTCAACGGGATCTGATGGTGGACTCATCAAAAGAAGGGGAGTCAAGAGAACCATCAAGATCAACCATATCCCCTCGGAATCATGCACAGCACCCTCAATACCCGTGGTATTGGGTCATTGTCGTCGAATATCGAAATATCGTTCAAAACCTTGCTCATATCAACCTCGAAGTAGAATCGCTCAAGAATCGGAGGATAAACATCATCAATAGTGGGATTGCCACTAATCTCTTCATCAAATCGGAAGGTCTCAAGCTCGGGAGAGAAATCACTATCTTTAGCGGAGATAGGAGGCGAACTCGAATTATCGTTCAAGGCTTCAATCTTAGAAATGAGAAGATAAACATTCGACAATGTTTGACGTAATGCTGGATCCTCGATCTCAATATCATTGGGCTCAATCTCTTCTTCTTCTGGCTCAAAATCATTTACTTCTTCTATATTGACGGGCTCAGAAGGTAAATCGTCGACGAAATCGATGTCTCCATAAGAATCATCATCGGAATCGGAGAACATCTCATCATGATCGTTAGAAATATCAAGAGAAGGCTCATCACAAATCATCAACACCCCAGACTCTCTTGGGATTGGGATAAGGACCTCAACATTAGACACTTCCGTTTCCGGAATAATACTAAGATGCTCATCCCCCATTATGAAGAATCAACGGTTTCAACGATGTCGTAGAAAAGAATCATCGACCTCTTCCAAACGTCACTTCTCTCAACCGGCGTGAGAGAAGGGAAGGTCGGAAATGAAAGGCTCAAAAACGAGAGGGGATAAGAATCCGGGGTGGGACAAGTGGTGTGCTCTTAGAGCTAGCAATTTCCACCACTTCCGTTTTGATCTCCGGTTTTCTTTCTGTTAGAAATCGTTTTAAGCTCATAAGTTTCGTTCTGTTTGTTGTAACTCGACGGACTTGTAATAGCGAATCGTGAAAGAGAAGGATCGATTCTAGAATTCTTCGGATTAGAGTCGAGAGTACAAACGGGAATCACCTCGGGTGTAGAAATATATTCCATCTCCCTCACCGGAGAGGGAGTAGGAATCGAGGTTCATCAGCTTACATTTCAAATTTTGGTAATGCTTCAAGTTTTTCAATGTTGTTCAGAAAAGCACGATGTTCAAAGAAATCGTCTCCGTGATCCTCGGTGGATTCTTCGGGTAGCTCTGGAATAGTGTGATCGTCTTCCATAACTTGAACGGGTTCCTCATTAACACATTGCCGAGCTTGAATGCGGCTTAATAAGGTTTGAAGCATGCTTTCAATGTGGTTTTGACGTCGCTCAAATCTTTTTTCAAAATTTATGGAAACGTCATCGATAACCCCGGTGGGTTCTTCAAAAGGGCGACACATACAAGATTCGCGATAAAATCCACACCCTTTGCAAAAACAACGTTCACAAAGTGAATCATCTCTTAAAAGATCTCTACAATTAAGCAATGGGTTGAAAGAAATTTTGAGAATCCATGAGAATTAATCATAAAAGAGGGATAAGAGGAAAGAATTATCAAATCAGAGGGTAAAGAAGAATATTTTTGGGTTTTTTAGAAAACATATTTTGAAAAGGAAAATCTTTTTGGGTTTTTTGAGAAAGATATATTTACAAAAATGACGGTAACTTCACTCAGCGAAGGATCTTCAAATGCACACGATTCGAGACGGAATACGAAAACTCGCTACAAGCCCTCCCCGGCAGCGGCGCCAAAAATTGATTCGGTGTGAACACAAACAATCCCCGGTAGCGGCGCCAAAAATTGATACACTGAACAAGCAATCGGCGCAAAAATTGATTGTCACCGTCAAGCTTACTCACCGAGCTAGTCACTTGTAATGACTACCGTAGAACTTAAAACGGCTCGGACACTGACCATAATAATAGAAGTTGTGTATTACGGTAACTCAAACGTGTTAGGTTTGAGCACCGAGATCGTTCCGAACGAGGGTTGAATGGAGTTTCCAACTCACGTCCCGAATTTTGTGATTTGAATAAGAGAAAGGGATAAAATGATTTTTCTAAACTACGGGATAAGGAAGCATAATGAACTAAAATCTATGGGAAATCCTAAGACCTAAACAAACTAGCAATTCTACACTAAAACGCAAATACGGATTTAAACGAACGCGAATAAATGCAATACGCTATTCTAAATCCTAAAATACCTAAAATTACTTTTATCTAAAATGATATTTGAAAACTATTTATGATTAAAACTATTTTTTAGGAATTTTCTTGATTTTATTCTAATTAAAAACTAAATTTTAACTTTTAAAACTAATTTAAAATACTAAAAATTATGAAAATTAAGGTGAAAATTATGAAACTATTTCTAAAATCTAAAATAACATAAAAGACTTTTCAAAACTATTTTTGTAATTTTCTGATTATTTTTCTATTTTCTAGAATTTAAACTATTTAAATCTAATTAAATTGTAAAAAATACCAATAAAAGGAAAAATAAGGAAAATATTTTATGCTTTTTATATTTATCTTAAACTGGTAAAATTGAAAAAATTATTTTTTGGAACTTTTTCTCAATTATTTGCAATTAAAGCTAATTAAAAGTGATTAAAACTGAATTAATAATGAAAAATACAAACATGACCAAAAATATGAAAACTCAGGGAAATTCTAAAATCTTATTCTAAATCTATGAAAATAAGAAAACTGGCTTATGTGAGGTAAAAAGGAGCTGCAGTGTAAACTAGAATGGAATAAGCACTTTTAAATAAGCTAACACAAATAATGAACCAACTGATTATATAAGCTAGGCTATACTGAAACTACTCTAAGGCAACTTACACCTACTCCTAACACCTAATAAGCATAATACCTAAGATTAAGCCAACTGAACTATAAGTAAATCAAGCTAACTGACCCTAAGTTTAAGCACTTGCAAACTGCTTATTCATTAAGCTAAAATGATATATGGACTAGTAATGAAGAAGCAGAGATCAAAACAAAAACTGGCCAAAAGGGTCACTAGGCTGCTGATGCAGCAAAACAGTGGCTGACCCCTACTGTTTGAGCTTATTCAAGGGCTTATCAAGGTGCTAAAGGCAAACAGATATGTGGACAAAAACCACTAGCAAACTGCAAATGTGCCAAATATTAGACCCTAATTACTTGTATTGATCCTTGTGCAGTGTTTGCAAATTCTGCAAAACTAGCTCTAACCTGATTTTGACTTTTAAAAATAGATTGAAGATTTGACTAAAATGAGATTTGAAATGCAAATGTTGAACTGAAACTGATTAAATATGATGTATGACAGTTATAGTAAGCTAGATTATCCAATCTTACCCTATATGTAATGATCTCATAACCTGATTCAACAGTTAAGAGAACAAAACGTACAAGCTAATTTGACTTAAGACATAACTTGCAGCAAAACAAACAGAAATGACTCAATAACTATATATCACGCTTGAAGAAACTGATCTAACCCTTATATAAACCTCTAGCACAGTTTAATCACTAATCCAAACACTACTTAAGCAGTACTACCAAGTCTAAAACTTTGCAAACTGATGAAATGAGATTGACTGAAGAAAACAAGTAAAATACATAAACTTAACCATTAACACAGATTAACAATATAAATTGACCAAAAACTAGATTTGACTCTCAATTTGACCCGTTTGACTTATGTTGAAATTTTGTGTAAAATGAAATGATGTGAATGAAACCAACCCAACTCAATAAGCTGTAACAAGCTTATGTGAGCTATGAACCTGAAGAAGAGCTAATTTAATGGCATTAACAGTATGGAAACTTTACAAGAGATTTAGAAGGGATTTAAAATGGAACTTGCATTAACAAAATGAGATTACAAAGCTTGACTTTAAAATGAAATTACAACTATTAAAAGATTAAAATGACGAAATAAAGGGCAAATCTCTCTAAACCTAAAGAGATTGGACAAATTACAATGTGATTGAAAGGGGATTATATAGCTGATGAGGAAGGCCTTGGGATCCTTTGAGAAGCTTCATGAATGTCTAATCCGACCACACATTCATCCACTGTCACCTTGTCCAATCAAATTGCTCCAAATAGCTTGTTGAGGTGTTTCGGCCAATAATGTTGTGCCATTTGGCCACGTGGCAGCTCTATCCTGACAAGTCAGCTGGGATGAGGTGGATAAGATAGATTCTAGTACGAGGTTGGTGTTTGGGATGGGTGTTAAATGGTGGTGTAACGGGTGTTTTTGAATTGGGGAAGGAGATGAAGGCAAAAGGGCGCGGTGTGTGGATTGGTTTTTTTTATTATTTGACTTGTGGGTTGGTCGGGTTATGGGTTTGGATTGGGTAAGTAGTTTTGTAATATTAAAGAGTGGATTTGACCGGTTTGATATAGGATTGGATCTTGGGCTTTGATTGATTTAGATAGATTAAACCTTGGACTAGGATTAACATTGGTAATATGTAACCCAAAATGCTAACCATAAGGGACCAAACTTGAATATCTGAATTCTGAGGGACCAAAGGTGTAATCTGAAAATATTCATCAAGGACTTAACATTCTTGTCATTCTAAAATAACCAAGGTGAAATTTGCAACTTCTGAAACTTGAGGGGTCATTTCTGCCAAATACTCAAAGATGAGGGGTTGATCTTGACAATTCTTCAAACTCGATTATAACTTTCAAAAATCATCCTCAGAGAATAAAATCTTCAAAAATGCACAATCTCGACCTTCCAGCTCAGCTCAAACTCTCTTGATCTCTCGTGCTCGGATTTACGTCTGATTTGGCTCCTTTTTGTGTGTTTTTACATATCTGTACCTGCACAAGCACAAACTCAAGAAAACCACAAATATTAGCAATAAACGGCTCTTTCTTGGTTGTTTTGGGTCTATTTTGATGATGAAAAGGTATGTGTTTTAGCACATACCAAAATACCCCAGACGAGACCATTGTCGTGTCCTCACGCAATGCAATCAACTCACGCTTCTAAAAACCAAGGATTTCAATCTCTTTCTACTAAACCTATGAAGAAGTAGCAAAGATTCCTCAAAAGAGATTAAGAAAGCCTTAATTCTAAAAACGCCCCGTTTACCTTTTAATTCACAAATAGATATTATGATTAAGCACATTCCGATTATGAATGACGGTTTTGTTGAACTTTCATGTCGATCAATAACTCCAACATTTTTCAAACGACACGTTAGGATCACGGAGTAGAAAACACAACACCGCGTGAAGTGACCATACGGATAGAATACATCGTCCCTGATTTTTCACAAGTCCCAAACTAAGCGTAAAATCGAAATCATTGTTAACATATGACTCTAGATGCTAACACTACCCATGGAAGTTACTTGTGTAATTACCTTTTGCTCGCATTTTCCTATTTTCCTCTAGAGATTTTTATTTTGTGAGAAATGAATTTCTTCAAGTTTCTCGTTTCGATAACTTTTATTCCAATAAAGATACAAAGCTAAGTCGATAATTAGTTATCCGCCTTCCTTCAAGAACCATTGTCGTAAAAATGAGGTCCACATCAAGGAATTTTTATTCACTCATACTTTATTTTTCATTTTCATTTTTCAACACATTTTTTTTTTTTTTTTTTTTTTTTTTTTTTTACTTAGACTTTTACGTGTATGAGCTATGAACCACGGAGCTTCACGGGGTAATTCCAAAACTATAGGCTTCATGAAATGAGGATCCCGGCTGGCTAGGCTAAGACCTCACTCAATCCCGGCTAAAGATCCAAGGGTCCGATCTCGACACCGCAGCTCACAACTTTACTTATTACTTTATCACTTATTACTTATTGCTCATTTATTTATTACGGATCCTTGATGTGTACCCAATTTTTAAAAAAAAGATTCTTTTAAGAAGATAAAGAACTAACTATCGCCAAAAACTCAACATCTCTAATTATTATTGGACAGATATGGGGTGAAACAATTTTGTGGTAACAAAAAGCCATAAGTACCTTCGATGGGCTCTAAAGAGAACCAACTACTCCACGCTTAGCATCTAAACTCATAAGTAACTCTATCATTTCTCGATCTCTGCAAATTTAAAATCCCAAATAATGAGATCCGCAGATGCTTAGCCGATAATTTTTAGATTATCTATGGTTAAGGGAACAAGCTAGGGCTCATCACGCCCGGTCAAGTCAGAATTCTATTCCTACTCTCACCAGCGGAAAGTCAACAAGGTGTCAAAACATATATTAACTTAGCAAATGCTTCGTCTAAATGAAATTAAGTAATGCATATTTAAAATCTCTCAGGGAAACTTGCAAAATCTTGGCCTTGTGAGCTAGAATTCGCATTTTATAGCTTCTTATCTAAGAGACTAGCAAACTTTTCAATCAAAAAGACTTAACAAAAGCTTCAAAAATTTTAAATTTTGCTCATTTTTGCACAATTTTTCATTTTCTAAGGAAAAACGGGGTTACGAGAGAAACATGACAAAAAACAAGCAAGTGCGGTTAAATCAAATCGAAGATTACCCTACCCCAGACTAGAACGAAACACTGTCCTCAATGTTTAAAGCAAGGGTATCACGAAAATCTAAAAGCCGTTTATTAAGTATGCTCAAAGATAAACGTTAGTCGATAAGATTAGGATATCGGATTTCCATCAGCATCGATCATGAAACTCGAGTAGAGAAGATGACAAACTTCGAGCACGAGAGTCTTCATATCGGGAAAATCCTGAACACAACATCACAAACAACCAAACACGAGAAATCGAAGAGGCAGACCCCTTCGCGTCACTTATTAGAAAATAGAAAGATAATAGAGATAAGCATGGGGTGCCTCCCACGAAGCGCTACTGTTTTTCTTAAACGAGTCGCTAGCCTGACTCGTCCCCGAATTCATTTGTCCTTGGGGAAGAAAGTGGTAGAGATACCAGGGTCAAAAACGGTGTCCTCATTCCCGAAGGAATGAGACTGGGTGGGTTGGGTGGAGAAGAAAATGAGTGGATAAGGCATATGATGTAAAAAGGATCCATCATCCGGTGGTTTTGCGGGTGGACGAAAGGATGACGGATAGAAATGAGAAAACTCCAAGAAAGACGGGAGATCATGGTAAAAGATAAGAGGTTTAGGCTCACAAATGAAGGCATCCATCCGAGGATCCTTATCTCCAGAAATGATTTTAACAAAAGGCTCATCAATGTATATCCCAGGTTTAAAAATTTTGTCTTCACATGTCGGTTCAACGGGATAAAGGATGGTCGACTCAATAGAGAGAGGAGAGTCAAGAAGTCCATCAAGAAACATCATATCCCCCTTGGGATCATTCATAACAACATCCTCAATACCCGGTGGTATTGGGTCATCAATCGCATCCTCAATGATCGGATCATTCGTCGAATTATCGGAAATATCGTTCAAAACCTTGCTCATATCAACCTCGAAGTAGAATCGCTCAAGAATCGGAGGATAAACATCATCAATAGTGGGATTGCCACTAATCTCTTCATCAAATCGGAAGGTCTCAAGCTCGGGAGAGAAATCACTATCTTTAACGGAGATAGGATGCGAACTTGAATTATCGTTAAGGGCTTCAATTTTGGAAATGAGAAGATAAACATTCGACAATGTTTCTCGTAATGCTTCATCCTCGATCTCAATATCATCGGGCTCAATCTCTTCTTCTTCTGGCTCAAAATCGTTTTCTTCTTCTATGTGAACGGGCTCAGAAGGTAAATCGTCGACGAAATCGATGTCTCCATAAGAATCATCATCGGAATCGGAGAACATCTCAACATGATCGCTCGAAATATCAAGAGAAGGCTCATCACAAATATCAACAACAACCCCAGACTCTCTTGGGATTGGGATAAAGATCTCAACACTCGACAATTCCGTTTCCGGAATGGTACTATGCTCATCCCCATTATGAAAGAGTCAACGGTTCACAAAGGTTCTGAGTATAGAATCATCGACCTCTTCCATAAGAACGCACTACTTCTCAACCGGCGTGAGTAGGGAAGAGTCGGATGAAAGGCTTAGAAATTAGAGAGAGAGAAGAATCGTGAGGTGGACAAGTGGTGTGCTCTTAGAGCTAGCAAGTTCCACCGCCTTCCGGTCTCTCGGTTCTTTCTGTTTAGAAATCGTTTTAAGCTCATAATTTCGTTCCGTTTTGATGTAACTCGACGAACTCGTAACGGTGAATCGTGAAAGATAAGGATTGATTCTAGAATTCTTCGGATTAGAGTCGAGAGTACAAACGGAATCACCTCGTTCAGAATATGTTCCATCTCCCTCACCGGGAGTAGGAATCGAGGGTTCATCAAGCTTACATTTCAAAATTTTTGACAAGGCTTCAAGTTTTTCAATGTTGTTAAGAAAAGCACGACGTTCAAAGAAATCGTCTCCGTGACCCTCGGTGGGTTCTTCGGGTAGCTCCGGAATAGTGTGATCGTCTTCCATAACTTGAACGGGTTCCTCATTAACACATTGTCGAGTTTGAATGTGGCTTAATAAAGTTTGAAGTATGCTTTCAATGTGGTTTTAACGTCGCTTAAATCTTTCTTCAAAATCGATGGAAACGCCTTGATACCCCTGGTTCTTCAAAAGGGCGACACATACAAGATTCGCGATAAAATCCACACCCTTTGCAAAAACAACGTTCACAAAGTGAATCATCTCTTAACAAATCTCTACAATTAAAGCAATAGGGTTGAAAGAAATTTTGAGACTCCATGAGAATTAATCAAAAAGAGTGGAAGAAAGAATTATCAAATCGAGGGTAAAGAAGAATATTTTTTTGGGTTTTTAGAAAACATATTTTGAAAAGGAAAATCTTTTTGGGTTTTTAATAAGATATATTTACAAAAATGACGGTAACTTCACTCGGGGAAGGATCTTCAAATGCACGCGATACGAGACGGAATACGAAAACTCGCTACAAGCCCTCCCCGGCAACGGCGCCAAAAATTGATATATCCAAACCGTCAAGTTATCTCACACAAGCTAGCTGTCACACCCCCAAATTACCTGTTTTGCAGCGGAATGGAATTCCTGGGGATTGACTGTCATAGCATCACAATCACAGTTATATTGAACGACCTAAAGTGTCGTTTGGAAAATATCGTTTGATTCAAGAAATAATCAGAGTTTACAAAACATAGGTCCCAATAGATTTCCAAGATACCAAAATAAGTTTGTTACAATCAAACGATAGTTAAGTGCAAAAAAAAATGTAAGTGAGACGCGTCAACACCGCGACTCTATGATAAGTCCACATGCATGCCATGAAGTGAATGCCTTAGATAACTGAGATAAAACATGCTAAAAGTGTCAACACAATGGTTGAGTGAGTTCATAGAGTTTTTTTAACAAGTAAAGCTTTTAAAGAGCGTTCATGCAACAAAGGCAAAGTTTTGGTCATTTAGAATAGTCCACAAAAGCAAAGGCATTGCAATCCACTCGCCCAAGTTCACCATACAAAACTTGCAACCTGGGTGTTCACAACCCACTGCCAAAATATGTCTAGTTTATGTTCAAGCACACGAGGTTAAATGAGTTCTCAAAGCAAAGGCATTGTAAATCCACTCAGTTCCAAGTTCCGCCCATACAAAACTTGCAACCTGTGTGTTCACAACCCATTGCAAAAAATATAGTGTGTCTAATAGTCGAGTATAAGTGGTCATAATAATTCACAATATAGTACCAATATAATAATTCGTGGATGCTCCAAACATGGGAGACTTTGCACTGCTCCAACAAAGGAGACTTTGTAATGATGCTTCTGATGAAACCAAATTATGCTGGGTGCCACTACCCAAAGTTATACGGTGCCCTTCCCAAAGATATATGGTGCCTCTTCCCAAAGATATACCGGGTGCCTCTTCCCAAAGATATACTGGGTGCCTCTTCCCAAAGATATACTCCGAACATAGGAGACTTTATAGTGATGCTCCGAACAAAGGAGACTTTATAGTGATGCTCCGAACATGGGAGACTTTATAGGGATGCTCCGAACATGGGAGACTTTAGGTCAAGGCCATAACATGTACGGTTCAATAAGTTCAAATAAGTCATAATTTCATAATTAAGTTCAAGGATTTAAGTCGAGTTCAAAAGTTCAGAACAGTCAAAGAGCTTAAAACATATCAAAAGGTTCAAGATAGTCGAAGCGTTCAAAATCATGTCAAACAAGTTTAAAATATATCAAAAGGGTTCTTTACAGATTAAAAGAGTTCAATTATATGTCAAAAAGTTCAAATCAAGTCCAAAGTGTTCACTTATATGTCAAAGGTTCCGAATCAATTTAAAGAGTTCAAAATACATGTCAAGGGTTCGAATCAAGGAAAGTGTTTCAACTAATAGCGTTCATAATATAGTGAACAATTTAGTTCGGGCATAATCTACTACGCATAGAGAGTGAAACAAAGGATATTTAAGTTCGATAAATGTAAAGTAAAACAAGTAGTTGAGCATGTATCTCCAAGAGTTTGAAACAATTAAACGAGTAAAAGTGGGGCTACGAACTCACCTGATGCAATGATTTTGGTGACAAAAGTAGATATATTGAAATGAGGCGATCTCTATCCGCAACCTAATATGAATGATATGCTCTAATATAAGTCATGAAACAATGTCGTGCATGCAACTCCATATGATATCCATACCACTTGTACGTTTTGGAAATAATGTTTATCGTCAAAATATATGTTTATGACATCTCGTCATATTATAAAATACTTTACAAGTATTTACGTTGAAATGATATCCTACGATAATCATTTAGTGATTTATTGTGAAATTATAACTTTTCGTCTTAAAATAATGTCGTTGAAATTTTCATGAAAGTGATTAAAATGGCCTTGAAAAGTTAGTCGTAAAATGGTGCACGTCGAGTGGTTAGAAATGAACTCAACGTTTTGGGAAGCTTGTATCATTATCTCAAAGTTTTAGTGTTTAAGTTTCCATCCTAGAGGTCTCGATCACAAAGAAAAATATAGGTTACGTATTTTACTTTAGTCCAAAAATATAGTTTGAAAGGATGGTTTTGGGCAAAGTTTGAGTGACTATATGTTATTCGTTACAAACTCCCAACAAACGGTTGGACATTTTGGAAAATATGCTAGGCGAACTTACTTTTACTAGAAGACATCACGTTCTAAAAAGTTCTACATCAAAGCGTTCAACATGGTGGTCCTTTAGTTGCCGTAGTATGTTTTTAATAAAGAATATATTAATTTTGCTAATAGAATAGAGTTACGGCAACTTGGTTTATCGCGTGTAATTTAATCGTTACTAGTCCGTTTTCTACGCTTACATCCTTAGATTCGTGTCAAGGTATACTAATATATATTTGATAAGTCGACACAATTTATAAAGCTTAAGACTCATTTTTGACTCGTAAGGTGTAACATTTTCAATGCTGAAATTTCTGAAATTAATAGTTTTCCTCGTCAAACTTGAAAAATTCATAACTTCTTCGTTATAACTCCGTTTTAATCCGTTCAAGCCGCCAATTCATTGTTTTAAAGTATATTTTCTAAATATCTAGGCCAAAATTTCGTGTCTACTGTCGGATTTTCCAGAAATACAAAACAAGATCAGACCCTTATTTATACTTGTCGAAAAGAGTTTTTCTCGTACTAAACCTATTCCAATCCCTTCAAAACAACTCCAAAGCTATTCTAATCCTACCATACACCTTCTTAGGGTGTCATGGGTTCCTAGACATCACCAAAACTAAAATATAACAAGGGGTAATTATAGGATGATTTAGATATATATAACCCTTGAAAATCAATGAAAAAGTGGTACAACATCATATGACTTGCATGTTTTTGCTCAAAAATGAAGAAATAAATATGAAATGAAAATGAAAGATGTAAAATGAAAGTGATATGCTTACTAGTTACTTGATGAGGTGATTAGAACAAGGATTAACCTAAACACCCTAGGTTTTTATTTCAAAACCTTTAATAAGAGTGTAACTAGAGTGTTTTAAACTTGATCTTGAAAATTTTGATGATTCTCTTCTTCACTCTAAGGTGTGACCGGTTTTGAGAGGAAGGAAGCAAGAGAGAAAGAAACTTTTCTAACTTAGCATTATATTGAATGAATGAAGTGTGAAAGTAACTTTGAGTAAAGATCTATACATGTAAGAAATATGTTACCAACTATTTAATGCTTCATCCCCCTTGGTCGGCCAAGGGGGAATGTATTTCAAAAATATGTTTTTTTTTTACAAAGTATATAAAAGGTGTAAGTTACATAAATATAAGTAAGGATAAATTGTAACTTGTATATATATGGGTAGGTAGTTTTGGCTAAAAATAATTTTTAATAGGTCAAAGTAAAGTATATTGAGATCATAAAAATTGTAAAAATACATTTCTTGTAAAATTTGAGTGAACTAATAATTATCGTAGTTTTTAAGAAAAACGTCGTAATAATATAAATTTAACGATTTATATACAAAATAAATTTAAAACACTAGGTAAACTCAAAATATAGTTTTTATAAACTAAATGTAAGTATAAAAATATATCGGGATCATTTTTGGAAGTATCGGATTAAATGTTCAAAATAATAACTTACGCGATAACGTTTATTTAATATGAAATTTACGCGCTTAATGTGAAATGCAAAGTCATGAATGAACTAACATGATGGAAATGATGCTAATGATATGTAGACTAAACTTAGTCTATATGAAATGTCCGTGATGGTATGATCATGAATTCGCCGCTAAACCATTAAGGTTACGCGAATTTGGAACACGCAAACCTAGTTTACGATAAATGATGAAATGGTGAAGCATGAATTGTTTTGAGAAATGACCAAAAATTGAGAATTGTGACATTCTTCCCATGTCAGCGGAATCACGTCCTCGTGATTCGATTAATGATACTATGGCCCAAAACGCGACAAAGGTTCTAAAAGTTTATGCTCATGTATGGTC
>OU343216.1:190196539-190211083 GCA_910596185.1 Chrysanthemum makinoi
CCACCATTAGATCAAACTAGATGGATTGTGAGGATTTGTCCCTTGGTAAATATCAAAATAAAAGTATGCAAAATAACTCACCTCTTGTGGATAATTGATAATAAGAGAAAACTGAATAGATCGATATAGATCACATATTTGTCGTATATCCAATGAACCAATCATGTTCATTCATTTTTTGATCAAAACAAATAAAAAATTAACTTTCACATTTAAAAAAAATTAAATATCATGCAAACCGTTAATCGTTACGCAAAAAAAATCATATCATCGCGGCGAGAATTAAATTATCTTTCTATAAATATGTACTTTTATATATTTTCGACTAATATTGTTTTTTAAAATTTTCGCCTAAAAAAATGTGGTTTTTAAAATGGATCACATGTGATTTTTACAAACTACATGTGATTTTTAGAAATCACATGTGATTTTTCTCGTCGGAAATTTAAAAAAAAAGTTCGTCGAAAATATATACAGAAATGCATATCTATAGAAAGATAACTTAAATCTCTTCGATGGTGTATTTCAGTAGCTTGAAAATTCCGTATGCAAAAATATGTTTGTTGTTAAAAAAAAAGTGAAAAATAGTTTTCTATTAATTTTGATAAAAAATGAATAAAAATGAATGACTAAAATTAGTTCATTCCACAAAGATTAGTTCATTAGATATATGTTAAATATGAGATATATATTAATCTCAACTCTTGATAATAATACTAATACCATTTGTAATTAGTAAGTATTATAAGTTAACTAACAATGAACTTAGTACAAAAACATTGTAGAGTTGGTGTTTTTAGATTACATCATTGGAGAATAAAGTATTTTAAAATAGCAGGATATGAATATATGCTCTTAATTTTGCCTATATATTAAAGAATAGAGATATAGTTTTCTTTAAAGAGCACGATGGAGTGTTTTGAAAGACCAATTAAGTTTCCGGACCAGCTGAAATGTACGTGTGGCAATTGCGTGCAAGATACATGTGTTTCATGTGATGAGGCGACAGAAGATGTTATCTCCGAGTGCGGAACTTTTAAGGGGCAGGAGAGGGTCCCGGTTCCTCCAAAAGTTGCGGCAATTAATAACGATACAAACAAATCTTCGATTCAGCCCCCTCAAAATAAATCCGGCCCTCCAAAAATAAATGTTCAAGTTCCGCCACTGGTTATCTCCAATGAAGCTATGGAGTCAAACCGCACCAACCATCTTCAGGTACATCTTATATTTCAGTGAAACTCTAATGCACTTTTACGTTTTATCAAAGTTCTAAGATAAATAGGTGTAGATTACAGTTATAATTTTTGTTTTCTTTGCCTTCAAATAGAAAAAAAGATGTTTGTTTCCTTAATTAATTAAATTTTTTTTTTTTTTGGTTTCCTTTAACTTTTTACATCAAATGTAAATTTAATCTTCGTATATTACCATAAATAAAAGATAATACTCACACTGTCACACACAATCTCACTGTGTGATTAATTTCTTGAACAAATTAAAAGCCGCAATAAACATGAACTAAGAGCACGTTGATTCGTTGAACATCCTAGTGTTTCTAACTTTAATACATCGAGTTATATTTTTTATTTGTTGAAAGGATTGTAAAGAAGTGACACAAGTTGGCATATGGGGAAACAAAAGCGTCTCCTCATAATCACTGGGATTTTCGATTTGAAAAGAATCACAAGCTTGCGAAAATAAGCATCGATCATGGTGATCTAATATTTTCGCTCAAGTTTACTACTCAAGATGGTAGGGGTTGTTTGCATGAGTCGAAAAAAGCAGGTGGATGGAATGGTGGATGTCGAGTATCCGAGGTAAATAATCCAACACCAATGACTCAGAATCCACATACCTATTAGATCTTGCAGTTCCAGTCGACTGACCTCTCCATGGGTCGATTCGATTATGTTTTTTTTGACAGTTGATACATTACTCATAATGCTGAATCAACCCACCCCTATGACATGGAGGGGGCCAACCCAGAGCGTTGGTCGGTTGTCTGAACCGGGTCCCGCCACAGTCACTCTGGGCCAGCTGTCAGGAAGAAATCACGACTTACTGTCACCACAGACACCCCATATCATCCCCTAAGAGATGAGGATTTTAAACCAAGCCTTACCCCATAACCAATGTGGGGCTCGAACTTGGGCCTGTGGGGAAAACTCCCTGGTGCCTCACCGCTAGACTAGCAGGTCATTATTAAATGAGAGATAAAAGTTTTTTTATATAACATTTTTATATAAGCGTCAAATAAGCATTAAAAGAAGAACATTAAAAAAGTTTAATTATTAAATGAGAGATAAAAGGTTTTTTCTATAACATTTTTATATAAGCTCACCACTCATCAAATAAGCTATAAAATTTTGGCTTATCGTTACTCTCTCATATAAGCTTATAAGCTTAGTCAAACACTTAACTAAACTTACTTTTATTATATAAGCTAGCAAGCCCGTAAGCTTAGACAAACGCCCCTAGAGGTTTTTAACCCTCACTAAAAACAACCCTTTATTTGTCACCTAACTAGTACCTGGACCATTTTTCCACGTCTAATAATGTGTGCTTGACTTTAGGAGTAAATGATTGTTGAAGCATAATCTGGCGTGGGCAGGATTCAACGACTCTCTTTGGCCGTTAGTCGTCTTCTCGAGCCCTAGTAGACCTGTCAACAAAGAGAACCCGTTAGGAATGGACCCGAGGCCGTAGCCTCGGGGTCCACCTCCGACGGTCAAGTTAGTATGCGATGTAGCATCACATAAGTTCTTAGGTTTAGAGATAACCTGTCATGTATATATAGGACATGGATTAGGGTTTAAAGGCGTAGAATGGCCGCAAGATCTGCCGGCCTGACCCTTCCTGCTGCCGGACCATACGTCCACAAGCCCCCCAAGTCTAGTATGAGATAGCGCATGGCTATGTTGTGCTAGACTTAAGTTCTGATGGCCGCGTAGGTGAAAGTGGAACCCGTATGCTGCATCCTGGGTAAGGATGTACCTTTTGTACCAGTAGCGACGTAGCATGGTGCGACAGAAGACGTGCTTCTGTAGCAGAAGTGCGCTGTGCGCGACAAAGAAGTGCGACAGAAGACGTGCTTCTGTAGCAGAAGTGGGCACTGTGCGCGACAAAGAGGTGCGACAGAAGACATACTTCTGTAACAGAAGTGCGCGCTGTGCCCGACAAAGAGGTGCGACAGAAGACGTGCTTCAGAAGTGCGCTGCTTATGCGCGACAAAGAGGTGCGACAGAAGACGTGTTCTGCGCATAAGTGCGCGCTGGCGCTGCCTTTACAACCCAGAGGACGCCTCCCCTGCAAAGAAAGGTGCGTGCGAATATTTAAATCCGTCTTTGTACCGAGCTTGCGTTCTGCTTCCAAATATACCTGCGTGACGCGTACGGAAACCGTGGTAGTATATACCCTGGTAGCCCCCCAAGTTTGATGGTGCTACTCGTGTAGGAGCATTAAACTTATTTAATCTGCGAAAAACACTGAATGCAAAGATTAAAAGTATATGCCGCGAATCGCAGCATATAAAACCTAATGAAGTAAAACAATAAACAGCACATAGCATGAATAATATATTGCGCATAGCATAAATAATATTTAGCACATAAGAAAAGTGGCGCACTGCCGTGGGATGCGTACGAAATAAGTAATTGTGTTTTTTTTTTTTGATGTATAAAATAAAAACTCGGATGGATGTACCGTGACCGCGACCAATAGACGCAGATGGATTTATCGTAACCGCATAGACTCGAACGTTTGTGGATGATCGCAGATGTTTATACCACGCCTTTGTCCGTGCGCATCATGGCGATTGACTAGCATCGTGGTGTTCGCGCTGCGACGCGTTCTCTGCGAAGATGTCTGAACGCACTGCCTAATGCGGGTAGATTTATCGCGACTGCGTTGTTCGAAGCGCGAACAGCGTACTCAACCGTAAAAGATCTGCAAGAAATTAATTTGCGGCTAAAAAATAAAATAACTCCGATCGTGCGGATATTTTCTTAGGTCCGATCGTGCGGACTAAAAGATAAAATAGGTCCGATCGTGCGGACTTTTTCTTTTCTTGTATCTTATGTAAAGAAATATCATGATCCTTATATTTGTATAATCATGAGAATATAATGCGTGTACAGTTAAATTATAGAATGAATACATGCATGCATGTATCTTCACTGTATCTGAAGTATTAATTGCGAATGGTATTTTAAAGCATTAATTGCAAATGACACTTTAAAGCATGCATGTAAGACTATACTTTAAAGGTGCGAATATTCTATATCAGAATATACGGTCAATCGATTATAGGGATTTAGAGTTACCGACTTTAGAAATTGATTTCTGCTTTCGGTAATATGAGAACATGAAACATAGTTTATTCGTGGTCCCACGGATGGCGCCAACTTGTTGAAGCATAATCTGGCGCGGGCAGGATTCAACGACTCTCCTTTGCCGTTAGTCGTCTTCTCGAGCCCTAGTAGACCTGTCAACAAAGAGAACCCGTTAGGAGTGGACCCGAGGCCGTAGCCCCGGGGTCCACCTCCGACGGTCAAGTTAGTATGCGATGTAGCATCACATAAGTTCTTAGGTTTAGAGATAACCTGTCATGTATATATAGGACATGGATTAGGGATTAGGCGTAGAATGGGTCATTTTTCTGTCCTGGGCCCGACCCATTCTGCCCAGTCCGGACCATACGTCCACAATGATCTTGGCTACTTTGCTTTCAAAGATTCGTTATCTTGTTAATTATAGTGTATAAAAATGAACTATTTTTCTCATAATATTTTTCATTTTTTATTTCTTTTTTTTTAATCTTGATCTTACTTAGGTTACCTTCGATTATGATGAGGAGCTAATTGGCATTTCTGGAACGGTTGGGGTATCTAGAGGAAAATATGCTGGGTACACAGTAATTTCATCATTGTCTTTCATAACGAATAAAAGGCCACATGGGCCTTTTGGTCAAGCAAGAGGGACTCATTTTGCGGTACCATGGAATAAAGGTTCATTCGCAGGATTTTACGGCCTTTGCGGTTATTACATTGATGGTATAGGTGTCTATTTGAGGGCTACTATGTAATAGTGTTATTTATAAAATACATAGCATACTTTGGGATGTGTCATCAAATTTCAGTTTATATGTAACAAGCATGGTTGCCCGCGCGTTGCTGCGGGGATGCTAATCGATGCATAGAACATTTGTCATAATGTTTTGTTCTTGAATTAGTTTTTCGTTCTTAGTAAGTTAAAGTAACTTACAGCAAGATGCTTTGAAGGGAATCCAATGGCGCACAAATACTAAACAACATCTCAGAGTTAAATAAGTGTAGTTTTTATCTCTAATAGTTGTAAGAAACAAAAGTGAATATGCAAAATTACAAATCAGATTGGCTGAAAAAGTGCACCTCCAGCAGAAGTTTGATTTGCTGCACGATTACTTTCCAAATTCTTCTAGTTTGATTACGTGACAATTCTTGAACCAAACTGTAATTGTTTCAAAAAGAGGGAGAAGCATAGATTACCTCAAACTGAAACATTTCCTACTCATTTCTACTTGATGTTTCAAAAAGAGGGAGAGGAAGAAAGAAGAGTGTTGTGCATTTGTACTTGTTTGCTACAAAAAAACCTTTAAAAAATAACTCGTAGGGTTGCATAATCTGCACTTGTAAATGCAGTAGTCCATTAATTGCCAAAATGGTCAAGCATCAAACCATGTGATAATGATATACCAAAATCAATCTTTCTGACCTGTTCAATACGTACTACTATTATTAAGAACATGTCAAGGGAATTTATTCAAAAAGTTTACATAACAATATATGAACATATCTCTCTCGATGTACATGTGTAGTCAAGCGACAGCTGAAAGTTTAACTGAAGGATCAGTAGACCTAGATTTAGCACCATGAAGTGTTACAACCAAGTAAATAATCTCGAGTATGATGCTTGTAAGAGCAAAGGAAGCACCCGCGCCAAAAATCCCAGTCTTTACAACGTTGCATACATGATAATTATGAATGCCGCTAGTCATGTGTTTCTTCTCCTTGATATGGAACATCTAGATGACGATATTATATCTCTTCTTTCTGATTTTCGAGCATCAACAAACCAATAATGTAGAAAGTCATTGCACCAAACCGTGCTTGTTATGACTTTTAGGGGCTTATATGTGTTGTGGACTGTTTTAAAACCCTAACTTATAAATTAATTGGTAAAAGCACATTTGCTTGAGGACAAGCAAATACCAAGTGTAGGGATATTTGATAAGGTTTTAAAATGTACCTTTTTGAGGGGTCATTTAAGCCCTTATTTGATCACTTTTGTATCCGTTATTACTTAATATCGTTCCTTTTCACTTTTTAGGTCTCTTGAAGGCAAATTGCTGTAATGGCACTTATTTGGACGAAAAGGTGCGAATATACGAAGAAAATGGCCAAAGTCAAGAATCGAGACACTCAAAGCTGCTGAATGACTAGGTGACAACATCACAGCTTATACGCGACGCCGTCGGAGGATTTTGTGATGGGACAGAAGCCAAAACTCTTATTTTCAAGTGACGACGTCAAGTTATAAAAGAGTAGGCCGTCGCAAATCAGACGGCCTATATTTGATCCGGGCGTCAGAAGCTAAGGAGGACGGCGTCACAAGCACAAGATGACGCCGTCGCAAGTTTAACATGGCCAAGACAAAACCCTAATGACGGCGATCCGACGGCGTCACAAAACATAAGGTGACGCCGTGGCATATGTAATCTTATATATAGAATCCGAATTTTTCAGTATTAGTGTGTAGTCTTTTGGAGTAAAAACCTAAACCGAACCAAGGCTGTCTTGTACAGTATTTTAGGGTTCCAAACCCTATCTTACATCAAGATAAGTGCTTTACTTCATTAATACAATTATGTCTTTGATTATTTGTGTGTATGCTTGCATGTTCTCCATGTCCGACTAATTTACTTGTGTGTTTGCTTAGGGAAGATGAAACTTAATTATTGAATATTGATTGGTTGTCTCTTATCTTAGTTGATTAATGATCTAGTAATGCGATAGGTCATTCGTTGTGTACTTAATGCTTGATTAATCTTTGTGAACCTTAGGTTATAGCACCTTGAGCGGTTGTAAGCTAAACTATCCAAAGAGGCCTTAGAGTTAAAGTTTATGATCCCTAGTGGTATTTTGTAGACGAGACCCTTTGGTAACTTCAAAGAGTTAGGAATAAACGCATACCCTACAACTTTAGACACACAACGCAATTAAGAATAAGGACGTGACAATTCAACCACCAATAGGATATAATTAAGGAGTAGTAAAACCTAAGTAAACACATCTTTAAACTATCATACGAGCACACAATAATTAGACATAGACTACATACACCTTAGATTAGATGATTAGATAAGTAGAGTAATCGGTAGAAATACCAACCCCCCAAATCCAAACCCCGAGATTCGTACTTTTCCATTTCCTAAAAAACAAAAAAAAAAATAAAAAATAATCTTCCTCAACCCCAACCTTAGCGTAGTAACTTCTCACTAGCATTCCTATTCCCCTAGAGAACGATATCAATACCCGTGGCTTATCCTAATACTACACTACAACGATTAGGTTCACTGCCTAGGGTGTTATAAAACTTGCTCGAAGAAAAGGAAGTTCCTTTGACCCCGAACGACGCGTGTAGCGTTATCAAGTTTTTGGCGCCGCTGCCGAGGAATAGAATAGCTAGTTAGTAGTGCACCTCGTTTAGGTTTCTTTGCTTGATTCCTATCAAGTAAATTTTTTCTCATTTTTAGCTTCCTTGTAGTCTATCTCCCTTCTTTGTGTTTATGTTCGTAAAACCCTTTTCATTTGTCGCTATGGCAAGTGAAATTGCATTTGAATCATTAACAAATGAGGAACAATTGAATTTCGCAGATTGGTTTGGTTATAATTGTTCTAATGAATTTGTGAGTGAACTTAGAGATATCCAAAAGGAGACGGGTGTAAGGTTGGATGGATTTGATATATTTTGTGTTTGTGTGGCTTCTATTCAACAATCGTTGTCAGGATCAACTCCTTTTAGCGAGACCATCTGGAGAATTTTTAAGAAAAGCCTCCTATGCATAAACCATCAATTGAATGATCTTAGGCACCATGATAAAAAAGACCTAGTTTTTAAGAACATGAAACCTAAACCCGAACAAGATTGTGAGATGGTTATAGTTGAACTGCCTAGTTGCATGCGTGGGATAGATTTCAAAGCATATGACACGCGTGAGGAATCCTTTAGGAAAATAGAACATAGTGATCAAATTTTTGAGAATAATTCTTATGAATCGGACCAAGAATTTGAAATGGCAAAAGAAGGATTTGAGATGCTTAGGAGTGTATTTGGGTCAGATCATACTAAAACACATGATAAACATTTAGGAGATCTAGATATAATGGAAAATAAGATGGAAACTCCAAGCCCACAAGCCCTACCATCACTTGAGAAACACACATCGCTTATAACTTACCCGGAAGAAGTTGCAGAGACTATAGGAACCCCGATTGATATAGAACCTTTGGACCAAACGCCACTAGAGAATGTAGGTTTAGATGCTTGTTATCATGACCTCTCTCTTAGTCCTAGGGAAGTTCCTATTTTGATGAACCGGAGCCTCAACCAAAAACCTTACCCAATTTTCCGTCTTTATATGTGAATCTCGGAATTGAATTAGGCCCCAATCCACCCATCAAAATAAATAATCCGGGTAGTTGCTTGATAAAGGTGGTAGACTCTAGTCCATGTAGAGTGGAAGCTAATATAGGAGTAACTCATGACCTTACACACTTATATCACCCATTCATGGTTGATAACAAGAAACACTATGGGTTTAAACCGGGTTTATTAGGTCAAGATGGATCCTTAACTAAGAATCTTTTGAAGTTAATAGAAGATGATCCATTTTTAGGAGAGAGATTTGATTCACCCGCTACACCAATTGAATTAGGTAAGGTTATAATGAATGGAGCACACTCCTTTGAGCATATAAATCACCCATCACCCTCTCCTCACGTAGCAAATTTCTACCCTAAGGGTGTGTATTGCTACTATCACCCGCACTTAAACTTAAGTGTAGGGAAAACTTCCCTTTATCTGTTAAATAAGGGTAGAGTCAGGCTCGTGACTCGAAAAAAACAAGCGCTTCTTGGGAGGCAACCCATGTGTATTTGTTTTTCATTTTCATTTGTGTGTCGTATATCTTTTATTAATTGTTTATTCTCATGTTTAAATTTGTAAAAATGCTTTATTTTGTTTTTAACCTCGTCTTAATTGCATATAAAGGTATTTTTACATAAAGGATAAGTGTAGGGAGGATTACACACGTTTTCAAAAGAAACGTAAACATGAGAATAGCAATTCATTAAAAGATATATATGTGTGTTTGTTCGAGTCAAATGCTTGTATCGAGTCATAATGGATGTTTTGCAGAAATTTTTCCAGATTCTAAAGATGTAAATTTTCCGAATTTTTCTAGAAAATCGCAGACCAGTTTTTGTCAGATAACTGACGGCGTCGATTGCAACTGACGTCAGATTGCAACTGACGAGGAAGGAGTAAAAACAACAGATTACTTTTTGCTCGTTTTCTGAGCTACTTATAAATTTTTGGAATTTTCCAGGTTCTAGAAATTCTGTAAACATCCATTCCACAAGCATTATATCCTAGTTTAGTAGAGTCTTATATATATTATTACCGCCGATTTTACGCGAAGGTTTCGTTGTTTTCTTCAAATGTGCAGGTTTCATTTATCAAGAAGAAGAAACAAAAGATTGGAAGGAGCTTTTCACGCACACATTCTTCTTGGAAATGATTTAACCACTACTTCACACACGGATCCTACCGAGCTAATCAGGGGAGCACTAGTTTCTTTCGTTTTTTATTACCTTCCATTATCATAACTTTGATACTTTCGGGGAACATTGGGGACAATGTTCAGTTTAAGTGTAGGGAGGGAAAACAAAACGGGAACTTTGAAACTATGCTTATCCTTGACTATTTGCTTTGTCCAATTGTATTTGTGTAATAAACCATGAGAAAATGTCGGTTAAGGTAATTTTGGCACCAAATTTAAAATTTTTCTTGACATATAGGAGTGGGCCATTAGTCTTAACAAAAGCGTCTCACGGATAGGAAGTTGCATGACTAGCACAAAAACCCTTTACCACCTAAATTCCACCCAAAATGTGAGGATCGCCCTTAGATTAGTAGGAATTAAAAGCATTCTTCTTCAATGCTTAGAGTGTGAACCGATAGTATATTAGATTCTAGAACTTGTTTTGTGATGCATTCCGAGATCGCTAGTAAGACTACACTTGTGTAGTTAGGAATAACTAAATGATAAGAGGCATTAGGATAACCCTTGTTTGATACCCGTAATATAATTACTTCTTCCACATCGGTCGAGTAATTTCCCCACACCCTTGCGTTGTACTCATCTTTAGTACACGATACCCCTAGTTAACCCCTCAGAGCCTATCCTTTTCGCGGTTCTCGTGATGTTTCGGTTTTTCCGGAATATCAATGAAGAGCATTGTTTACACCCCACCCCCAAATATACACCCAAATCGCCTTAGCCTACCCTGTATGCACTCACTTTTAGTGCATTATTGTTATCACCCTAAACCCTTAGTTCAATTATCTGGTTGCTTGCATGAGTTGCTAAGTCGAGTCATATCCTTTGTACACAGTTTTGGGACGATTGGGACTCATAGGAAAAATGTTAAAGGTTAAAAAATGATTGAAAGGGAACGTTAAATTCCCTTATTTGCGTAATAACATACCCCAAGTGTTTTGATCTTTTCAATTCGGGTCAAATTAGTGTTAGCGTAATAAAAATTCAAGTGTAGGGATGTGCTTATAAATCCCTATCATTTTGATGTTACCGAAGAGGATGGTAGAGTAAAGTGTATATATATATATATATATATATATATATATATATATATATATATATATATATATATATATATACGGGCTACCATCCTACATCTATCCTTTTAAATTTATGTTTGTTTGTTTCAGTGAGCTAGAGTCTAGAGTGTCGAGTCTTGGCTTAGCAACGCCATTCTTCGTATACTTGCAACATAGAGATTTTTGACTTGCCACCACTAAATAGCCTATCCCACCAAACCCTTTGTTTCCCTACCGTAAGCCTAACATTACAACCCTTTAAAGACCTCTTTGATAGTCTTTCTTAGGTGCTTACGCCAAAGCGATGGAGGTTTGATCTATTCTCAAGCCTATGGTAATCTATGTACTAGGACCGGTTAATGAGTGTTTATCTTCCATTTCCAACTTGTTATATTTCATATACACCCGAGAGATGTGAGTATCCAAACACCCCATGTGAGGTGCTAGTATGTAATTTCCGTTCTTGTTATGACTTTTGCAGGGCTTATATGTGTTGTGGACTGTTTTAAACCAATGCTTCATGACCCCTAACTTATAAATTAATTTGTTAAAAGCACATTTGCTTGAGGACAAGCAAATACCAAGTGTAGGGATATTTGATAAGGTTTTAAAATGTACCTTTTTTAGGGGTCATTTAAGCCCTTATTTGATCACTTTTGTATCCGTTATTACTTAATATCGTTCTTTTTCACTTTTTAGGTCTCTTGAAGGCAAATTGCTGTAATGGCACTTATTTGGACGAAAAGGTGCGAATATACGAAGAAAATGGCCAAAGTCAAGAATCGAGACACTCAAAGCTGCTGAATGACTAGGTGACGGCGTCATAGCTTATACGCGACGCCGTTGGAGGATTTTGTGACAGGACAGAAGCCAAAACTCTTATTTTCAAGTGACGACGTCAAGTTATAAAAGAGTAGGCCGTCGCAACTCAGATGACCTAGATTTGATCCAGACGGCGCCGGCTAAGGAGGACGGCGTCACAAGCACAAGGTGACGCCGTTTCGCAAGTTTAACATGTCTAAGACGAAACCCTAATGACGGCGATCCGACGGCGTCACAAAACATAAGTTGACGCCGTTGCATATGTAATCTTATATATAGAATCCGAATTTTTCAGTATTAGTGTGTAGTCTTTTGGAGTAAAAACCTAAACCGAACCAAGGCTGTCTTGTACAGTATTTTAGGGTTCCAAACCCTATCTTACATCAAGATAAGTGCTTTACTTCATTAATACAATTATGTCTTTGATTATTTGTGTGTATGCTTGCATGTTCTCCATGTCCGCTAATTTACTTGTGTGTTTGCTTAGGGAAGATGAAACTTAATTATTGAATATTGATTGGTTGTCTCTTATCTTAGTTGATTAATGATCTAGTAATGCGATAGGTCATTCGTTGTGTACTTAATGCTTGATTAATCTTTGTGAACCTTAGGTTATAGCACCTTGAGCCGTTGTAAGCTAAACTATCCAAAGAGGCCTTAGAGTTAGAGTTTATGATCCCTAGTAATATTTTGTAGACGAGACCCATTGGTAACTTCAAAGAGTTAGGGAGAAACGCATACCCTACAACTTTAGACACACAACGCAATTAAGAATAAGGACGTGACAATTCAACCACCAATAGGAGATAATTAAGGAGTAGTAAAACCTAAGTAAACACATCTTTAAACTATCATACGAGCACACAATAATTAGACATAGACTACATACACCTTAGATTAGATGATTAGATAAGTAGAGTAATCGGTAGCAATACCAACCCCCAAATCCAAACCCCGAGATTCGTACTTTTCCATTTCCTAAAAAACATAAAAAAGATAAAAAATAATCTTCCTCAACCCCAACCTTATCGTAGTAACTTCTCACTAGCATTCCTATTCCCCTAGAGAACGATATCAATACCCGTGGCTTACCCTAATACTACACTACAACGATTAGGTTCACGCCTAGGGTGTTATAAAACTTGCTCAAAGAAAAGGAAGTTCCTTTGACCCGAACGACGCGTGTAGGCGTTATCATAACGCTTTGACTCATTCAATTGGTCAGTTATGACGCTTATGACCACGCTTAATTGGTCATGTAACCACTATTTCTATGATTATGGAGGTTTATTATGGATGATTAATTAGCCGTTAATCACACATAATGTCCATTGATTAGTGTTGAGTGTTCTCTACTATAAATAGAGAGTGACATCTTCACTTGAAGATATCTTGAAACATACCGATATCAGAGAAACAAACTGAAAGCATAAACACTTGAAAGCAAAGGGTTATTGAATTGTGCCTAATTCTATAACTACATTTGGTCTTATCCCAAGTAGATATTCGTGTAACCCGGCATTAGGGTTTAATAGTTTACTTTGGCAAGTGATTACATGATTCCAAGTGATATCAGGTAACCACCTAGTGGTATTTTCAGTTGCTACTGATTGTCTTAACCCTGTTCTGGGATCTAACCGCCAACAATCAAAGTAAACTATTTGTGATAATCAATGGCTGCTGCTGCAATGAAACACATGGCTTCAAACTTTGCCAAAATTTGGACAAGTTTTTAGGGGTGGACTTTAGGAGATGGCGTAAGAAGATGCACTTCTTGCTGTCAAGCATGAGTGTGGTCTATGTTCTAACCACACCTATTCCTGATGATGCTACTGTGGAGCAGGTCAGGAGGAGGAGCAAATGGGAGAATGATGACTACATTTGCAGAGGTTTAATTCTCAATGGTATGTCTGATTCTCTATTTGACATTTATCAGAACTTTGAATCTTCCAAAGAACTTTGGGATTCCTTGGATGCCAAATATATGGCTGAGGATGCATCAAGTAAGAAGTTTCTTGTAAGTTGATATGCACGAAACGTCAAGTTTACTCACACAAGCTAGCCACTTGTGAATGACTAACCGTAAGAAACTTAAAACGGTTCGGACACTGATCAATAATAGATGAGAAGTGTGTAGTATACGGGTAACTCAAACGTGTTAGGTTTGAGCACCGAGATCGTTCCGAACGAGGGTTGAATGGAATTTCCAACTCACGTCCCGAATTTTGTGATTTGAATAAGAGAAGGGTATAAAATGAAGTTTTCTAAACTACGGGATAAGGAAAGCAAATGGAACATCTAATCTACGGGAAATCCTAAGAATTAAGGCAAACTACGCAAATCTACATTAAAACGCAAATACGGAATTTAAACGAAACGCGAATAAAATGCAATTACGTCTATTCTAACTCCTAAAAATAACCTAAAATTACTTTTATGCTAAAAATGATATTAGAAAACTAAATATGAATTAAAACTATTTTTATGGATTTTTCTTGATTTTATAAAAATTAAAAACTAATTATTAACTTTTAAAAATAAAACTAATTATCTAAAAATCATGAAAAAGAAAGGGAAAAATATGGAATCACTTTTCAAAAATCTAAAATATCATAAAAGACTTTTCAAAACTATTTTTGTAATTTTCTGATTAATTTCCTATTTTCTATGAATTTAAATCTATTTAAATCTAATTTAAATTGTTAAAAATACCAAATAAAAGGAGAAAAATAAGGAAAAATATTTTTATGCTTTTTATATTTATCTTAAACTGAGAAAATTGAAAAA
>OU343216.1:190211183-190284361 GCA_910596185.1 Chrysanthemum makinoi
AAATGCCCAGCTAGAAAGCATCAGCATCTTTAGATTATTTAGTTACTACAATATATCGGTGTTGTAGGTTTAAATACGTTACAAAACCAGATCCTCAATTTTTTAAGCGTTCAGAGAACCAGCAGTTCTAAATAAAATACCACCTACAGTCAACTCACTTTTTTTCATTTATCTACACAACTGGATCAGCAGGATCCAAGGACAGACCAAACTCCTCGAGTGTGAAACCACATTCTTCAGGCCCCGTTATAACTGGTTCAGCAGGATCCAAGGACAGACCAAACTCCTCGAGTGTGAAATTACATTCTTCAGGCCCCGTTTCCATGAAGTCAACAAAGTCATCGGTTTGTTCTCAAACCAAGCATCGTTACATAGGATGACCAGATGACTCTGCCCTGCGTTGATAGATTCACCCTTCTGATCATCCATAAGACCGAGAAGCTCGTCAATATCAATCATCTCATCCTCTGGAAAGCCCTGATAGTAACCATCATCATTACCGATACCCGTAACATCAACTTCACTTGCACTTGCTTGACATACATTCCGTGTGTCTAACCCGGATTTTGCCTCGAACTTCGTTCTCAGATTGACTAAAGTAATAGTCGAGCAGCGGAAGCAGTTTTACACGGCACGCATCGGGCAATAGTTTGGCAAATTGATCCTTGCAGACGGACCATACATCGCTCGTGCAGCTTCATCATAAGCCCGAGCAGCTTCAACTGCAGAAGCGAAAGTACCAAGCCATAACCTCTTACCCCTATTCGGTTCTCGTATCTCAGCCACCCATTTACCCCACGTTCGTTGCCTCACGCCTCTAAAATCGCACCTGCTATTCTCGGGGCCACCTTTACCTTTCATACACCCCTTCGTAGAACCCTTAGCAGGAGCTTTACGCGTAGTTTTTGCATCTTTGTTGATTTTTACCCACTTGGCTATAGTTTCAGCAACGATCTTTGGTCCCTCAGTCCTTTTTCTCTTTTGCTTCTTTGCTAAGTTATCCATTGCTATCGTTTTTTAAGAAAGTAAAGAAAAGCAGTTGTGATCGAGCGGGTGAACCAATTTGTTTTCGAAAACCACGGTTTTTATTAATCAGGCGAACTGTGTTATGGTTTGGTTGAAAACCACGCGTGTAGATGCAATATGCTCTTTCTGATATATATATAGGTTGTTGGAACGCAGCTTGTGGGACAAGTTCCCTCATCAAAATAAGGAAACTTTATGTAATCTAGAATAGATTTTGTTTCCTTTTTTCAAATTTGTAAAGAAAATAAATATCGGGTGAACATAGTTCGGTTTTGTAGATAAGGAAACTTTTCGGTTTCAGTTTTTTTTCCCAAATAAGGAAACTTTATGGTTATTACTTATTAGAAACTTTTCGGTTTTAGTTTTTTCACGATTTGGTTTATCGGTTTTTGTATGGTTTTGCCATGTTTGTCATGTGCTGAATAAGATGTACAGTATTTTAGAGGGAAAAAATAAGTTGGGCATATGCAATGACGGAACCGGAGTGGGTTCTGAGGCATCTATAAATTTTTGATTTCTAGTGTTAATTTTTGTTAAAAAAACCCTCAATGTTTCGTAGATTCACCGGGTCCATAAAAATGTGTTTTTAGTTTTGTTTAACTTTTCACAAATGCACCCCGCTAATATGAGTATTGGTTGTGTCCTTGGGTATATTTTTATAAAAAAAAGAAATACATGAAATAAGTTTGATTTCTATATGCAGGTTAACTTAAGAACAAAATTTCACCTGAAACCGGCCATAACTAAAATTCGGGTTAATCAGATCGACAAAAACAACATTTTCAACCCGCCTTAAATAAGCTTATTCGGGTTTGTAACAAATTGAACTCACATATTTTTCTTCATTCAATCACAAAAAAAAGTCAAATTATCAACACGAACTATCAAAACTAAACCTAAGAGCACATGGTATGGGGATTTTTAACATCTTAAATGTTTATTTTTCATGTCATTGGTGGCCGAAATATACCACCACTTGATGTCATTGTGGCCAAAGGTATTTGAGTCATTCCAGCTGGCCTTTTTTGAATGAGTAGGTATTTTTAGTGGGGTATTTTATAGGAACCAATTGTTGGAATATGTATATATTTATAAAATCGTGCATGTCAATTGAACTGACCCGCAGGATTGCATTAGCGAATGAGAATCAAGTTAAATAATTAATGTATAATGTTTACGATTAATTATTACACAAAACCCGACTAACGATCGTTAAGTATTTAACGAAAATGACTAACGACCGTTAAATGTAAAAATGAGAGAATATATTGAGAATAACTTAAAAATGTAAATGATTTGGGCCCCTTTCCTTGTCAATATGGAGGCCAAGTGGAGGGTAATTTTAACCTTAACCTAACTTTTCCTCTAAGCTATTGTACTCACTATATAAGCAAGGCTTAGGGTTAATGTTTCGAGTTAACTTTTGTGCACTAATTAACTAGATCTCTCCTCTTGCATTGTTGGTCGCCCCTTTCACAAGGGTATTTTGGTTTGTGTTTGATCTAGCAATCACTTGATTTGTGGTTAATTCTTGTACAAACGTAGTGTAGATACTATTCTTACACCATATTGGTTTGAGTTGTGAAAGGTAAGGAATCGCTAATTAAACTTTTGTCATCTTTGTTGAAGAGATAAAACCAATTGCAAGAGGTATGTTATGATTTTATATTTTCAGTTAATTAATTGCTGTTATATGTAAGTCTTCCGCTGTGTACCATGTGGTGTCATACATGCTATTATTGTATATCATGTTTCTTAACCTAAACAGTGGCATCACGAGCCGTTATAATGAGTAACTAATTACTGAAACGCATAAAAACAAATAAATTGTATTGTGTTATTATTGTATGCTTAGATCTAGGGTTTGCAAAACCTAAACCCTAATTTTTTTGGGTGGGCGTTTTTTTGCCCTAATTAGGGTTTTGTAACATTGGTTTTAATTGGATTAGAATACCCTAGGTTGCATGCAATTTTATGTGAATTAAATTGCGTAACTCTTGATTAATTGCATTAATTATTAAGTGTAATTTTCGTCCATGATAAAAACATGCATGTTTTGTCATGGATCTGCTTTTATTGTATGCTTTAATTGGTTAGTGTTATAAAATTGGGGAAGACCTCAATTATAATTATTAATAAATCAATTATGTGTTATGTGGTATGTGTTTAATTTTGACTTACGCAATCGATGAATCGATGCATGTGGCTCACCTTGTACATAGATAAAAACGGGTGAAAGTTTTAATTAGACATATACATATTGACAAATCTAGAATTAATTATTAATAGGATTTATCAAAAATGTTTGCATGTGGCTATTTGATATGCATGATTAATTGTTAAGTTATGTATTCATTGTTTATATGTTTATTTTATATTGTGAAAATACTTGCTTGTTTGTAATTGTGTGACAAGTTGTTTACAAGGGTATTTTTTAATAAGAAAAATAAACTGATCTAAACAATGGTGAAGCATGTGTTTTTTAAGCATAATAGTCGTAAACGTTTAATTGATTGATGTTTATGCATAAAATAGTTAGAAACGCACCACCATTAATGACAAACTATAAGATGGGTATAAGGTTGGTACGCATTAAATTGTGACCTTAAAGATGAGGGTATGTAATATGCTTCATGACTAATTCTCCGCTCGTTTGTGCCTCTTAATGGAGTTACCAAGTATTCCTATATAGTGTGCATAAAATCTTAAGGGTGAATTGACCTAAATTCTACGCCACTTTTGTTGTAATTATCCTAATAACTTAGGTCTTATGACTCATGCAGCGAGAGGATATAGTGGTAATTAAAGGTAATTCTTTAATTGGTGTAACCAATACCTCGATTAAAGTTTGATGATGAAAAGCTTAAACATTAAAACAAGGATATAACTGTTTTAATAAAACCTTGTGCAAGATGAATGAATGCATGACATCTTTGACACAAAAATCAAATTTATTACTTTAATTATCTGTTATCCAATGAAACAGACACACCTGAGACTACTTTTTATTTGCGTGAGAACGTGATTTAGATCGTAATCAAAGGGTAAAATATCCACGTATCGTGAGAACGGGCATGGATGATTTTGCAGTTTCTTAAGTTAGAAAACTTAATTGAGTTTTGTAGTGAGAACTGGAAACTCAAGGCATAAGATGGGGATAAACAATAACATTGCAGGCATTGTTGGCAATATATAAATCCCATAAATCTAGGAGTTTCAATTTTAAAATTGGCAATTGAGGTTCGACTCGTACCATTTTGAATAATTTCATTACTAGCAGATCAACTGATGTGATGAAACTATGTCAATTTGGATCCTAGTTTTCAGTGAAAATTAAATGGTTATATGTTTATGAACCATGTGTATTTAATTTTCTTGAAAAGGTTAATTATCGAAAATACTAAATTGAATTTTGTAATTCTTTTGAATATATTAATGCAACATTTAACCTTAAACGTGGTTTAGTCTTTTATTAGTAAATTTATCCATTCTACTTTCAAACATATGTTTGATCGAGAATAATTTACCGAAAAGACAAACAAAGTCTTTTTTTCATGGGAGAAGAATGAGACTCAATCCTAATATTTTTCATAAATGAGAAAGGTATAATAGGAACATTTAAATTGTCGAAATTCTAATGTAACTCATATGAAAATTGCATCTTATTTTCCATAAAGATTTCATTACCGTCATTTGGTGAATGAATCCTTTTGTAACAAACATGACTTTTGATTAATTGGAAAACATGTATATGATTTACTAAATTAGAAGCTAGACTAATTACCGCAAAAATCGGTAAAAGGCAAACTAGCATAATTTATCTACTTGTTTTGCTTTAGCCTTTAAAGGTGCTATATACCAGTATGGGGATGGTAGGCCTGTTATTAGAAACTTTTGGGTTTTAGTTTTTTCACTTGTAGATAAGGAAACTTTTCGATTTCATTTTTTTTCTAAAATAAGGAAACTTTATAGTTATTAGAAACTTTTGGATTTTAGTTTTTTCAGGATTTGGTTTATTGGTTTTTGTTTGGTTTGCCATGTTTGTCATGTGCTAAATAAGATGTATTTTATTGGGAAAAAATAAGTTGGATGGGCATATGCAATGACAGAACCGGAGTGGGTTCTGAGGCATCTATAAAATTTTGATTTCTAGTGTTAATTTTTGTTAAAAAACTTTAATGTTTCGTAGATTCATCAAGTCCATGAAAATGTGTTTCTAGTTTTATTTAAAGGCGCGTTTGGTATGTAGTTGGGTTTAGAATATGATTAACTTTGGTTTAAGATTTAGATTTGGTGTAGGATTTATTAAATGATGTAAGAGAAAAATAAATTTTTAAAGTATTAAAGGCCCGTTTGGTTTGTAGATGAGTTTAGATTAGAATTTTGATTTGATTGTAAGGGCCCGTTTGGTTTGCTAGTGAGTTTTGATTTAGGTTTAGACTTGAAGGAAAAGTATAGTAACGAAAGATATTTGTGTTTAAACCATTTGTTTGGTTTGTAAATTGGCATAGGAGTGAAATAAAATTTTTGTATATTATTTAAGTTATAAAAATGATACTCTCTCTATTTCAAAATTATTATCAAGAGACAAGAATCATCAAGTTTAATAAAAGTGGGACCTTTACAATTTTTAATCATTCAAATAGAATATTACATCACTAAATTATCTTTTTATTACTAAAAACGAAAAATGGACAATTTTTTTGAGACATCAAAAAAAATATATGAACCATTATTTTGAGCCGGAGGGAGTAACAAAGTGCAGTGAAAAGAAATTGGCCTACTAGAATTTAAGAATACAAAAAATTATATCAATATTATTAGCAATTCATAGTTTTCAAGACCAAAGGTAGTTGTTTAGCTTCTAACCTCACCTTTGCTAGTGGGATTTCAGAATCCCTTATTTTTATTATTTTAAAGGCTCGTTTGGTTTGTAGATGGGTTTAAGAATTGAATTTGGATTAGAATTTGGATTTTGATTTGAATTTGGTTTTGTAACTTTCAAATCCAATGTTTGGTTTCTCATGGGTTTAAGTCATAAAAAATTATATTTGTTTATTATTTTTGCAATACAAATACAAACATCAAATTAACAACAAACCACAACTTAGCATTCGAACAATATAATGGCACACAATGAGATTTCAAAGGGTGATACAATACTTTAGAATACTAGCAGCATGCACAAAAAAGAAAGGACCAGTAGATATGGATACATACAGATACATCAGTAGTTAGAAGGGCATGAGCATTAAACGCGTACCTAAACAAAAACAAATCGCTTTGTTTATGAAAAACGACACTAGCAGCTGCAGAGTAGACCATGAAACATGATCTAATATTGGTATGAAGACCGCATACAAAATCTTGATCTCGTGTCGTATCCGACATGTCAAATATGTGATACTTCTCTCCAACTATTAAACATTTGATGTGCCAAATCTTTTCTAAAGTTGGACCATTCATCAGTTGGGTTAATATGTGTTAAATAACCATCATCTCCCAATGGCTCTTGTTGGGAATTATGTGAAGTAGGATTTATGTCATTGCTAGAAGTTTTCTGTAGAAATAGAATATCTTTGAAGAAGTGATTCTCTTGAAGAGTACAAGCATTAGATATTCTTTAGCGAAGGGTAAAGGCGACTAGGATGACATCGCTTTCGTATTAAATGCTAACTCATTATTATCTTTGAACGGCCCAAGGTTAGCATGGGTTTTATTACAAACTATATGGTTCAGATATAAAAAGAGTTGTGTTCATGAAGTTATACCCATATGTTTCAGATATCTATCTATTACAAACTATATGGTTTCTTTTATAACCAAGGAACCCTAATCTCTTACTACCCAATCGACTAAACATGCAAGCATGCATTTAATGACTAATACACCAAACTATATTGAGCATTTAATAAAACCCATGCTAACGGGCCGTTCAAAGATAATAATGAGTTAGCATTATCTGATAACATCAATCTATCCGTATCAACCTCTTCAAGAGAATCTTCTTCGGCCTCTGCCAGCCGGCAATACAAACCTATATTCAACCACCTTCAATCTCGTCTTCTTCAACTTGTTCAAACTCTAGTGGATCAACGCTCATGTACTTCCTTATTAGATTATGTAGAAGACAACAAGCAAGGATAATGCGAACTCGAGTACCTATTGGAAAAAAGGAAGGCATAGCTAATATCTTCCAACGCCCTTTTTGCAAACCAAAACATTTTTCAATCACATTTCTAGCCTTTGAATGTTTCATGTTAAAATACTCCTCCGCTTTTTGTGGTTGTTGACCATGAAACTCGTTAATATGATATCGTTCTCCTCGAAATGGGGCTAGAAATCCAGGAGCATTGCAATATCCAGCATCCACCAGATATTCAGATAATAACAACCTTCAAGGTTGAACAATAGGAAAACTATATTAGTTCGAGTACACATTAACTACATAGAAAAATATAGGAATGTTGTAACACAAATACCTTGAGGAATTTTAAGACCATCGTCCCTAGTTATGGCATCCCTTAGCACACGACCATCATGCGCCGAGCCCTCCCAACCGGGTAAAACATATATGAATTGCATGTTTGGACAACAAACACCCAACACATTTGTTGCTATGTTTGACTTTCTAGTCCGATACCTTGGTTTCTGATTAGATGGAGGTGTGACTTTAATTGAAGTCCTGTCTAAAGCACCTAAACATCCCTTTAATTTTCATAAGCGTTAATTTATAGTGAACAACTAATAGATATTATACATGAACTATGATGTAGATTATTAATCAAAATAAACTTACCTTAAAAGATCTCCAACGATTGCTTTCACAATCTTCAGTGATAGGTTGCGGTTTTTGAAGCAATTGCTCATGCAATTTCAAGATGGCTAAAAGACATCAATTAAATTGTCGACTTATAGTTTCTCCGCTTCTTAAAAAAAGTAGGCTAATCGTTCTATTCTTTTTGTGATGAGCCAATACATATAAAAAAGAGCAACTATATCTTCTAATGTCATATTTTTTGTGCCTTTTAGACCTCCAATATCTCTTACCATCTCACACAATGTTACAAATGTATTTCTATCCATTCGAAGTTGACTAATACAAACGATGTATGATTCTTTCGTTAGCCTATTTAGCCAGATCATTCTTTCGAGCCTCTTTTGTTCCTTACTTTTTATATTATATTTATACGCAACAATGATAAACGAAGCCAGATCATGAACACTACATTAAACACACTAACGAGTGAATTCATAATCTAAACGATATGAAGGGCACGACGTTGCCTGCTACTGATGGGAGTGCGTGTCATTTTTTTCTACATGAAAATATATAAAAACAATCATTTCCTTTAAAAGATACTATTGTTGTGAAAAAGAAAAAAAAAAAAAAAAAAGCATCAGGTTGTTTATGAAACATGAAAGCCAAAACTTACTAACAACCTAAGTGCTACATAAAAACATGAAATTAATTCACATCCATGATTTTTAATACTACAAATATCAAAACAAAGTGCTGTAAACTGAGTTTTCATCAAAGACTCAAAGGGGCTTAAACAGAAAGAACAATTTGATATTAACAATCAAATATCTCCTCTCTAGAAACAAAACATTGCATAGAAAATAAAAGACAAGAACAAAGATAATTTAAATTAATCAAGAGTTAAACTCCTATTTAAATTTATCCACTGATTATCACTTGATTTGTTGAAAAACTACTCAATCTAAACAAACAAAAAATGGGGGTTTAGTGATTACCTGTTGATTAAGAGATTTACAATGGTGTAACTAGAAGGGGGGGTTGAATAGTTTTACCAATTAAAACTTCGTTTTAAACTATTTAGATCGACTTATGTCAATCTATTTAAATGTGTATGTTGGATGTTGATAGATAAGTATGTAAATATGTAATGCAAAGTTAAAGAGCAAGAAACACAAAACCACGACACGAGTGTTTATAATGGTTCGGCTACAAGGACACCTTCCTTGCCTACTCCTCCCGAGTCATCTACTGAGAGTTCGTAAGCACTACACGACACAAAACTCCTTATGGCGGAGAAGCCTTCACAACGTCGCCTACTCTTTTTTCGGAACAAGGCTAGACACCGGTTCTTCCACGAGTTAGAACCAAACCTATCACGTACGCCTACACTTTATCCGTATAAGGCTAGATACGAGTTCCATTACACGGGAGGAACTACCCAACACTACACAACACCTATCCCAAAGGAGATTCACTCCTTATCACGACATCATCAAGGATATCAATATCCTTGGACACAACCTATCTATACTTGTACATCGATGCACCATATCGATTGTACACCCTTTCACTTGCCATTGACATGATCTTTTGACACCTTTCACTAATGCCTTCATCATGGACCTTTGGCACCCTTCACTAATGCCTTAGACATGGACCTTTGGCACCTTTCACTAATGCCTTCGACTTGACCTTTTGACATCTTTCACTAATGCCTTCAACACAACACTTCTAGAGAGGAGGAAAGAACTATCAACAAGAGAACTTCATTAGTCTTGATGATGACGAAGCTTGGCAACTCATGGACTTGAGTTTGCTTGACTTCAAGAGGTGGTGATCTCGCCTTTAAGAGGAACCTAGAGAATCACACAAAAAACAAACACAAACTACATAGAAAGATCCTTTGGATATGAGGTTAGAGAGCTTACAATACTAGGAGAAAGTATGTGTAGAAGTAGCAATTTGCAATGAAGAAATGGCTCACTATTTATAGACAAAAATTCACTACTATCCCACGGATCCCTTGAGGGATCCGTTATTATTAGGGATCCGTAGGACGCTCCCCCTAAATGGGTTGTGGGTCATGGATCATGGAGTATGGGTTATAGACTTTGAACCATGGTATCCAGATAGATACAATGTATCTAGAAGATGCAATGCATCTAGTCAATGGGTCATGGGTTAGCTCCATGGGTTATGGATAATACCCATTATGACTTCATACATGAAGTCATGCAATGGGTCATGGGTTATGGATCATGCTCCATGGGTATGGGTCATGAACTTTGGGTTTTACCCAACTACATTCAATGTATTTAGTCAATGGGTCAAATACTTAGACTTCTACCCATTATATTACCCAATACAATACATACTAAGTATGTATATATATATACCCATATTCACGACACTAACGTGTATGGTTCAGATTGCGTTTTAAAATAAAGTCTAAAACAATGTCGCGTACATAGATTACCTATATACACGACATATTATTTTATTCCATTCCTAGTACTAGACTTGAACAATGTCGGGTAAATATATTGACTATATACACGGCATGAATATAATATTAAAACATATTCTAGCCCTAGACAATTTCGGGTAATTTAATACCCCTACATACACGACATGATTTTTTTTATTTAGTATGAGACCAAGCCTATGTCGTGTATAATGACATTAAATGTTTTTGGATGTGAAATGTAATGTTTTTGGAAGTTAAATGTAGCCCTAGCTAATGTTGTGTATATATTTACTTTTTTGGATGTGAAATGAAAATGTAGCCCTAGCTAATTTCGGGTTTAGGGTTTTTTCTATTCTCAAAATGAAATGGTAAAAGATAACGAGATTTTTCAAGTGTATATATATAGACCTAGAAACTTATTGTATAGAACACACATCACACACATAAAATCTCTGTCTCAACAAAACAATTTCTCACAACAATTCGATGTAAGAGACTTTTTCCGGGAGAACTTGGTGAACACCCCACCGAAGATATCTTTCGGTGTTTCCACCGTGAGTATTAGTGAACACCCCAGCGATAGATATCTTTACGTTATTCCCACCGACCGAGAACGTGGTGAATACTCCACCAGCTGTGAACGTGAATCCCCCACCGAATGTGAACGTGTTGAACACTCCACCGGGTGTGATACGCGGAGACAATCCGAGGTTTTAACGAGGACCAACTACGCCAACTTGAGCAGGATGAGCAAGTAAGAGAATTTGAAGAAAATGACGTGAGGAATTTCCGGAGGCGAGGAAGCAAAGGATGAAGAATACCTCGTGAACAACCGGTTTGACATTGATAATTATCCAGGTTTATTGGATTACAGCGGTTACAACACATCATGATTCGTTGTTATTTGTATTTTCATTTTCATTTATGTATCGTTTAGTATATGTGCTATGTAATCCGTATTTTCAATTTAATGTTTAATATATTTTCATTTTCGTAGTATACGAATCGTTTAAACATTACATGTATGTGCCATAACTATTTGAATTTAAAAAAATAAAAAATATAGTCCAACCACACCACATTTTTCAAAGTAGTTTAAAAAGAAGAAAAAAAATTAGGTACTTACATATGTGAAAGCCGAGATATATGGTTTTTTAGTTTATCTTGTGGTGGGTTCAATTGAATGTGTAGTTTTAAATTGAAAACTGGAACCAACTACAAAATTGTAAAAGAGTTCATATGAAGGTCATTGAATAGTCATCACGTCATATTTCGTGTAAAATTTTAAGCGACAACGACATTGTCAGTGAGTTGTCATATCAATGTTCGTACTTAAAAATGTCATATTTCGTGTAAATTTTAAGCGACAACGGCATTTTAGTGATTTGTCAAATCAATGTTAGTAATTAAAAAATGTCATATTTCGTGTAAAATTTTAAGCATACACGACATTGTCAGTGAGTTGTCATATCAATGTTATTAATTAAAAATGTCATATTTCTGTAAAATTTTAATCTTACGACATTGTCATTAGTTGTCAAAATCAATGTCAGAACAAATGTTTTTTTTCTGCTAGGAATTGTCCTTCACTTTATAACCTAGCTAAGAATTAAAATAAACATAGATTAAGAAGTTCAAGTGTGTATTACATTTTGATGATCAGCATCGAGGTGTAATTATGTATAATGATATGGCGTGCTTCGGGGTTAGTTGGTTTGGTGGTGAAGAAATTCAAGTTAGATCCGAATGTTCCGATTTATTTGTGCGTAAGTTGCCTTCATTTGACTATCGTATTGATATTACTGAAGATGACGAGGTAATGTTTTTTGTTGAATGTGCTTGTAGTGCTTATGATGGAGTGGCACAATTGTTTGTTGTTCAACCCAACAAATAAGACGATTGTGTTTATCTTTTTATCTTATGTGGTTTGTCTTTTAATAATGGATGTTTGTACTTTTATTTGAATGAATGTAATTTGGATACATAGGCTAACATTCATTCCAACACCGATAACGAAAATCATATAAATAAGACAATCTTAAAACATACATGACACATATTCAGTGATATGATTATGAATACCAACGATTCTTCCATATGGCTTTATGACGTTCAACTGCTTTAGCATCCTCATTCTGAAAGTGTTCTTGTTCCGCCCATTCAACCATTTAATCAAAAGTATAATCTGATTGTGTTATATTCTTTTTTTCGTCTTCGTTGTCACTTGTGTAGTCTGTTATCATATGATCCATCATTTCTGCCAAGGTAGCATTTGGGCATATATAATGCAATAATCGACACCCACATGGTCAATGTAAATTTCCAAGTTGCCTTTGTCACGAAATATCAAACATTACATGCATATCATAGTTGTTTCTTAGTTTGACGGTGCGAAATGCCGTGTGTGGTACTTCCCTAATAAGAGCATGAATCTTCCTATCAACGATGTTAAACAAATATTGCTTCAACTCTTCTAGCTTCATTCTTAGAATACTGATGTTCATCTTTCAACCATTTACATACTTTGGTTTTCCGCCACTGCAAACCAATTGACCATTATTGTGAACAGTAAATATGAAAATGGTTTCGTTATACTGTTAATAGTAGGTTTAGTTTTTCTTGTACCCAACTTTATACCGACACGCCTTCAAGTTTGTTTTTCTCGAACCATTTCATGTAAATACGGACACGCTTCACGCTTTAGTTTTGTTTCTTCCGAAATACACCACAAATGATTCTAGAGACCATCATTTGGAATCAAAATTGTGCTTAAATCTATCGGATGCTCAGAAACGAAAATTTGGAGCTTCCCAACCACTTTTGCGATGTCATACATAACATCAATATCATAATCATTTTCAATTGCTTTCATACCCATTAACGTTTTGTTTTGTAGCAATGCGTAATATAGACTGTTGACCCTCGTTGATAATTTTCTCTTTAGATAACTAACCATATCATGAAAATCAATTTCTAGAACATTGATATTCATGTTTGAACCATCTTGATATGTTACTGGGTTAAGTGTAAACTTTCCATTGAAGTTGATAGTGAAGTCGAATGTAGGCTTATTAGATGTTGACATTTGATGAATGAAAGAAGTAACAATTGAATTTGATTCACTGAAGCCACAAGTAGTATATATATATATATATATATATATATATATATATATATATATATATATATATAGGATAACTTTAACTTTTTTACAGCAATTATTACAATCCCTCATATAAAATATACAACCAATGAATCAGGGCCCCACAGAAAATAATCAGGACCCACAAAAAGAATCAGGGACCCACATTTATACACACAATATTGTAGCCTATTGGCTACAAAAAAATGTAGCTAATATATTCCCTAATGGTAAAAAGTATAGGAAGGAATTCTAGCCATAGGATTATGAGATTAAATGTGTGTATTAATGATATTAAATTGAGGTATTAATGTCACATTTGACACATAACTTTATATGTTGACCACACTTGCACAACTTTTATTATAATTGACATATTATTGATGACACGACACATACACTATTTTTTAGCTAAATATATTGACACACTTGCCACTTTCTTCAAATTGACCAACAATTGTCACATTTTCAATCTGATATTAATGACACATACACTTTTATCTTTTTATCTTAAAAACTTTTTATTTGATCCAAAGCCTATATATATATATATATATATATATATATATATATATATATATATATATATATATGTTGAACTAAGCAATATTTTTATCCACGTAAGCAATATTTTTTGATTTATTAGAATTTTATTTTTTTAATTTATTTGAATTTTCGTTATTTTTTTATTATATTAAAATTTTGTTTTTTTTATTCTTCAAAAAATCATGCATGCAGCTGGATTCGAACCTGAGTCTGTTAGTCTATAAACAAACATGATTACCACTAGACCAACACATTTTTTGATTATAACTTGGAAAACCAAATTTATAAATCTCCTATTTTGATTAGTTTGAAAAGGAATGTATTTATCTAAAAAAACATAATTATAGGAATCCTTACAACAAATTATTTACATACGGTATTTTTTTTTTCCAAAACCCTAATATCACTCATTCATCTCATTCTCACACACACGATATTTTTTTCTTTTTTGATTTGCTGTGCAGAACATTTGTCTTCTTTGTTAGTTATATGGTATTCAGGCGCCTGATGTGGAAGCAACAGGGTTATAGGGTATGATTTTTGCGGTATAACCTTTTCGAACCAGTTATAGGACAGTATGTTTGGCTATTCGAGGTAAATACTTCTAAATCTTTGTTTTTTATATTATGCTGGATTTTTTAAGTCTAGGAAAAATGGAACTTGGTCTTGGAATTGTAAGTAGGGTTTTATTAACTTTTACCTATTTGTTAATGGTAGAGTTTTAATGATTTTTATAGTGTTTTTGTGCAGGTTGCAAAGTCACAATTTTATCACTTGCAACAAGATCACAGTACAACTCAACAACACAGGTAATATTATGACAACCCAGTTCTTCTCTGATGCATCAGGAACAGACTTGACACCACTTGATGATCTAGACGAATTTAAGTTGTTATCATCCTTTTGTAATGAAGCTGGGCCAGGTTTTCCTCCTGGCTCTTTATCTGATGAATCGGGTTTTGGAGGAGTGCATGCTTGTGAAATAATCCTCAGGCAAGGAAGAATATATTTTTTTTTATTTACCTATAAATGGGGTGATAGGTTGATTTTATCTCAAGTAAGCCATGAAGTCACGATTTTAGAGTTTTAATGATACTTGATGTGTTTTTTTGCAGGTTGTAAAGTCATGCAATGGAACTACTGCTAATACACCAAAGGTAAAAACCCTAATGATGAAATTGTGTTATATTTTTAATATATTGTCTATGCATATGTTGGTTTCGGATTTAAAGATTCTTCTAAATTTGTTTTGCGATGTCCTGCAGCCTCCATAATCGTTTATTGAAACTATGGAAGAGTATATAGGAGAAGCACCATGGATAATATGTATCACAACAGAGACATTGGTCCGTATACCATAGTAATGTTTATATGCTTTTAATATTTATTTTCATGTGATTTTTCTATGATTTCCTAAACACCAGTTAGTATATTTAAAATATGCAGGAAAAATAGGTCACTGTGTTCCTGTCAGAGCGATCATTTTAAATATATATTTTTTTGAAAGAACTAATGATTTTGGGTACTATAGTGACCTATTGATGTTTTTTTTAATTGACATGCGATTTTGGTTTAGGTTATCCAGTGGATCCAGTTACCGGTTCGGTGCAGAAGCAAATTGTGAATGCACTTCACTTGGGCGAAAGAGAAAGGGGTTCCACTCTACTTTCTCATATTGGCTACAACAAACATATTGAACGCTAACCATTTCATTCATATTCTAGCGCATCGACTCCTGATCCGCTGGTAAGCCTCATAATGAAGTTATTCATTTGCATAGTTGTAAATATTTGTATACCAGGGCATGTTTTGTTCATTTTTTACAATTAAGTTGCACACACATGAAAGAAAGTAGGTTGCATAAATCATACCACTTGTGAAAGTTTGTGGTTGCTACATGCCACTAACCTTTTTCTTTATTGTATATCAAATAGCCAGCAATTTGAATGTATGATAAATTACTAAATAGACGGCAATTTTGAATCTGTTTTACTATTACCATGCTTGCCAATCACTTTTGGGGTAAGCTTATTGAAATGAATTTATTATTTTGCACACTTTGGCATGGAGATTTGGAAAATTATGGAGGAAAAAGGAGTTGACATGAACAATAAGTGCCACCTCCTAATGATCCAGGCTCTCTGCAATGGAGGCTACATAGAGGAGGTATTAACAAGCATTCGTATATGGTTACGCTAAATGAGAATTTTTAAGAGTGCAAATAAAGTGAGTTACCCAAACAGAAAGCATACCAAAGGTGGTTACAGTTTTAAGCAATTTTTCGTATATCTTATAAAAACCGGTCAATAACTAGAGATATAAATTTGTAAATTTGGCTCTTTGTGTAGGCATTCAACTTGATGAATAGTTGTGGGGAAACTCCAAATCTTTATCCTACTCTGTAAAATATAACACCCTTCTAGGAGCTTCTGCTGATAAACAAAGTGTAGCGCATGCCAGTAAATGTTTAGACCTAATGGAAGATGACATGCTGGGGAAGGATGAAATAACATATATCGAGCTTCTGAAGGTATGTAAAGCTAAACTAATTAGATTTCTGAATTCCTTTTTTCAACCTTATTTCATAAAAGAATTTCATCTGGTCCTTTACAAAATTAGGAGATTTAGGAGCTGCATGTGAAGCTTTACGACATTTGGTGGCTTTAGTTTTGCACGGAGGATTCACTATCAAGAAAAGTGCTGAAGACAAAATGGTCATTCCAAAATTAGATGTACCCATACCTTTTTACAATAATTTCCAATGGAGCAGAAGTAATAAGGTTGATGTAACTCCAGTTCCGACCGTATATGAAAATGACAACAAAATGGATACTTGCGAAAATAACACGGACAGTCAAAAAGTTTTCGGGCTCCTGAAGCTGATATCCTTGGAGATCTACTGGCTATAGAAGGACCTCCTGGTGTTTCTCGAATTGGAGGCCTAAGTGAAGGTGATGCATTAGCTCTTGCACCTGTTGGAGAGCGGGAAAATGGTGTAAAGGTAGTACTTTCTCCCTTTTTGGTTTCGAGTATCATGAGTCGTAAGTTAACCTTGCATTATAAAATATGATTTTGTTCTTCTGTGATTGCTATTATATGGTTATGGTAATACAGTAGGGGGTGTTTGGGACTTTGGGTAAGCTTATATTTCGCGCTTATTGGCTTTTGGTGCTTTTCAAAAAACTTCCAAGCACTTTTAAGGTGTTTGATTGTGAATATGCTAATAAGTATAAGTCAAATGGGGATTCTTGAGAACGTTTAAGCTTTAGCTCATCCAAATACCCTCTATTTCTTAAACACTAAATGCACAGGGGATATGGCAAATGTCGTTCAGGGAGAGTACTTGGAAAAGTGGAAAAATGAGGCATGTTTGGCTATAAAGTTATTTGTTCAATGAGTCGGACATCAAATCGCCCATGGACTTGATACCAAGGAAGTTAAGGTTAAATCTAGAGGCACGTTTTGATGCCAGTTGACTATGTATGTGTGTTTTGTAGGACTGCCTATGAAAATGGTTACTTTTGTGCAGGTTAGTGACACCAGTAATCCTCTTCTCGGGTCAAATTTGTGTACTTTGTTGGACAATGCGAGAAAGTGGGATATGGGAGATGATTTTGTACCTGTGGAACATCTTCTGTTGGCACTCATTAAAGATACAAGGTTTGGGAAACAACTATTCTCGAACTTGCAGCTAACTAAGAAGTCTTTAAAAGATGCTGTTGAAGCTGTTCACGGAAATCAGAAAGTAACTGATAAAAGTATATTCCGTAGCTTCTTTGCATTTCAGTAAAATATAACTTCTCTGCATGGAGAAGATGGGTGGTTCATGGCTGAGTTACATCAGTGTAATAGTGAACACGGAAGTTTTGAAATTATGTTTGAAAGATGTCAGCTGACTTTATTAGTAGCAAGCATCGAGTTCCAACCCTTTAAAGAAAAAGTAAGCCAAATACCAAGATTAATCATCTACGTAATTTTTTTTTAATTATCCATTGATCCAACATTTTCAAAAAGCATTCTTGGAAAATGGGTCGTACAACCATAATGTGAATGAAAGATAATTACAATGGCTTACTTGCTTAGTATATGTTGTATTTCAGATAAAGGTGGAAAATGATGAAGTGTTAGAGTACCAAGACATAATTAAGGTTGCGTCACATTCTCTTGCCTACAGATCCCTTGCAGAACTGAAAGTGCAGGTAATAGGTGAACAATGGTGTTAAAATAACAATATGTGATAGCATACACACCAGTAAGACCTCTGAAATGATTGTTCTTTTTTAGAATAGTGACATCGGTCATGTCTCCACTTGCATCTGATCATATCATCAGAAAGCAATTTAGTACACGACATGTGCACCATTCACATCAACGTCATAACCTTTAATATATATAGCATAATGTGCATTGAATTACTTTTTTTTTAATTAACTATAAGCGATTTAAGAAGGTAGAAATGCTCATTGTTCAGATGTAAGTGAAAAGTTGATGTAAAAGCATTTGCTAAAGCTGGTGGTATAAAAGCATTAGTTGATATGATTTTCAAATGGTCTAATGATGGTGATGGAGTCTTGGTTTCTGCCTTTATTTCTTTGGACAATATAAATAGGAGAGGCATATATCTGTCTGCTTATTTACGCATATATTCATCTTTTGACCAGGTTACATAGTGAAAAAAAGAGGAATCCATATGATCTGATCTGGGAGGATGCTGAGTTGCTAGGCGGGAAGGTACATTTAATCCTTTTGGTTGTCCATTTATTCTTTGCTTATTGATCTTCTCATTCATAATAAATGTACAACACTATGAACCAACTGATTTAATCAAATTTATAGCTAACAGTAGAGTATCTTATATATATTTCTCAATGCTACTGAATATTGATAACATCTAACGGGTCAGTTCGTGTCAATAAATTAACGTTAGCTATAGGAGGCAACTTCAACCCAGTAGAAAAAGGTCATTTTGGGCTATATTAAAGTTCAAATTTCTCGCACAGGATACTCGAGATCATCTTAAATTGCTATTCTCATAAAGATCAGGTCATTTTTTCCTTAATGGTTTTTGTAATTATGTCTAATATTGTAATATATACGAACACAAGAAGTTGATACAGGGTACCAAGGCTGAAGAACTACTAGAATGCATTTTTAGAGGCGACACTTTAGACGCGTTCACTTAAAAATTAAGTTTGTTTGGGTAGTATCACACTTCTACTTATCTCCACTAGGTCAAAATTAAGCTAAAAATGAAGTACTTAAATGGGTCAGCAGAGTTAAATGCCACCTATTGCTGTCTAATGCCTCAAGTATATATTGGCTTATGATCTCATTTGATTTCGGCTTCTACTTCATAAGTTCTAAATTTTTGGCTTATTTTAAGGCTTATGGGTCAGCAGAGTTAAATACCCTTGGGTGTTTGTTTAAGCTTATATATTGGCTTATGAGCTTACACTTTTGATCTCAAAGATCAGGGAAGAGTATCCTGATCGACCGAATGATGATGACCTTTTCTGTATTTCCATCTCTTAAGGTTTCCGACACTGTTGTTGAGCCTTACAATGCCACCCTCTCTGTTCACCAACTTGTGGAAAATGCCGATGAGTGTATGGTTCTTGATAATGAAGCATTGTATGACATTTGCTTCAGAACTCTCAAGTTGACTACCCCAAGCTGTAAGTATTCTTAAATCGATTTTGTTATCTCATTTCTTCATATTGAAGATATATCAATTGCATAAGGTGACTAACATTACAATTTTTGTTTCAGTTGGTGATTTGAACCATCTCATTTCTCCAACAATGTCTGGAGTTACCTGCTGTCTGAGGTTTCCTGGTCAGCTCAACTCTGATATTCGAAAACTTGCTGTGAATCTAATCCCATTCCGCTCTCCATTTCTTCATGGTTGGTTTTGCTCCACTTACCTCATGTGGATCCCAGCAGTGCCATGCTTTAACTGTTCCAGAGCTCACCTAACAAATGGGGCGCGCCATGAATATGATATGTGCTGCTGACCCACGTCGCGGGCGTTTGACTGCATCAGCCATCTACCGTGGAAAGATGAGCACCAAGGAAGTTGATGAGCAGATGCTTAATGTTCAAAACAAGAACTCTTCTTACTTTGTAGAGTGGATCCCAAACAACGTGAAGTCCACCGTCTATGATATCCCACCAACTGGTCCAAAGATGGCATCTAATTTTATTAGTAACTCGACTTCCATTCAAGAAATGTTCAGGCGTGTGAGTGAGCAGTTTACTGCTATGTTCAGGAGAAAGGCTTTCTTGCATTGGTACACTGGTGAAGGTATGGATGAGATGAAGTTCATTGAGGCCGAGAGCAACATGAACAATCTTGTGTCCGAGTATCATTAGTACCAGGATGCAACTGCTGATGAGGAAGGACATTTTTAAAAAATATTCCATTGTTGCATTATAAGTGAATTAATGTCATTTTTTATAATTCACTTATAAAAATCTTTTCTAAATATTCCATCGATTTCACCTTCAGATGGTGGTGCTTTGCTTGCTGGTTTGCTTTAAAAAACATTAACATAATTTCATTGAATATATTCCCATGGCCACCAAAATAATTATAAAATCATGCGAACGAGATCAAGGTTGAGTAAACGATATATTATTTTAGTTGTCGATCTGTCTGGGTGACAGGTTGGGGGCTTTTGGGATTATTATTCTTTTTGCCTTGGTAGACAACGTTTAGTTTTTAAATTCTTTGAAATATTTATAGAAATAAATTTCATGCGATTTAGTATGGATATGAGGAAGTGAAAGAATTGTTGTATGTAAGAGTATTACGTAGTATATCTGTTTGACAATGCACATATATATGTAATTTTCTATAACAATTTGTTAAATAAATTTATTGTTTACCTCATCTAAAGACTATATACGTGGCTATACTAAACCCGAGTCTTACAAAACAACTTTGTACATATTTCCCGGTCGAGCGATAACTTCGAGCGGCAAGGGAATCCGACATTTAATTAAAACAAAGCATTGCGATGGTCTCTGCGGATGCTAACGCAATGTGATTTCTGCCCAGTGCTCTGAATGTCAAAGTGAAGAAATTCAACCAAGCGCGGGTAAACGGCGGGAGTAACTATGACTCTCTTAAGGTAGCCAAATGCCTCGTCATCTAATTGGTGACGCGCATGAATGAATGCTGAGATTCCCACTGTCCCTGTCTACTACCAATAAAGCCACATCACATTAAAAGCCAACGATATTTATAAGTCATGCCCGCTCATCGGAATACATGTACATGCTCCAACTATGGAAATCGATTCTTTATGAATACATGCGCTTCAATATCTGAAATGATGTTTCCTATCTCTCTTGAATAGATATTATTGTGTTAAATGGTCACTTTGAATTGAGTAGTAATGATTCTTAATGAATCATTGATGTTGCTATCCGTGCAATATCAATTATGATGTGGCAGTGAATAGCCATGACGCGGCACTAAAGTTACAATAACACCCGACTGTGCGTATACATGTATCAAATAATATTGAAAGAAAGTTACATGTGGTTTGTAACAACCAATTGTTGATCTAAGCCTCATGAATGTCGTTTCCATTGGTCGATAATACCAATGCATGTACACATGTTGTAGTTGCTACTAATATCCAATCAGTACTTCAATTTACGTTTGACCATTCATAAGATAAGAAAACGATTTACATGTAAATTCCATACTCAACCATCTACATGATTCCTCTTGGTCTAAGTGGTGCCACAAGGTAATTCTCTGCATCATATATAGAGGTATAGATTGAAGCCTTTCCGGTCTCAATCAACAATCTTGACTTTGACAAATTATATCCGTCCAAAGCGGTCTAAAGAGCGGTCTGAGATTGAACAATATGTCACGAATCTTTTTGCCTCTCAAGACCCACACATCAAGGTCGAAAAGTTCCACCTTACTGCACTCCTTCTTTAACGATTACCCTGTTCCGCTATAGCAAATTATGTCAATGATAATTATAAGACATGTCCGCCCATTGGAAGACTTAGACCACTAGTATATATATATATATATATATATATATATATATATATATATATATATATATATATATATATATATATATATATATATATATATATATATATATATGTATGTATATATATATATACCATAAAGGTGCTTGTCATTTTTGTTAGAATAGGTGAATGAGTAATCAAATCAGTTTTTCTATGATTAAAGCTGAAAACACAAGCAGAACAGACCCAAACTCACTAACTAGTCAAACATTGTGTTATCAAATCAACATTGTAAATGATCATGTTTTTGTGAGTTGTCATTTGTACTTTTTTAAATAAAGTGGTTGTGGAAATACATACTAGCATTACAGAAAAAAAAACATACATATCCGATGCATAATATAAACATAACATATGTCACAAAATAAATACAATTACAGAAAAAAAATATAAAAAAAGTACTACTTGGTTTACAAACCAAATAAATTAAACCAACTATTATTTGATGCATGAGTGTTTTGATCATTTAAATGTTGAGAGGCGTATGGTTGGGAGTCGTATTGTTCATAACCTTGAGAGGGTTTTGATGAGCATTTTGTTCATGACTTGGTTGACCTTGGTCATATGGGTCTGCTGTGTAAAACATTTGATCATATGGTTGAGGTGAGTATGTGTTTTGTTCAAATGGTTGCGTTGGGTATGAGTCATAATTAGGGAAGCTGTGATCATGTGTTTGAGTTGGGTATGAGTCAAACGAAGGTGGAGTTTCATGTTACTCGTTAACTGATTTTTTTAGGTATTGTTTTCGTTTGAGTGGATCAGGGATAAATGGTTTTTTACATTGCCCATGTAGGTGGCCCGCTTCACCACACCTACCACAATGTGTAAGTCGTGGTTCCTCACCCTGAGATCGTATCTGACCAATATTTTTGGCCGACCGGTTGTGGGTTGTCCATTCGTGGAGGAGTGATGGGTTGTATATACCCTGGATACTCCCATTCGTTAAACTCTCCAACAAAATTAACCGACTCGCATCGTGCTTTGGTATATTGGTTTTAAACCAATCTTGAACAAATTGCACACAATCTGTTTGATTCAAAACCTAGTAACAATAATGTGATGACCACAAGGTATGCGGTTGCCATTTTGCGGCAGTCACATGACATGTTCTCTAAGTTCACTTCCCGATTGTATCGCCCATCATAAACCTGGAACCGATTTTCATTAACCCCATATACACTCCAAGTTGCGCTTTTTATTTTTCTCTTATCCACCTTATGGGCAGCCCAATATGTTATTTCATACTTCATTTTCGTTATATGAACACAAAGACGTGAATAAGCTACTTTGTAGTAAACAAAACCATTTAAAAAATATTTTTTCTTTTGGAAGATAAATACCTGCAACTTGTCACCGTTTAAAATTCCAATCTTGCACCATTGATCGATATTGCTCGGTCAACATTGTGATTGGAAGCTTCCTTGATTTTACGGTACAAGCATTAATAGACTCAACGCTGTTAGATGTAAACTAATTGTAACGAGTGTGTGGGCAATACACTCTGGACCATCTTTGCACATATGCTTCAAGTAAGTTGTTGTATGCCTCAAGCTCAATAGCATGTAGAATTTGCATCTGACTATCAAATTATTCAGGTGTATACGCTTTGCATATGCTCCAATATAGCCCCTTTGTTTTTTTTAAAGAAATGTTCATCAAAGGATGACGACAACAAATACCATGAAACACCAATGGGTATTCATTGCGTACTGCTAACACAATGGCAAGATGCCTATCAGATATTATAACCAAATCTGGTTATCCTATGCATTCTTTAAGTACGAAACCACCATGACTAACATTCACCGGTCTCCCTACGCATATACCATAAGCAATCGGCACAATTTGGTTGTTTCCATCCATGCCTACTGCTAACAAGTTTGTACCTTTGTATAAACCCTTTAAATGTGCCCCGTCGACTATAAGCAGAGGGCGAAGATGTTGCACGAAAGTACAAATCTGCAAAAAAATAATAATTGTAATGTTAGATCACCATAAGTTAACACAAGGATCAATATGTAAGAAATAAAGGTAAAGATGATCGGTTGAATACTAGACAAACACACACGTATGAATATAGATAAATGTTATGCGTATGATATATTGAGAAGTGAACAACCAACCTTCAAGTGAAGGTTTACAAGAGTATTTATAAGGGAAGGGAGCTAGGGCAACATGTCTAGTCCCTTCCTTCATTATTGGGCTTGGGCCAAGGCTCTTGGGCTTTCTACATAAGTCTTGCCATTAATAAAAACATAAAAGCCTAGTTTAAGCAACCTATTACATATTGATTACCAACATTTGAAATACAAGTTAGGAGTGATTCCAACAATCTCCCCCTAAGTGTTAGTAGTTAAGTGTTAACTCCAGCAATCTTGGATAAGTTGTTGGTGTTGATGTAATAGCAGTTGCCTTGACGTCTTCTGACATTCCTTTTTCTTGAGAGAAGAAGTGCCTTGATTCCAACAATCTCCCCTGTGTGAGGATCTTGTTTATTTTGAAGTTTTCAGCTTTGACGTCTTCGTTATCTTTGTTCTTTGTTCTTTGTTCTGGTGTGGATATGGTGATTTTATGTTGTTGTTGTCTACATCGAGGTCCCGTTGCTTCGGTATCTCCACGTCCTTCTCCAACATGCTCACACGCTCTTTGGCGTTGGATTTCGGCTTTGATGTAGTTCTCTTAGTCTTTAAACTTTGTAGATTCTTTGGCTTTGAAGAAGAATCATTCTGACTTTGTGTTGCCTTTGAGAGAACTTCATATGTGTTGTTGTTGGTGAGCATGTGGAGAATGCCACGATCTTTTCTCCCGAACTTTGGATCTCCAATCACATGTAGACGATTAGCAATAAAGTTCCGGCGTAAAGTTTGGATATTTTGTGCAGGCATATCCCAATTACGGCGGCTTTGGCAATCTTAAACCGGATGGTATTGGGATGTCCATTACTGACATCGTTATCAATGCGTTTGTGAGTCGGAGTATACCAAAGTATCACTCCACGGTGTGGACCGTTTGAGACCACCGCGAACACTAAGCGTAACCCACAAGGAGTTACCGAAGTGACTACTTTGTCATGGGTTGTTTGATGTTGACTGGCGGGGAGTTTCCATTCAATCACTCGGATCACATTTGTGAACCCTCATAAATGTTCTTGACATTTCTAAGATCGTGTGGGACTTCTAGAATTGTATCACTTAGTCCTTAATGTTGAACGACAAGTGATGAAATGTCGAGTGTTCCTAAGAGATCTTTTGATGAATCTCGTGGCTCTAGACTCAATAATGCGCTTTGGTTTTCTGGCGGATACTAGGGAGAGTCTCTTTCTTGATACGGCAATCTCTAAGAGAATGCCGATAGTTTACGTGAGGTTCCCATTGAGAATGAAACAAGCTTCTGTTGAGAAAACTTGAGTGGCTAAGAAGGTTTAGTGCATGCGTCACTGGGTCCATGATGACTTTAATCTTAATACGGTTTCATCTAGTGACCGGTATATGAATTGAACCCGTGTCTGTAGTTGAATAATAATTTGGAGGGCTATTTCTTTTCACCTTTTCTTTTTACTTTTTCTTTATAATTCTTCAACTCCTTCTTTCTCCGATTCTCATTTTCTCCTTTTTATAATCATTCCTAAGGACTTCTAAGTACTAACTATTGGTGATGTCCTTGGGTAGATCCTCCTCGGCGAATCATAGGACGGTTATTCCTAACGTTAGTCACCTTATAACTCCATGACTATCCTACGTTGCCATAAAACCATTTTCACGAAAATCTCTCAAAGTGTTTATGAATAAAACATATTCTAACACTTCGAGAGTTTTGCATTTTGAAACCTCCCTTGCGTCTTTAAGTGTTTTGACAAAAATGCCACGGTGAGGGTAGAGCTTACGCTTTTGAATTGATCGACTCAAGATAGACAATTCCTCGCGAGACACGGTTACGTTGTATATTTAAAGAGATGCATTGTCGACTTTTAGGTGAAAACTAGCTCTAATAACTACCTTAAAGGTGTGACAAACGAAAAGGTTGTCAAACCCGTCCAAAGTTCATGTCATCAGAGTTTCTCGAATAGGTGATCTACTTGGATAGTCTTGGAAGACAAATCTTTTCGATGTATGACAGTTTAGATCTCGTCAATTCATGGGTTAAGTCTTAGCACACGATGATTCAATCATATTTACAACATATTTGTATCACACAATTTTTCTCCCCCTCAAAAATGGAATATAAGTGTTATTTTTGATGAAAATTTTGATATCGAATATGACCATTTCGAGTTTTGTGAGAAGATTTCCACGAAGAACGTTTTGTGAACAAAGATTTTTAGCAAATACTCCCCCTCAACAAGTAATACTAACTTTTGAGGTTTTGAAAACATAAGAGGTAGTACTTGTTCTTTTGAGCAAAACTTTGAAAAGAAAAAAGTTTTGATAAATTTTACTCAAAAGTAAGAAGCTTTCGCTCCTTTTATAGGATTGTGGCACGCGATCGTACCACGCGGTCCTTTCATTACAAGTACGGGTTGTACACTGTTATGTGTGCACAAGCCATTGTCAATATACAAATCACATAATCCAAATGTCAATCAAGATAGTTATAAAGAGTACCAGACAATCATTCAATAAGACCAGGAGTTCTTTCTTGACGTTGATATCCCGTAAGCGGGAGACTCTCTCTTCCACCCACAAAGCTTTCCAACCTCCGCATCTGATCTCGATGAAACAATATTTCATCTAGCCTCGTGAGTATCTTCTTATCCTCCTCTTTAGAATTCCATTTCTTCTTTGACCACATTCCTTGCTGTATGTCCTTGTTGTCGCTAACCCATCACGAACCTTCGCGTGTGATCGCGAGAACTTGTGAACCTCGTTTATGCGCCATAAGTTGTGGTGAAGTTCACTAGGTAAACAACTCAAACGGTTTCTTCAAAATAGTGTACTAAGATAGTTGGTTTTATGTCGGAAAGTGTAGCGCGGTTTTGTGAGGTTGACTTGTTTCGGTAGGATTCAACGACAAGTTAAAGATCTTCAACCGTTCTGGATCACTCTGGCCGAATGAATATCAACAAGGCGGTGATGTCTTGGAGTAGATGTTGGTGGAGAATTATCTCATCGACCTTGCCTTTAGCAAGGTACATGTCTTCGATGTCGTTGGCGACAATCTCGGAAAAATCGGCTTCATTAAAGTCATATTCTTGCTTTCGTCTTGTCGTTTGACTTTTATCTCCTTGAGAATGAGTAATCCCAGCTTTGTAGCCGGAGAGGCGATCGCGATGGTAACGATCCTTTTATCACTAAACACCTCTTTGTTTGATTTTTGAACTTGGCGGCTACGTAGTATAGTCTTTTCCTTTACGGCCAATGGTGAATGCCATAATGAGCATCAAGATCATAATCCGCCCGTTGTCAGCGAACATTCGGTGGCTTCTTCTTTCAATAGCAACATTGTTGGAGAAGACTCTGGCGGGATGTTGAAGGTGAGTGAGGTAGCGTATTTCTTCTTGCTACCGTGTTGGAGAAATTCTAGATCATTGTTGAAGAAGTATTGGTAGGGAATCTTGGGTTGCTCTGGTTGACCAATGGTTGGTAGTGGTTTGGTCCAGTCATTGTAATATGGAGTCTTATCCTTCCTTGTGAAGTCAATGCTCGATTCAGGGTTGAGCGATCAATGTTGTTGGACATAGCTTTCGTGGATGTTGTCAAGATGGTATTGACTTCAATGGCTGTCGGTGTCTTTTTAGCAGTTGAAATCATTCTTGATCCAGCGTAGCTCCTTTCGTCATCTTCTTAACCTTGAACTTATCCTGGATAATCTTAACATGCTCCATAGTATGACCATCTACCGGTTCTTGGCCTTCCGTGTCGAGGTGTAGCATCAACTAACTATTGAACCATGTATTCTTACATTTCATCTTCATCTCCAACCGAGGCAATGGTGGATCTGTTCTTTACTGGTTTGGATGATAGTCTGGTGTTTCTTAGTTGATGGTGGAGATGGAAGTGTTGGGAGCTCGAGGAATTTCTTCGTCGTCACCACGGTGTATTGGAAGTGATCACCGATTTTCTCGAATGGTGGTGAGACTCGGAGTCCCGAGTCTATCGGTTCTGAGAGGTTGTTGAGATGCTCTAGTAGTGGTGGTGGTCTTTGGTGGTGGTGGAGGTATAGATGAGGACTTGCCTGTTTTCTTCTAACGTTTAGCCTTTGGATCCTTGTCCGCATCATAAATTCGTCTCTTGGTAAACTTCGACCCAGCTGCTTCTTACAAGTTGTCTTGAGTTGATATGCAAGCAATGCACGAAGAGTATAGATTCATCAAATGTGAAGTTTGGAGATCGAGGAGACATCTGCATATCATTTGTGAAATCAAATCAACCGGTGACATTAGGAGGCTGGCCGGTGAGGTTTCATAACCACCGGTGTTGTTGTTGTAATTGTTTGTCGACCATTGACTTGGATATGGGTAAAGTTGTTTTGCAAACATTTCTTTAGTTACTCGAGGAAAGTTTGAGAAGGAATTGATGAGTATAATCCCTAATGTCTGCTTTCGTCCATTTCTCCTTTTATGTCTTTATCAAGGAATAACTAGATCTGTTCTCTTTGCTCCATGAAATTGTTCATCTCATTACCAAGTAAGTTGACCACATGACAAAGTGATTCAACTTTTGTTAATAACGTTTAGTCTTCTTGCTTATGCGGCCTTTATGATCTTGGTCTTGTACTTTTGAGATGCCCATGTATCGATGGGTTTCTTGATTGACACTGGATGATGATCGGTGGTTGTTTCTTTAGATGGTGGTGGTGAGGTGAGATGATGATTGATTGTGGATAGGTCTTGAGGTGGCTCACGAAGATTGTTCGGATTGTGTTGAGGGTTATCTAGAAGATAGCTATCGACTTCTCTTTAGCTTCGTGCCTCTTCTCGGCCTTTTCCTTAGCCGCTTTCTCTACATCTTCATCTATGATCTCTCTCGATCTTTTCTGTTCTTCTTCGCCAAAAGTGACGGAACCTCATACTCTTCTTGTTGCTACTGTAGATTCCTTAGTGGTGGCACGGTTTCCTTATCGGGTTGATTACGCATCAAGAAGCTGTGTGATGAGAGCTCCCCCTGGAACCTCAGGAGCCTCTGGTTTGATGAATGTTGAATTCTTAGCGGCATGCTCTATCCTCATTGCTTAAGAGTTTTGTGGTATTGTTGTTCATCCTTTGGGTCTTTATCTTCATCATAACTTTCTTCTTCTTCTTCTTCAGTCACTGGTGTCTTCCCTTTGTCTGATTGGGGACTTGGTGGTTTGTCTTCTGACATTGGTGAGGATGTTTCCTCTATTATAGTTTCAGAGTAGTAAACCACTTCTTCTTGAAGCCGGTTTCCAGTTGCTAGTCGTCGTCCTGGAATAGGTTCGGTTTAACATTAGGGAACTGGCGATCGAGATGGGACCTTTTCTTGAAGCTTGGATGCCTCTTTGGATGCCAGAAGCTCCCGGTGCTTCGGTACTACGAGTCTTTGCTGACCTTCTAGTCTTCTTGGTAGGAACAACAGAAGTCTTTTCATCCATAAACCCGACTTTGCCTAATCTCACCGCTTCTTGGTATCCATGATCGAAGGAAGACACTTGATTGTGTCGATGAGAAGCGATCAAGTAGTAATGCCGCGCTGCTTGCTTCTTTGTTGATGAGTCCTTAAATCGACAGCGTTCAATGTTGGCTCATATAATACATAGTGATTCTTGGGGTCATTAATTCTCATGGGATGTCCCGTTAGCTTCGAGAATGTGAATCAACAACTTTGTGTATCGATAAAGGGAACCTTTGAACGGGCTTCTTGAGACAAGACATCATATCTTCCCATATCAGGCTTGCATAGTCAATGTGTTGTTTGTTGACCATTCCCCAGAAAGTTTGCAGGTGCATGAGTTTAGGATGTTCATGACCGATGTCTCTTCCAGACACAGACTTAGCGATCAAAATGTACAATGTCCTCCAAGGTTGAGAATGTTCTTGGTCGGCGGATGGAGTGTTTGGTGATGACACCAGTAGCTTCATCATATCCAATGTCGACCATGAATTGCATTATGTCCTCTGTTGGAATCACTCCTAAACCTTTATTCAAGTGTTAGTTACTCATATGTAATAGGTAGCTTATTATGGCCTTTATGTTTGTTTAAGGTCTAGCTTATGTAGAAGGCCCGTAAGCTTAGGCCCATGTCCAATAAGGAAAAGGGAAGGAGTGGGAGTGTTGCCCTAGCTCCTTGCCTATAAATACTCTTGTATAACCCTCAGTTGAGGGTTGGTTGTTCAATTTACTCTTTCACATACACTCTACGCCTAACCTTTCTTTACTTATGCGTGTGTGTGTATTTGTGTGTGTTGTTGATCGCCTTTATCTCTTTCTATTAAGCTTGTGTTGTAAATCTAGTGACCTAACAGTGGTATCAAAGCCAGGCACAACCCGTACCACACATTACAGTGTACCACCCGTACTTGTAAATAAAGGACCCTGTGGTACGCATCAGTGCCTCAATCCTTATAAAAGGAAGAAGCTTCTTACTTTTGAGTAAAACCTATCAAACCTTTCACTTTTCAAGGTTTTGCTTAAAAGAACAAGTACTTTCCCTTATGATTTTCAAAACTTCAAAGCGTTTATATCCTTTCGTTGAGGGAAGTACTTGACTTAAAACTTTGTTCCGCATGGTCATTCTTCCATTACACTTTCGAAATGGTCATATTTATTCTCAACTTTTTCAAAAGCTATAACATTCATATATGCCATTTTTGGGGAAAAATCGTGATAAGAAATATGTTGTGTTTTGCTATATGAACTCTTGTAAAAGACTTCAACCCAGAATTGTGAGATCTTAACTATTTAGTAGCTTCGAAAAGACTTGTCAGGGATGGAATAATAATTTCAAGCTAGTTCACTAGTGATGTAAGGTGTCATAAAGGACTTGTCCGAGTAGAATACCATTAGAAACTCTTGGTAGACATGAACCTTGCGGGTTTGACAACCTTTGGGTTTGTCGCACCTTCAAGAATAGTTATTGGACTAGTTGTCACCTAAAAGCTGACAATGCAACTCTTTAACTATGCCACGTAACACACGTGTCTGGGAATGTCTATCTTGAGTCGATCAATTCAAAAGTCGCCCTCTTTCCTCGCATGTGAGATTTCCGTCAAAACTCTAAAGCACATGTGGAGGAGTATATTACGCTAAAAGATAAAACTCATGAGTGGTTCAAACATGTTTTCATTTCAAACCCTTTGAGATTTTCTTGAAAATAGTTTATGGCAATGGGTTATAAGGTGATTAAGGTTAGAATAACCGTCCTATGATCCTTGAGGCCGGAGGATCTACCCAGGACCTACCAATAGTTAAATTAGAAGTCCTTAGGTATGATTATAAAAAGGAGAAATGAGAATCGGAGAAAGAAGGAGTTGAAGAATTAATAAGAAAATGCAAAGAAAAGGGTGAAAAGAAATAGCCCTCAGTTATTCAACTTAGGGTGAACCAGGGTTCAATTCATATACTCTTGGTTGTCACTAGATGACACTGTGTATTGAAGATTAAAAGTAGTCATGGACCAGTGTGGCGCATGGCGCACTAAACCTTCTTAGCCACTCAGAGTTTCTCTCAGAAGCTTGTTTCATTCTCCTGGAGGGAACCCTCGTAAACTATAGGCTTTCTTTTAGGATTCTTTGGTATTGAAGAAGGAGACCACTCTCCTAGTCTCAGCTCGGGGAAAACCAAAGCGCACTATTGAGTCTAGAGCCATGAGATTCATCAAAAGATCTCTTAGGTACACTTGACATTTCATCACTTGGTGTTCAACAATAAGAACATCAGTAGTATGTTATCGAGTCCTTCCATGGATCTTAGCAATGTGAAAATTTATGAGAGGTTACATTTGTGATCCTGGTGATTGAATGGAAACTCTGCCGGGGTCAACATCAAAACCACGGCGGCCAATTACTGGCAACTCCGGGTGGATTACAGTGGTCTCAAGCGGTCTGGTGGCATGGTGATGCCGGTGTACCTCGTGACTCATCCGAATCATAAATAGGTGCCGTACCCGGTACATCGTGTTATCTCACTTGTGGGACTCAGATTGAAGCGGCTGTAAAATTAGAGTTGTGTTTTCACACTATGTTGTTAACACTCGAAGTTCAAACTTGTAAGTCGGAATCAAACTTATACTAACGTTTTATGTTTTCTTCATATGGAAGCTGCAGGCGGAATGATAATCTGATTCTTCTCATGCTGCCGCGCCAACATCATCACTAATGGAAGTTCTATCCATAAGCAACACAGCTTGATCGAATGATTCTTACGTCAAATCAAAGAATCTACAAAGTTAAAGACTTAAAGAACTTCGCCATCATTACTGAATTCAACATCAAAAGAGCATGTGAGCATGTTGAAGAATAGCGTGGAACCGGAGCGTGAAGCGGAACTGAAGCGATTTGATGCGGATAACAACATACTATCACTTTCATCACAGCGAACAATGATCAAAGAACAAAGTTAAAGATGGCGTCAAAGCATAACTTTTCAAAGAAAGCTATCTCTCCTTTGGGGAGATTGTTCGAATCAAGGCAATTCTTCTCACGAAAGAAGAATATTGAGAAGGCGTCAAAGCTCTCCACACGCTTCACCGTTTTCATCACTAACACTTAGGGGGAGATTGTTGGAATCACTCCTAAACCATAATCAAGTGTTAGTAATTTATATGTAATAGTTTGCTTAATTATGGCCTTTATATTTGCTTAATTATGGCCTTTATGTTTGTTATTAGCCTTAAGCTTATGTAGAAGGCCCATGAGCTTAGGCCCATGTCCAATAAGGAGAGGATGGGAACTAGGAGTTTGCCCAAGCTTCCTCCCTATAAATACTCTTGTAAACCTTCATTTGAAGGTTGGTTGTTCAATTTACTCTTTCACAAACACTCTACGCCTAACCTTTCTTTACTTATGCGTGTGTGTGTGTTTGTGTGTTGTTCAACCGCCTCTATCTCTTTCATTGAAGCTTGTGTTGTAAATCTAGTGACCCAACAGTGGTATCAATAGCCCTAATAGTTGGGTGAATCGTTTGTGCTTTTGAAGTAAGTTTTTGGTTTCTGGCGTTAGAATAGCGTGATACTTTGGTTCGCTTAAAACTTCGTTTTTACACTTTTTAATCAAGATTCTTGTACTTTCAAGCGTTTTAAGGTGTTAAAATACTTGTTTTGGCAAAAGTTTCAACGCGTGGATCTCGTTTTTAAGCTTGTTTTTGAGCGAGGGTGTAAACCTCTGGCGTAACCGTTTTGAGAGTTTTGGATCATCAAGTTTCACACTTTTGTGTCATTTTGGTGTTATTGAAGCTATTTAATCACACAAAAACTGGTTTAGAAACATCTTTGGGCAAAATCATTTTACTGAGTAAGATTACAGTATCAAAACCTAATCTTCTGGCGTAACTTTATCCTTGGCTTGATCTTCATTTAGGTGGTTTTATTCCGGTGTTTTCTTGCTTGGATAAGCACGAAAATCGTCGACTTTGGATATCTTTTGCCTTTGTGATAGTGTAAAAGATCACTTGAGATAAAACCTAAACTTAGCATAAGCGAAACTTCAGCGTAAAAATCCTACGCATAAGATTCATCTTATGCCTAAGCCTAGTCTTACATAAGGTAATCTAAGCTAACTTTCTCGCCTAACTTTGTCCTCGCATAACTTTAGTGCCTTTTCCCTACTTACTGGCGTAAGCTAAATCTACAGCGTAACTAGTGATTGTTATTCTGCGTAACTTTGGTGTTTTCGCATAAGTGCTACTTGGTTTATTGTGATTTCTTCGCCTAAGGACTCTTCATCAACAAAGGTTCATTCGACTACAAAGATCCATTTTTACAAACACAAGTTTTCAACATGTCACAACCACCATACTCTAACTATTTCCCTTACACTTATTCTCACCGTCAACAACAACTAACTCCACAACATCAACAATGGAATCAACAACAAGCAATTTATCAACAACAATTTAATCAACAACATACTCCACAACTTGGTGCAATTCCACAACCTCAAATGGTTCAACCACCACCAAGTCTTCAAGTTCAACCCTACACAAATGAATTCAATCAACATCCATCAAGGAACACTATGAAGGAACCCACTTGGTTTGCAAAGATGTGTGAAGCTTTAAGCGGACAACAATCAATTCATGAGGTTTGGATCACTTGATAGACCTCAATGCTCCTCCGAGGAAACTACGATCAATGGGTGATAAGGTTCTTTAGGTTTTGTGATCTGAAGAAGCCACATGGAAAGTTCTAAAAGAAGGTTATCTTGGAAGGTCCATTTGAGATGGCTCTTGTCATCGTGCAGGCGATCAAATGCCTATCCACCAAGAGATGAACAAACAAACATTACTCTTTGTGAGATTTAAATCCAAGAACTTCTACACTATATGAAGGCGATGAGCTTGCAATGCAATATATCCTTAGGATTACCTAACCCAATTCTTGAAAGTGTTGATGCTCAAAAGACTGTAAAGGAAATGTGGGATCATATTCATCTTCTTATGGAAGGATCTGTACTCAATCATGAGGATATGGAATCCAAAATTTACTTGGCTTATGAACACTTCATGATTGAACACGGAGAGACACTAGAGTCTTATCATCATCGTTTTTAGACATCATCAATGATTTGGATAAACACAACATCATCATGCCAAGAATTGCGATGAATACTAAGTTCCTGAGTAGTCTTGGTTACGAATGGGAGAAGTATGTCATTTTTCTCCGTCAAGCGAAGAATATGCATCATTCTACATATGGATTGTTGTGCGATTACTTGAAGCCTCATGAAAGGAAGTTGATAGGGAAAGGATTCTCCGTGCTCAAATTGCTCCACCGACACATCAGGAAAATCAACAACTTGCCTTATATGCTCAAAACAGTTATTCTCCTCAACCGGCAACTCAACCAAGCTGCTACAATCACACCATATATGATCCTCAGACCTCAATCTCAACAAACTCAATTGGTTCCATACAACAACAACAATGCTCAAGCACTTGTCAGTGAAGCTAATGAGGAATCGATCCGTTCGAAGCATTGCAGCAAGGATTTGCTATGATTGCTAATGCCTTTAGCCGTTATACCAACAAATCCAACAACCGTATTAGTTCCTCATCTAACACAAGGAATCAAAATTTTGTGAACAATGGGCGAGTTGAAGTTGAGAATCGTTGTTATGGTGGTGGATGAAGGCGGTGGTCAAGGGTTTAATCTTTGTGGGTAGGAATAACAAAATCAGAGCTCAAGTGGTGGAGCGAAACTCAAAATGGGTTGAATGGTCTTGATGCTACAAGCGCAATGAGAAAGGGACACGGCTAATGCATGCCCAAAGCCGAGGACAAGAGCGTGCTTATCAAAAAGCTCTTCTTTGGCTCTTAAGGATGGCTAGGTGGAACTCTCACGGACAAAACGAGCTTTATGGCAAATCTGACTCGGATGATGATATGGAAGACTTGCGGGCCAATCGCAGCGGTATTATGTTGATGGCTAATATGCATGAGTTACACATAGGTGACCACGAGCAGTGTATGACTGCGATGGCTTGTCTCAGTGCGAACAAACCATATTCATCTCGATCTAATATCTCGCCAACATCTGATCCGGCAAGGCTCGGAGATGTTCAAAATGAGTAGTCCACATCTCATTCAGTGCGATTTTCAACTAGACCCGTAGTTATATTTGGCGATCAAGATGACCAAGCGGTCTCCCTTGATAATCAAATTGACTCCGTGGTTATACTTGAGGATCTCAGTAATGATCATGTTGTGACTGGCGTTGAACCTGTAGAACTTTGCTCATCAGTTTTGCTTTCGTTTAATACAAGACCAACAAACCATAGTGGAAAAATGTCATGCCATTAATCAGTACTTGAAAAGCAAAATGTGCTGTTAACCAAGGATTTTGAATGTTTACAAAAGCAACTCAACTTTTCAAAACTCAAGAAAGCGTGAAAAAGGTTTTGAAGCGGCCTTTGCAAAATCTTATCAAAGCGAAAAATATTTAGAGAGGCGGATCATTGATCTAGCAGCCGAAGAATGCTTTGTTATGCGAAATAGAACAAACTGAAACATGAACATAAAAAGCAAATTAGCGCTCTCACCTTGGAAAATCAAAAACTAAAATTTGAGTTGTTAACTTGTCAAAAACAGTTCTCTGCATACAAAAAGCATTCAACGGAACGAATAGATGATCATCTTGAAGAAATCATCGACGCAAAACAAACTTAAAGAGTTTAAAACTGTTGTTTACAAACATGGTGAGTCGGTCACGGCTATTGAAAAGTTTACTTTAAAACCTAATCCAAATGGATATGGACCGAATCTTGCTGATTACAAACCTAAGCTTTCAATAAAATCATTCAAACCAAATCACGAAGTTCCGTCGGTTCGGGAATATAAAATTGAGTAATTACAAATGAGTGTTGTTGAATATCATCGTCAAGAGGAATTAGATGCAGAAGGCGAGAGTCGATCAAAATTAGAAAATGTTGTTTACAACAAACCTTTTAATTATCAAAGCGGTCACTTCGTCACACCAGCGGATTCTTCTAACACACCAAGGATTATCATAAAAGCGTCACGAGTCTTCTAATGTTAGTCCCAAACCAGATTATGCACAAACTTATGGTCCTTTACCTTCCATATGTGAAGTAAACTCAAAACACGAAAATCCAAAATTCTTATATATTTTGACCTTTTCATGGCTGACCTCAAAACTTTACAACATGAGATAGAATATCATTAAAGAAATCAAAGTTCAACATTTTCAATAAGCCTCAGGCGCGAAACAAAAGAGACATTTTTGAGAAAAATCTTTTACAAATGTTAAAATTTGAAAAGTTGTGCATTGTCTTGGGAAAAGGACTTTCATAAGGAACTTGAATTGATGAAGGTTGTTTTAGAAAGCGAAACATCTATTTCTAATACTAAGCGTAAAAAGAAAATGTTGAGAAAAGATGTTGATCGACTCTTGGAAGATGTCATAAATGTCGATGTCCATAATGTTGTGCTATTGAATTCTTTGTCATATGCATTTGATTATATCTCTGGCGATATTGATTATGTGGTAAATGTTGAGAAACGATAATGTGCTTGGTCGAGTCCTTAAAGTTGAAAACAAGCGATTGTCAAACGAACTTTCAAATGCAATTCGTCGTCTTAATTGGTGTCAAAAGATATTCACGATCAACAACTTTGCTTTTCAACACAAAATGCGCCGATTCGTGCAAAACCGATCAAAAATTGAGCAACCGGTTTGGATGATCAAAGCGTGTCTTTAAGTGTCAAATCTCAAAATATGAACAAGAACTTGTAAAAGTTAAAAGGAATATGGTGTCATATTTGATTTACTCAAAAACTTCGTGATGAAGCATCAAATGAAATTGATCATTATCTTGCACACACTAAAGAAGTTATGCATTTTCTTTGGAAATGAAACATTAGGATTACGAAAATCAAGATCGATTCACACTATCCTCAAGTTAAGAGAAATGTTAGGAAAGTATGAACAACTTCGCCTACCAGTCATTAAGAGAATAGCCCGGTAACACTTAGTAATCATGAACCTAGAATCTCTCTTTGCCAAATCACAAGTTGCTAGCGTGCTTCCTTCTCTTGAAGCGAGGAATAGTTGAGTCTTTTCCAAGCGTCCGCACTTCACCGCGCCTAAGAGCACTACATGAAGAATAGGAAGTTGCGACCTAAGAAAAGATCAATAAAGAATGCTAAAGTAGAAGAACACCCTAGGACTATGAATAAGACTCACGTTGCTTCCACTATAGATATTGCGTTCGGCAAATGTAATAGAAATAGTGATGTAACGAATGCTAAACCGTTAAGTACTTTTGATATTGATCGATGCACCTTGTGTTATTTGTGGTAAAAGTATGAATTCCGATTGTCATGATAAATGTGTTGCTAAAGCTATCATCTCTCGTTTAAGGAATCCTAAGAACAGAAATACCTCTAGGCCCACTAATCTTTCTAAGTTTGTTGCTTGTAGACCGCCCTCTTTAGATTCTAAGAAACGCATTGCTTGTCCTGTAGCTCGGTTTCACCTCCTAGGAATGTAGTACCACCTAGTGCATTCACTAAGACTAAAGCAAATACTAGTTGGAGATGGCAGAAATGGATATATAACACACTAGGATTTAATGGATACCTAAAGCTATTGATGTGTGTATATCTACTATAACTGCTACGGAACCCTCTAACATTTAGGGTTCCACATCTACTTCTATTCCATCACATATGCGTCTGTATGTAATGCAGGTGTCTGAGATCATTCTCTGGATTGTTGATAGCGGATGTTCGGACACGCACATGACGAGCAATCTTAAACTGTTATCAAACTTTATTGCAAAGTTCATTGCTTTGTCGAGGTTAGGGAATGATCACTTAGCTATCATGGACTCTGAAGACTATATCAATGGGAACATCGAAATTAGCATGGTTTATTATGTGGAAGGCATCGGTCACAATCTGTTTTGTTATGGAGTGATTTGTGATGGAGATTTGGAGGTTGCTTCGGGGGAAAACTTGTTTCATTAAGTGATCTACAAGGAAGCGACCTTATATGCGGCTCGTAATTCTAGTCTTTACACTATCTCTATGCAAGACATGGTTGCTTCATCTCCCATCTGCTTACTTTCAAAGGCAACATCAACAAAATCCCGGCTATGGCACCGTCGTCTCTCACATCTAAACTTTCAAACCATCACCAACCTTGCTCGACACAAACTTGTTGAAGGACTCCCGTTCGTATTCTAAAGATCACCTTTGCTCAGCTTGTGAACAAGGCAAAAGCACTCGTGCTCATTTTTCTTCAAAGGTGGAACACTGACTCTCGGCATGTGCTTCATCTTCTTCACATGGATTTGTGTGGCCCGATCGGCGTGCAAGCGATCAATGGCAAACGCTACATCTTAGTAATTGTTGATGACTATTCACACTGGACTTGGGTCTACTTTCTTTGAAGCAAAGATCAAGCTCCACAAATGATCATCACCTTTCTCACGAAAATACAAGTTCGAACTCCTGAAACACCGTTCGACAAATCGAGCAGAGACAAAGGCACTAAATTTGTTAACCAAACTCTTCGTGAATTTTATGAGAAAGTGGGAATTCAGCTTCAGACATCTATTGCGCATACACGGAACAAAGCGGAGTTGTTGAAAGATAGCCAAACCCGAGCGTTAGTGGAAGGCTGCAAGAACAATGTTAATCAATGCTAAACTTCAGATTACTTATGGGCGAAGGCTGTATCTCTTGCATGCTATACTCAAAACCGTTCTATGATCACACAACGCCACAACAAAACACCTTTCGAGCTTGTCAACGAGAAAACCCGAATCTCAAACACTTTCATGTATTTGGATCTCTTTGCTATTCGAATAATGATCGTGATGACTTTGGAAAGCTCAAAGCCAAAGTTGACATTGGAGTCTTTATTGGATATTGTGATAATTCTAAAGGTTTCGAATCGGAATCGTCGAACAAAGGAGGTTATGGAAACGATTCATGCACATTTTAATGAACTCACGGAAATGGCTACGAGTATACCGACTTGGAACCGGTCACACTTACTTAAACTTCCCAAACCCCATCATCGGTGAACAAACAAGCCCCCTCGGCACTCGTCAACAAATGGAAAGGTTATTTGCTCCTCGTTCAGTGGCGATATTGATGAGCGTGCTCGGTGTATCCATTTGTTTCCTGCTCAACCACGATAATACTCTTATACGATACACACCTTACAACAACTCTTGTTGAAGAAGCACCACGGTTGACTCCACAACAGCGGTTGAACAAACCGCTTCCAACAATGATGAACCGGTGATGATGTTGAATGAAGTACCCCACTGCGATTTTGATCCAAATCGTTCTTTAACCCGTTTGCTAATGAGGCTGCTGCACCAGATGTCGCGGAATCTTCAACAAACCATTTGAATCCTCAAAATCTGCACAATGTATACCAACATCAACCCTCTACACATAGATGGACAAAAACCATCCTCTGGAAAATATTATTGGCAGCAACCCAATCCAACGGTCGTTCACGAGACAAGCGTCTTCCTCAGAGATGGTGAACATTGCATTTATGCACTCGCATTGTGCCTTGTCACGAACCTAAAACTATCAATTGGAGGCGCAATGACAAAGACAAGCTGGATTGAATCCATGCAAGAAGAACTCAACCAATTCAAGCGTCTTGAAGTATGAGGCTGGTTGAAAGACCAACGAGGGTCTCGTCATTGGTCTCAAATGGATTTGGAAAAACAAATTGGATCTTTGAAGGAAATGTTATCGAAATAAGTCGCGTCGGTGGCTAAGGGTTATCGTCGGGAAGAGGTATTGACTTTGAAGAATCTTTTGCTCGGTTTCGTCTTGAAAGGCAGTGTTCGGATATTTCTCGCGTTCGCGGCTCATATGAATATAACGGTCTTCCGGATGGATGTCAAAGCTGCGTTTCTGAATGGACAACAAAAGCGGTTTATGTCGGCCAACCGAAGGATTCGTTGATCCGCTAGCGTTCGAACCATGTCTACAAAGCGAACAAAGCTCTGTATGGTCTCAAACAAGCTCCTCGGGCATGATACGATAAGCTATCATCTTTCCTCATTGCCAATAATTTCACCAAAGGTTCGGTTGACCCTACTCTTTTCATACAATATCACGGGGAACATATCTTAATTGTTCAAATTTACGTGGATGACATCATTTTGGGTCTACACATAAAAAGTACTCAATCGCTTTTGCAAAACTAATGAAGAAAAATTTTGAAATGTCCATGATGGGTGAACTTACGTTCTTTCTAGGACTTTAAGTTCATCAATCACCCCGTGGTATTTTCTTCACGAGTCAGTCCAAATATGCCCTTGAATTGTTAGTGCACAAATTTGGAATGAAAACTTGTGACACTTATGCCACACCAATGGCTCATACCAAGAAGCTAGCATGTATTTGATTTACATGGGAAATTGGTAGACCCTACCAAATACCGTAGAATCATTGGGTCTCTCATGTATCTAACGACAGCAGGGACTGATATTGTCTTTGCCATTTATCTTTGCTCCGTTATCGATCGCGACCAAGCTGAAACCCACCTCTCGAGGCTAAAGAATCCTCCGATACATAAAGGGAACCATTAATTTGGGGATCCGGTACGGTCCAGAAGGATTCTAGTTTTGAACTAATCGCTTTTGACGTACTGACCCGCGCGAGGATGCTTAGACTCACGGAAAAGCACTACAGGAGCTTTACAATTTCTTGGTGATAAACTGGTGTCATGGCAATCGAAGAAGCGAGGATTGGCGTACATGTTATCCGAAGCGGTAATATGTAGCCATGGCGTGTTGTGCTCAAGTCATTTGGATGAGAACACAACTCAAAGACTATGGTTACGTATTTTTATAGAATCCCGATGTCTTTGCGACAATCAGGTGCCATTGCTATCTCGTGCAACTCGATTCGGCACTCGAAATCAAAGCACATCGATCTTCGTTATCATTTCATCAAGGACCACGTGGAGCAGTACTTTGTTGAATTATATTTTGTGGGTACGAATACCAATTGGCGGATCTTCTCACCAAAGCCTTGCTCCTGCTAGGTTTAATGAGTTGGTCCGGATTGGTATGAGGTGTTTGACTCAAGAGGTGGATGAACTCTAAAGCAGTCTTAAAAAGTCAAACACCAAAATCTCTTTTGAAAATATTATTTTCAAAAACAAAATACAAAAATATAAAACCTGATAAAACAACAAAAATATGCTTCTATCTATTTTTGAAACATTGCAAGTACAAATCTTGAGTCTTTCCGTCAACACTATAATCTTTCAAAACTTTTCAATATTTTTGATCAAGTGTTGAGGGGAAAAATAAATATTTAGCTTGTTTCAAAAACATCCGTGTACTTGCATGTTACTCAAAAATATGTTCGGTTTATCTTTTAAAATGGTGGTAAACTTTCACGGGTTAATGACACTCCTCGGACTAAAATTTATAACCTTTCATCATTTATTCAAAAGTCGAGGGGAGTGTCGTCATGTTTCTTTCCTAAAATCTTTTGTTTGGTAACCAAAATGGAAGTTAAAGGCTTTTAAATGAAAATGGAACCTCTTTTAAGGTAGAGGACTGGCTTTGCCAAAAGGTTAAAGTCATTGGCAAATTAATTGTAAAAACACCTTCCACCTAACTTTTTCATCACATTTATTACTCCTAACCAACATAATCATATAATTCGCCCAAATTCAAATCAATCCGTTCAAGTTTTGATCATCAATCGTAAGTTCTAAATTGTTTTGCGTTTGATAACGTTTTTAAACAAGGATTTTTGATTTTCAAGCGAATCCAGCGGTTAAACTCTCGTATATAGTTGATTTTGAAAATTGTTTATCGCCTACTGCGTAAGAACACATTGGGTGTTTATCATACCTATGTGTTTGAGGTTGAAAGATAAATGGTCAAAAGCGTTTCTTTAACATCAAGGATACTATGCTTATCCTCAATTCCACCCGAAACACGAATTGATGGTAAATTTCATTAATTTGAATTAGGGTTCTTGAGTCGATTTGGGTGTTTTTCAAATGTGAAGGTTTTTGGTAGTTAAAAAGTTGTTGTGTGATGATGCTTTTATGATGAATTGATGATATCCATGCCTTAAAACAAGCCCGAAACACTAATGATGATAAATTAGTAACTAGGGTTTAATGTTCTTAGGTTTGGGTATTCCCATGAATTTATTCAACTGCGTTTTGGATGTTAAAACTTGGTTATTAGACTCTCACAACACCTAAGACCTACGAAACATTCGTTTGATTTGTGCAGCTATTCCTATGGCTAGAAATCATAATTAATTCTTAAACTCTAGGGTTTAAGTGACTTACGCCTGTATGACTTTCTGTAATGCTGTATCGAAAGTGTTTCATGCCATAATTTGTTTTTTCAAAATGACTATACATGTTAAGATTAACGCAATGATATGATGACTTTATTTTTAGGCACTTACATAAAACTCAGAATCAAGGTCCTTGTTACTCACGCATAAGGATCACCTTACAGCGTAGAAAGTTACTTGGCGTAAGAGAAATCTTCGCGGCGTAACTATCTGGCAGCGTAAGGTTCTACAAAGGGACCTACTGGCATTATCACATGAGGATATGCGCTTGATGACCTCCTCGCATAATCTACTCTTTCAGTAAAGCCTTACGGCGTAAGGTTTATATCACAGCCTACGCGTAAGATCCATGCTTGGGTCCCCTTTTCCTACGCATAACATTTCTTGCAGCGTAAGTAAAGGATCCTCTTACGCATAAGCTTGCACGCGCATACCTTCTCCTGTTTAGCGTAACTTTGCCATATCTACGCTTAAGCTTGATCAAACCTTCATTTTGAATTGTTAGCGTGCAAACTTGTAAATAAATGAATCATAACGTCACGAATCCAATAATGTCACTAATAAACTTAAATGTATAATGTGTTGTGAAAATATGTGATAACATAAACTTTAAAACTTAAAGTTAACTAACTCGCGAAACATTTCGTCATTGAACTATTGGACATACAAGTGACTTAGGACTCGTAACAATCAATGACCTGATACATTCAATAATTAGACAATAAAACCTTCGTTGACTAACATTATGTCTTCGATATGTTGGTTCTTTTGGCTAATGAAAATTATTTCGATCACGACATAGTTGCTCAAATGAATGTGGATACACACGAGGTTCTCACAATTGCGATATCTTCCCTAATGGCTATCTAAGATTGAAGAACAATTGTTGACTTTGAAACCCTCACGTAATTTCCATCTTCTGCTTGATTGCGGATATTTTAAAGAATCATCCCTACGAACATGCTCTCACACTCTGATCTGCAGGAGATCTACATACAACAATTAAGAATTCAATGCAAAGGATCAAAGGTCAAATCGGTGAAAATCAGGACGTTAAATCACAAACAAATCACCATCACACATGCAGTTCTGGGCGTTCTTCTTATTCACGATATCGAGCCAACCGAAGCTTCTATGCCACACCTCTGAAGAGGCGGTGCTTTTCACGATGGATATGGCTATGATGAGGCTTCAGGAATTATCACTAAGCATTCTCATGTGGATCTTAAGAACATTCCTCAACCGTGGAGAACCCTCTACATCATCATCATACAGAAGTCGGTATCTACAGTGCGTGGCCGGTGGCTATGAGCATCCAAGCTCTTGATGGCAAACGCAAATATTTAGCTGGTCATTAATCAACAAGAGGACATCGAAATTGGCTCATGATATGGGATGACATGATGTCTATTCTCAAAAGCTTGGCTCAAAGATTCCCGGATACACTGATCGAGGCACGGACTTCATCCACGATATTCCCCGAGGCTCAAATGACCACGACAATCTTGCGACATGTTGGTGGAACCCATCCTATCGATCGAGAATCAAGAATCGTCAACAAAGAAACATGGTCTTTGTGTTACTGATCACCTTCGACTAATGAAATTAAAAGCTTGAAACATACAAAAGGTATATTGTAGCGATAGAGAAGGCAAGTTGGTCATCTCGATGAAAAGTCTTACGGAACACCTATCACGGAGAGGAACGAGAAGAAGTGGGAAGTTTGCAAACCGAAAGTCGAGGATAATCCCAAAGAGGAATCCTCCATGAAAAGAACATTTTCCTCTAAGGGCTACTTCTATTCCCATTCACGAATTAGAAACTTCACTTGAGAGCTTGTGGACAAGCTCAGAACTACAATCGGGCGAAGAGATCTTCTACTCGAATGCGAGCGAAGAAGAACCTCAACATGACAAACCTCCAAGTCCACGTGGTGCAAAGAAAAGGGAAGACTCACGTACTTGTGCCTTATGAAGAAGCTGGATGAAGAGCGGCTGGATATTTCATACAGGAAGAGTTCAAATTCCTTAGACTCCAACCCGCGTGGAAAAAGAATTTGCAAAAGATCAAATAGGTGGCCCCGGAGGGGCAAGTGGTGCTTGACTCAACCTTCACCACGGATCCACGATGCGGTTAATCGACCCGATAAGGGATCGGGTGCCTTTAGACAACAACAAAAGCCCGTGGAAGAAACTGAGCATGACTTTGAGGAACCGCAAGATAAAAAGAAAAGTCGAGATGAGGGGTGAAAAGCAAAGAAAAGATTTGCGGCATGAAAAGATGAAGAAAAGAAAAGTCCGGAGATGATGCGATTATGATAAGTTTACGCTAGCGACAATCCTTGCTCGGAGGAGAAAACCTCTGCACCTCAAAGGATCCATAGTTTCCTCATGTCTCTTCATCATCAGATATCTTCTCATTCTTCACCACCACCATCAAAAAAGATCAACCAAATCAACATCCAAATGGGCAAAGAAAGCCACCACCGATCTTGGATTTCTCATACTCATAAAAAATTGTGAATGCGGTCAAACAGGTTAGAAAGAAAGACATGCTTTACAAAAAGCTAAATTTTATTGATGACCGATTAACATTTTCATGATGAGAATGACAAGATGCAAGTTGAAAGGAAGTATGTCAGACATGAAGATGATCTTCAATGGAGCATGGCGAGATGATAAAGGATACACTCACAAGTTCTTGGAGTGCGTTCGAAGCGACAAAGGAGATGTATGCAGACAACTTTATCGAATCTCTTACATTTAGCCAAGCAAGCCATGAAATCAACTCAGATGAATTTGAGAATCAATCAATTGAAACTACAATCTTCGAGATGATGAATTTGTGAACCTAGTAGCCCAAATGTCAAAACGCTCACGCAAGTTTGCCTCCCACGAAGCTAAAGTTGTTTGAAGCATTCTTTGAATACCAACTCAAGTCATCATTCGAGAAGGTAAAAGGCCTAAACGTTCAAGAGATGACGAAGACAAAGATCAAGATATAGGATAAGGAGCCTAAGCAGCGCAAAGAAGTCACGGTGGAATCACCACTTCATACTTCAATGCGGCCTCACCCCAAAGGACTCCGGCTCAACAAAGTTCTCCTCCTGCGCTCTTAGATCAACCTCGGGGATTACGAGACACCACCCGACTTCAATGGAAACCCGGTGACCACTTTATCACTGCGGGTGGTGACGATGAAGGTGATGAGCCCCGACAACAACCCTTCTCCCAGACAAAGTCGAAACCGCGGAATCCTCATCTAGGCCTAAGAAAAGAAGAAGAAGCCGTGGCGTCCTATCTGGCTAGATGAAGATAACCTGAAGGAATTTGAATGGTTTTCTACACTTGTTAATTCCACTCCCTACCAATTTGAAGGTCAAGAGGTTAAAAATGTAGTACATTTTGAGCATCACGAAATTTCTACAAGAAAATTTCCGTGTGAAGAAAATGCCAATCCGAGTTGAAGGTCAAAAGAATGAAGCATTTCAACTTCTAAAGACAAATTTCGAGAAAGTGCCATCGAGGTAGAATATCACCTTGATAATATTGCACGAGCCATGTCTAACAACATGGATTGGCTCGAAGCAAACATCGACTTCACTCAGCGGACAATCCTCCATATTACACGCACGGGTCTAAACCTCTCTACAATTGGCCAACCTGCGATAGGATTCCATTGAGATGTAACTTCAACAAAGACTTGGAATTTCTTCTACTTGGTGGCGATGGTTCAAGGAAATATGCTACATCGTTGACACTTCCATTCTAGCTGACCATATATCAGGCGGATAGCTATCGAGGAAAGAGCTAATCACTTGTTCTCCAACAAAGTGGAAGCATAACGACCAGAGATGCAATGTCTGAGGATTCATCATTGGCGGCGCCGAAGAATCTACTACAAGGCTGCCGGTCGAGTCTCAACATGCTTGTTTACTAAAAATATCGTTGCCATCAAACACGTTTATCTTTCGTCTAAATGGGATTACACCTTTCTCAAGAATATTGTGGTCAAAAGACAAGACGAAATAGATTATGCATTCTCTGAGAGACTTTTGAGAATTTGTCTATCAAAGACATTGAAGACATGTTACTTGAAATGCGGAGTGCGCATAGACAATTTTCAACCGAAATACAACTTGAATTCATCATCATTGCTCATCTTCATTAGGCATATAGTCATCAAAGAGCGTGTAGAAGATCTCACGACTGCGATTGAATCTTGTCGGACCGTGTCAACTTCACTCCACCGCGGCTTGATCTTCCCGACATCAACGGCTCTCCACAATGTACACCTCACAAGCAAACCATTTTTACACGTCGCTATGTATTGCTTGATGGCGTGCGAGAGATCTTCACAAAAGTCCGCTTTGAAGTTGGATATTCTGGATTGAAACGCCGGTTGGAAGGATATACATCGAGAAGATTGGGTCTCTAGCGATGGAATTCTCATGATCGAAGGGATGTGAAAGGGATCATCGCGATGATTGATGAGACGGTTGTATCGAAGGATCGATTAAATTTGAAAGCTATGTTGGAGGTCGATCGAGTTAACACATCACCATTTCAACGCCCGATTCACCTCCTGGCAACATCTCGGACTACGTACTCCTGTTGCTTCTTTCATTATAAATTTGGATGTATGATTTATTATGTCGATGGCTTGTGCACATATTACGGTGTACAACCCGTACTTGTAAATAAAGGACCGCAATGGTAAGCGGGATGCCACAATCCTTATAAAAAGGGCGAAAGCTTCTTACTTTTGAGTAAAACCTATCAAACCTTTCACTTTTCAAGGTTTTGCTCAAAAGAACAAGTACTTCCCCATATGATTTTCAAAACCTCAACCGTTTATATCACTTTCGTTGAGGGAGTACTTGACTTAAACTTTGTTCGTGACAAATTGTTCAGTGGTCATTCTTCCGCAACTTTTCGAAATGGTAATATTTATTCTCAACTTTTCAAAAATAACAGGTTTATATGCCATTTTGGGGAGAAAATATCGTGATAAGAAATATGTTGTGTTTTGCTATATGAACTCTGTGTGAAAGACTTTAACAGAATTGTGAGATCTTAAGCTGTTAGTAACTTCGAAAAGACTTTGTCAGGGCGGGTAATAATTTCAAGCTAGTTAAGCTAGTGATGTAAGCGTGTCTCGCAAGGACTTGTCCGAGTAGAATGTACCATTCGAGAAACTCTTGGTAGACATAAACCTTTGGCGGGTTTGACAACCTTTCGAGGTTTGTCCACACCTTCAAGATAGTTATCAGATCTAGTTGTCACCTAAAGGCGATAATACAACTCTTTAACTATGCCCACGTAACCGTGTCTGGCGGGAATGTCTATCTTGAGTCAATCAATTCAAAGTGCGCCTTCTCCTCAGGCAATCTCTTTAAACTCTAAAGCACATGTAGGAGGGAGTATTTTTCTAAAAGATAAAACTCTCCTGATGGTTCAAACATGTTTTCATTTACAAACACTTTCAGAGATTTTCTTGAAAATGGTTTTATGGCAATGGAGTTATAAGGTGATTAAGGTTAGGAATAAGTCGTCCTATGATCCTTGAGGCCAGGAGGATCTACCCTGAGGACACAATAGTTAGAATTAGAATTCCTTAGGTATGATTATAAAAAGGAGAAATGAGAATCGGAGAAAGAAGGAGTTGAAGAATTAAAAGAAATGCAAAGAAAATGGTGAAAAGAAATAGCCCTCAGTTATTCAACTTAGGGCGGGGACAGGTTTCAATTCATATGCTCTTGGTTGTCACTAGATGACACTATTGAAAGAAGAAGATAAAAGTCGTCATGGACCCGTCATGGCACTAAACCTTCTTGGCGCACTCGGTCTTCTCTAGCCACAGATTCATCGTGTTAGGTCGTTTCATCACACAGTTTCGTTATTCTCGTCGAGAACTAACCCTCTTTAAACTTTATCGGATTCTTTGGTATCAAGCGGTCTAAGAGGTGAGGAGATTGAGAAGGTACAGACCTCCGCCTCCTAGTCTCAGCTTGTAAGCGCTTATTACTAAAAGTCTTATGAAAGCAGGCATTTATCAAAGTTCTAATCTCTCTTCGAGTACACTTGAACTTCATCCGATCTTCCAACGTCAAAGAGCATGTCACGTTACACTTCATACTACAATAAAGAACATCACTTCATTATCGAGAACTGACGTACATTATCATCGCAACTGGCCTTAGCAATCAGTCATTTAATGAGTTATCATAGGTGAGTAATACTCATTATTTTTGTACAATCTAAAGCTGCAAAATGCGAAAAAAACACTTTCGAGAAACAAAACAAATCAAAATGATCACAAATCGATTGTTTGTGTTTTAAATGCAAAAATATCAAAATCAGATGAAAAATGATCTTTTCAAGTTTGATAAACCTAAAATTACGCAAAATTGCTAAGCAGTTTAGTCCCCAAGTCTTCGCATAAGGTTACGCCTAAGTTTTCTCAGTTGTCAAATCTAGTCCCACTAATTCAAAATGTGGAATTTTATCATTCAAGGGTGGCCTGAAATATTCTAAGTTGTAAAAAATGGTCCTTGAATGATTATTTGGTCAAATGGCATAAAAGGTCCTTAAACTTTGAAAAATTGCAAATATAGTCCTTGGACATTATTAAAATGGAATTTTATGCAAAAGTGGTCCATGTCTATTCATTTTATAAGCAAGTTTGGTCCTTGTGAGAAGCGTGGAAATCTCGGTCAAAAGTGTCAAGTTCAGTCCTCAAAGTTTGGTGAAATTACATTTTTGGTCCTTGATATTAATACAAAGCCGGACTGCAGGATACTTTGTTATCGCATCGACACCGAAACACATCATGACATGACAACAACCAACATTTGGCCCAAACCCAACCCCCCAGATATATTTTATTTAGCTCCGTCAGCAAAGAGTCAAAGTCCCACCACAAACGGCAGCCTAAAACCCTTCTCCTCGGCTCTCCCTAGCGAGGCACCCGGCCCAAAACCGGTCATGGTTTCCACCCTTTCTCAACCCCACTTACCTTGTCCCTCCACCTCCACTAACACCCAAGACTCTTAATTGATTGAAACCAACTCCAATTAAACATGGCATTCAAACTCAGAAGAATTTGGCGCAAAATCCAAGTGGGCCTGATATGATGGTTTAACCAATCAATGGCTCGAAGTGGTGGGATAATGAGATTCAGGTCATGATTGAGTCATAAAAGTCTATAAAGAGGAGCTTAGATGGATTGTATCAGAGTATCTAGTGTAATTTCAATTTCTTAATGTCGTTTTAAGTATTTTCAAGTTTCATTGTATTTTAAAGCTTTCCAAGCATTCTGTTTAAGTTTTTCAAGTGTATTGTGAATCTCTTTGTCAATTACAAGTTTTAAAGTCAATTCGGTTTATGCAATTTTTCCTTAGAAAATCTCATATGCTTCAAATGTTGTTTTTAGTTGTTTGTATGGACTGAGTTAGCTCATATAAGCTCCTACAAAAGCTTCCAAGCTTTTAGAAACAATAAAATACAGTTTAGTAGCAAAAGTCAAAAATCACCAAAAATACAAATTAAATAGTTAAAAAATCAAAAATCATATGGAAGTGATGTACACAATTTGGAGCGAGGTGAATTATGGATGGCCTTGGGGTTAGTGGCTTAGTGGTAAGCCTTAGGATTGTTCTTGGTTCCTAGTTCTTAGTTTAGGTTGGATAGCCATCTTGTAAGCCTTTGTTCAATTTTTGCATTTCAACTGTTTTAATTGTTTTAGTGATTGTAATCTTTGTGTTTTATTGTTCACTAGCTATATTTAAGTGTATTTAAGCTTTAAAATCAGTTGGTTAATCTTTTAAATTTGTAGTTTCATTCTAACAGTTAAAACAGCTTAAGTCTTAATTCTTGTGTTTCATATTGTAAAACTGTTGGTTCATGTTTATTTAATCTCATATAATGATATTATAAGGTCTATAGTCAGTCTCATGGTTCTAATTTGTGATTTGCCTTGAAAATCTTCAAATAGGTTTCAATAAGGTGTGTTTGGTTTACTTTGTTTATTTGTGCTCAAAGTGCTCAATTCAGTGTTATTACTTGCTCGTGTCACCTTTGGTTCAATTAGTTCAAACAATCAAAAACACAGTTCTTGTTTCATCATAAGTAAAAATCTCTTTTGATCATATGCCATTTTTAACTTCTTTATTTGGATGTTAGTAATTCATGACCATGGATTTGTGTTTATAAGTTGTTTATATTGATCAAATGGAGTCTTATTTCAACAACATACATATTGATTAGCTTAAAAGTCAGTTCAAAGTTCATCTTGGTCAAACCTTTAGTTCTTCTTAAAAGTCAAAAGTTCTTGATTGAGTCGTTTTGAATAAAAAGATAATTTTATTGTGTGTTCAATATTGAGACTTAGCTTAAAAAGCTCTTAGGAATTGTTAAAGTTAGGTTGCTATCTAAATTAGAAAATAATAGATCTCTTTGAATCAACTTATAAAGTGCTCATTTTCTAGCTTTTTGTGGATACTTGTTCTGACCTACCATTACTTACATTACTTGATGAATGGCACCATTTTGAAAAGCTTTTGAGGCTTAATTGTTGGTTTTATCTTGTGATCTTTGGTTCTTTGGGTAGCCAACAGTCATCTGTGAGTCCCAAGCTTAAGTTTTCCTTTTTTAGCTTATTTGCTAGGGCTGCAATAAGTCCTAAGCTTGTCCCATTTATGTGTTTAGCATAAGTGCTTATTTGTTTGTTCTTGGCTTTTCAGTGTGCTTATTTTTATCTTTTAGCTTCAATTGAGTAGTTTTTAGCTTATTTAATCTTTTGTTTCAGCTTGTAACCTTGTTTGAGCTTATATCTCCAAAAATAAGCTCATTAAGCCAACTGTTGGCTCATAAGCTACTCAAAGCTTATTTTTATTTGTAAAATTTTTGTGTTTGTTAAAGTTTCATTATATCAGTAGTAAAGTAGTTTTCAAAAAGAAAATCAGAAAAACATCAATTTAAAAATAGTGATAGTGTTTATTTAATAGGTTTTAGCTTTTGAATTTTTCTTTCTTATTATTATTAAGCAAATCTTGTTTTATACTTTTCTTAGTATTCTGTCATCATATATAGTATTTTTAGAAAAAGTTTCATAATTTTCCTAATCTTTTTAGTATTTATTATAATTTTAAATAGTTAAAAATAGTAATTAATTAGTAATAAATAATTAAAAGCATAAAAAAATATCTTTTCAATTTTAAAATTAGTTTTATCATATTTTACATTTTTCCAAGTTAAAATTTCATTTTTCCAGATTTATTTTATATTTTCTAGTATTTAAGTGTATTTTAAATAGTAATTAATTAGTAATAATTAGATAAAAGTGTGAAAAATATATTTTTAGTTTTAAAATTAGTTTTATAATATTTTAGATTTTTCTGAATCATAATCTTATTTTTCTAGCCTTATTTCATATTTTTCTTTTATTTTAGGTTATTTTTAAATAGTTAAAATAGTCTTTAATTAATAATAATTAATTAAATAGTGTTAAAAATAATTTTCTTTTTCTAATAAATTTTATTTTATTTTAGGATTTCAAAATGTGTTTTATATTTTTAGGTCTTTTATTTCTTAAATTTCACTTTTTATTTTATGCGTTCGTAGTTTTAAATACTTTTTCGTTTCTTTTTATCGATTGTTGTGCTTTCCAATTCGTGATTCCATTCCATTCCAATCAATGCGTAGTGTAATCTCTCAATCTAAAACCTTTACTTGATCACTATCCTTAGTGATCATTCTATCATCGAGTTTGTTGTTTACACCACATTGAGTCTCCGTGGGACTTAACGACGGGAATTCATTATATTCTCGACTTCATTGCATTCGTGTTTAAACTGTTTTAAGTTTTCTACGGTTCGGCCATTCACAAGTGGCGGCTTGTGTGATGAAAGAAACTTGACGGTTTAGCACCAATCATTTTTTGGCTACTTGTGAGAAGGAGCTTTAAGCGTGTGTTAAGCATTTTGGACCATTCTTGCACATACCCCACCATTTTGTAAAAGTTTTTTGTAAAGTTATATAAAAATATCAAAAAGTTCATTAACACTTTTCCTAAAGTGTTAAAACACCAAAAACATTACAAAACAACAAAACAATGGGCGTTTTCTATCTTGTATTTTCTTTGAGGTGATTCTTAAAGAGATCTGATTTGGTTAAGCGAGACGATACCAAAAATATTGTCCAAAAGTTTTTAACCCATGCACAAATCATACCTACGTCTTTTCATTGGTACTTAATATATACATAAAATCAACCACAAAATCAAGAAGACACCAGCTGGGGTGTGACCATAATAAGTTCCGAACATGATTTAAAACTTGCCTTTGTGTCCTTGTGATTTGGTGTACCTTTTTCAAAAAAGCCATTTCATTTGTGATTATTGGTTAAGTTCACTTGTCGTTTTGCCTCATTTTGTTTTGAAAATTGATTTTTATATTTAGTGCATGCTTTTCGTTCTTCCAGTTCTACAAGTCCACTTTCGAACTTGGAAAGATTCCGTAGGCGTAGAGGACGTTGAGCTCGCCGTGGTGAGGAACGTCTACCACCACCACCACCGTAATGGCGAGAAGACAAGCGATGAATGAGCTTCTCCAAGCACCCATCGAGGGTTACGGAGATGCTTATTGTTGTTCCGGCCATCGTGGCGACACTTTGAGCTCAAACGGGTTGCTTAATCGGTAACCCAAAGCCAATTCTATGGTTTTGAGCGGGATGATCCTCATGCACACATTCGATGGTTTAACAAGATTGCATCTACCATCAAGTACAAGAATGTCCCACATGAAGCTATTAAGCTTTACATTCTTTCCCATTTTCTCTAGAGGGACAAGCCGAATTGGCGAGAAACAACCCTCGTTCTATTGAGACATGGGAAGATCTAGTCACCAAGTTAGTTACGAGTTCTATCCTCCATCGAACCACAAGTCTTAAGAATGAGATAATGAAATTTTCTGAGAGATTTGATGAATCATTCGGGGAGGCATGGGATCGTTACAAAGAGTTGCTTCGCAAGTTTCCGCATCACGGTTTTACGAAGTTAATGCAAATGGATACTTTCTATAATGGTGCGGACAAGGACTGTCAAGACTCTTTGAATGCCTCCGTGGTAATTTCTGAGCAAGACCACAAAAGAGGCCTTGCAAATCATTGAGAACATCTCGAGTCCAGGTCCCTTTCCAGAGCAAGAACATATGGTCTCATCTTTGGACCTTCTTCTTCTACATCTCCTGAGTACATCTACACCGATGCTAAGATTGAAAAACTCACAGACATTGTTCGGGCTTTGGTTCTTGCTAGCCAGAAGAAAGTGACCTTCACTCAAACACCAACACATGGTGAAGTGAAGAAAGTTGAGAGTTGTGTTACTTGTGGTGGTCCTCATGCATACAATTTACGTATATAACGCCACCGATGGTAGTCCATTTGAAGCCAATGCTCTAGCCGGTAGTTCACATCAGGGAGGTAATCAATACCGTCCTCAGAATGAACCACACTACCGATGCTAACACTAATCGAGCACCACCGGTTTTAACGAATCCATAACATGCAAAAGCAGGAATCGAACCAACCTAGAATGCACCAAGGTTACCAAAACCAAGGTAATTTCTATTCTGCACCAAATCAAGGTTTCCAACATCAAGGGAACCTTCATCAAAACAACAACTGTCGAGGGGAATCAATTTCATGGGAATATGAATCCTAATGGGGGAATTTTCAAAACCAAGGCCCTAATCCTAATATTAGAGGCGAGAATTTTCCTAATCCATTCCATCCATTGTTCCAACTGGACCATCATCGATGAGTTGTTTGAAACAATTCATGAAATCCCAAGATGAAATGAGCAGGTTGTTTGTCAGTACCGGTCGGACTGATCTTAAGAAGTCTTTAAATGATCAACCCTCGGGCTCAGGAAAACTTTCGAGCAACACGATAACGACCCGGGGGCGTGCTAAAGGCGTCTAGCAGCAGAGTGGTGTTTCATATGATGGACCCGCTATTCCTACTACCTCTTCTTCTTCTCTCCCGAAGGTAGTAGAAAGTGAACCTAGGACACATAATGGACCTACGACTCCAATGCCTCATCCACTAGGAGAAATGAGTCAAGTTATCAAGGATACTTCCTTCCATTATCAAGGAGGAACCAATGATGTCCAGCCTCAAGTTGTCCAAACCCAAGTCTAATCAAGGAGTTGTTTTGAACCTCCAGTAGCTCCGTTGAAAACCAAATCCAATCTTCTATTCCTTACCCATCACGTTTGAATGAGCAAAAGCTCCGCGAGAAAGCCAGTCATCAAATGGACAAATTTTTCCAAATTTTCCAAGAGTTACATTTTTGACATAAGCTTTTGCGGATGCTTTATCATCTTGATGCCCAAGTTGCATCGACTCTCAAGCACATGTTAACCAATAAGGAAAAGCTGTTTGAAATGGCTAAAACTCCTCTTACGCAGGCTTTCGGCAGTTATTACGAAGAAGCTTCTGAAAAGCTTGGAGATCACCGGGAAATTTCTCCTACCGTGTATTTCCCAGAATGGTTGAATGCTTTGCCCCAGATCTTGGTGCAAGCATAAACGATGCCTTATTGATGTGGAAGAAACTTTCTCTTCGGAACTTACTCCTACATGCATGACTCTCGAGCTGCGGTCGTTCCATATCCGTCCTCTTGGCATTGCGAGGGGCGTATTTGAAAGTAGGAAAGTTCCATTTTCGGTGACGTTGGTTGTTGATTTTGATGCCGATCATCGGGTTCCTCTCATTGTTGGTCGAGGATTCACGAGCGTGGCCGTACTCTCATAGATGTATTTGGCAGAAATCACATTACATGTTGGTAATGAAGGCAGAACCTTCAACCTTGATCAAACTTCGAGGTACTCGCAAACTATGATTCACGAATCGGTTAACCGAATAGATATCATTGATGTTGCTTCCGAAGAGTACTCTCAAGAAGTTCTTGGTTATTCTCATAATTCTGTGAGTGGGGATCCCGCCACATCTTCTCAACCTATCATAGCCAATTCTACCCCTTCTATCACTCCTTTTGAAGGAAGAGACTTCATCTTGGAAGAGATTGAAGCATACTTGGCTAGTGATTCTGTTCCATGGGAAATTGATCACGCTCTAATTGACATTGAGGGGGACATACTTCTTATTGAGAAGTTGCTTAATGGTGATCCATCATCCCCCTACTAGTGATTCATCAGGGATGAGATTAATCAAAATGAGATTAATCAGGAGGAGATATTCTTCTAAAGAAGTTGTTAAATCAGGACACTTCTCCTCCTCACCCTCCCATCAAACTTCATAACAAGGAAGTCAAGTCAGGTTAAGCTGAAGAATTTGGAGGTTGAGCTTCCTTGGACCTCCTCATCTCGTAGTATGCATTTCTTGAGGGTGATGATAAATTACCCGTCATTATTGCTCGAGATTTGAGCAAAAATGAAAAAGCTGCTCATCAGAGATCTTGAAGTCACACAAGCAAGAAATTGCTTGGAAACTCTCCGACATTAAGGGTATCAACCTGAAGGTTTTGTACTCACAAAATCTTAATGGAGGATGACTTCAAACCAGCATTCAACATCGAGAGAAGAGTGAATCCAAAAATCCATGATGTTATCAAACAGGAGGTTATCAAACTTCTTGATGCAGGATTGATTTACCCGATCTCGAGATAGTCCTTGGTTAGCCCATTCATTGTGTTCAGAAAAAGGGTGGCATTACTTTGTCACAAATGAAGATAACGAGTTAATTCCAACTCGGATTCTGCGGTTAGCGGATGGCGTGACGTGCATTGACTATCGTAAAGTTGAATGGCGCCACCGAAGTATAAAGACCATTTTCCTCTACCCTTCATGGACGGATGCTTGAGAGATTAGCGGGGAATGGGAATACTATTGCTTCCTTGATGGTTTCTCTCGGGTTATTTTCAGATCCCTATTGATCCATTGGATCAAGAAGGACCACATTCACACTGCCCATACGGAACTTTTGCCTACAAGCGTATGCCTTTTGGCTTGTGCAATGCTCGAGCACGCGTTCCAACGATGTATGATGGCCATTTTCCACGACATGATCGGGAAACAATGGAGGTGTTTATGGATGACTTCTCGGTCATTGGGGATTCGTTTCAAACATGTCTCTCCCATTTAGAAAAATGCTTCAAAGGTGTGAAGACACCAATCTTTGTCTAAATTGGGAGAAAAGCCACTTTATGGTCAAAGAAGGCATAGTCCTGGGCCATAAAATTTCAAAAAACGGGATTGAGGTAGATAGAGCAAAAGTTGATGTTATTACTAAAAGCTGCCTCATCCTGCTACGAAAAGGTATTACAGGAGTTTTTAGGTCATGCGGTTTCTATCTCGATTCATACAAGATTTTTCTAAAATCGCCCGGCCTATGTTAACCCATCTTTTGAAAAGGATGCTCCTTTTATCTTTTCACCTGAGTACATCGAAGCTTTTGAAACATTGAAGAAAAAACTTCTGCAAGCACCCATTCTCGTTGCTCCGTTGGGACTTGCCTTTTGAGCTCATGTGCGTGCAAGTGATTTTGCTATCGGTCCTTAGGGCATGAAGAACTTCAAAGCATTTTCAGCCTATCACACTCGCAAGTAAGACAATGGTGAAGCTCAAACCCATTACACCACCACAGAAAAAGAGCTATTAGCCGTGGTGTATGCATTTGAGAAGTTTTGACCATACTTAATCTTGACCAAATGCGTGGTGTATACGGATCACTTCGGCTCTTAAATATCTTTTGCAAAACAAGATGCAAAGCGAGATTGCTCCGTTGGGTTCTCCTCCTCGGGAATTTGATATCATCATACGTGATAAAAAGGTGAGAGCACAGCTGGCGATCATCGTCTGATTAGAAAACCCTCACCAAGATGTTTTGAGACAGAAAGGAAATAAATGAAACATTTCCTCTCGAGACACTCAATGTGGTTTCTTTTCGTGGAAACTCTTCTACCCCATGGTTTCTGACTTTGCAAATTACCATGCGGGTAACTTCATTAATGAAAGGGATGTCGACCCAGCCCAGAAGAACAAATTCTTCAAAGATGTTAAACATTACTTAGGACGACCCACTACTTATTCAAAATCTTTGCGGATCAAGTCATCCGACGGTGTGTTTATGGACAAGAAGCTCTTGACATTCTAAAAGCTTGCCATGCTTGGACCCGCACGGGGCCATCATAGTCCCACCAGCCAAAAGGTGTTTGATTCGGGGTTTTATTGGCCCACTATCTATAAGGATGCCCACGATTTTGTCAAACACCTGTGCGCTTGTCAGCGTCATGGAAATATCTCAAAGAAATGAAATGCCACAAAATGCCATTCAAGTTTGTGAGATATTTGACATCTGGGGTATTGACTTTATGGGGCCATTTCCATCTTCTCGAAGTAACAAATACATACTCGGTAGCATTGACTATTTGTCAAAATGGGTTGAAGCGAAAGCTTTACCTACAAATGATGCCCGAGTAGTTGTGAAATTGTTGAAATCTCTTTTTGGGTTTGGAACTCCTCGTGCTATAATGCGTGATCGTGGTAATTTTACATTTTTGTAATGACCAATTTGATCGAGTCATGCAAAGTATGGTGTTACTCACCGTCTATCTATGTATACCACCCCAAACAAGTGGCAGGTGGAAGTTTCAAACCGTGGTATTAAAAGAATCCTTAGCAGAAAGCGAGGGTAGAAAATCGTGCATCACTGGTGGATAAACTTGATGGCGCACTCTGGGCTTTAAATGCGGCTTTACAAAACACCCATCGGGTGCACTCCATACAAGCTAAGTTATGCGGAAGGCATGTCATCTTCCGATTGAGTTAGAGCACAAGGCATATTGGGCCTTAAAACATGCAAACTTCGATATACTGAGCGGTGGTGATCATAGAAAAGTTCAAATGAATGAATTAATTGAACCGTGATCAAACTTACGAGAACTCTTTGATCTACAAGCATAAGACAAAGAAGATTCATGACTCTAAAATCAAGAACCGCGTTTTCAACGTTGGTGATCGTCCTTCTTTTTCAATTCAAGATTGAAGATTTTCTCGAGCTCAAGTCCGTTGGTGCGGTCCATTCACCATTGCTAAGGTTTATCCTTATGGTACCATTGAGTTATCTCAACCCGATGGTCCTAATTTTAAAGTGAATGGTCATCGAGTGAAGCATTATTTTGGAGAGGACATTCCTCCTGTGGTTGTCCCGTTCTACAAACCTTCCCATGAACCAATGAATGGGGATCAGTCAAGCTAATGACTCGGAATCAAAACAAATAGCACACACCATATGGGTTTTCACCCGTATTTACGTCTTCTTTCTCTGTTTCTACCACCCTAGTGTGGGGAGTTGCCCCACTTTATTGTATATAAAATCTTTTCAAAAAAATAATAAAAAATAATAATCTTTTCCAAATAAAAGGCGTAGTATTTCCCTTTTAAGGTTTTTAGTTTCTGCACCTCGCGGTACTTTGAATATTGAGGGAAATATTCATTTCTAAGTGTGGGGGAGAATTCTCACGAATTTTATCATATTTATCCACCCAATTCCGTTTTTTTGGCCAAAATTTTTTTGGAATAAGTGTTTTTCACTTATTCATCAATTGGTTATCGATCGCCATGTTTGATAAACAAAGGATTGGTTGATCCAGGGCAAAGCGGCTCTTGGTAAAATTTCTCAAATCCGTTTATATGGCTTGCCTCAAAATTGTATATGGTTCTCACTCACCATGTCCTAAAAAGTGAAGAGTTGGCTAGCCCATAAGGTTGCGGCGTAGTAAAAGGCAAGAAAATCCATAATTGGTATTGACTCACCAAAAGATAATTATTCATTTATCTAAGTTGGCTAGTCAGAAGCAAGCGGCTTACGGTAAAGACAAATCAAATCCATTGAAAGCTTATGATTTGCTCAAAATCATTTGGTTATCATTGTACCAAGGTTCTTACTTGAACCGAAACATTTGGCTACTCCAGAAGTAATGGCTTTTGGTAAAGAGATTAAATCCATTAATTTTTCTCAAAACATTGCTAGGGACTAGCAATATCTTAGTGTGGGGATTGATGAGTGTCCAAATACTCATCATTTTTTATCTTGTTTAGAATGCAAAACATCGAAAACACTGAAACACATCAAAATGATAAAAATATCACAAACAAGTGTTTTATGTGTTTTAAATTAAAAAATATCAAAATCGGTGAAAAGCATATCAAGTTTGCATAATTGGCGAGTTTAGTCCCCAAGTTTAAAAGTTGTCAAAAACAGTCCACGGTATATCAAAATAAGAAAAATATCATTTAAGTCCTTAGGGATTCATAAAGTTGTCAAAACAAGTCCTTGAAATTTAAAAATTGCAAAATTACAACTTTAGTCCCTTAACTTTTAAAAATGGCAAAAATGGTCCTTAGACATTTAAAAATGGAAAATAATCATCATTGGTCCTTGTACTATTTATTTATGGCAGGTTTGGTCCTTGTAAGAACTTTGGAAGATTGGCAAGTTGGTCCCTTAACTTTGGAGAATTAGGTTTTAGTCCTTGGGTTATTTAGCTAACAAACCAAGCGGATCCTTTATATTATCTAGGCCCCAATCAATAAACCAACGGCCCAAATATTTAAAATGAAAAAAAACGCCCTCTTGTGGCTTCTTCTCCCTCATGGTTGTTTAAGCAAAACCCGATTGGTTTCACCACTTGTTTTCACCTCCCACCTCACCCCTAACACACTGTATACCATCCCTTTCCACCTACACACGACCACAGCAATTAATGCATCCCCACCATAGCAGGTTCTTGTAGCACTCCCAAAACCTCGTTTTGCTTTCCAAATCACTCCTACTCCATGACTACTTCACATATTGTCCCTTCCACCTCACATAACATCCCAAACTTCTTTAATTACTCGAACTATCTCAAACAACCTTATACACTTTTGGCCAAATCAAATTAAAGGCTAAGATTACTTTGACTCAATCAATGGCCAAGATAGTTGATGGGATATGATCGAAGCATGGGAGTCCTAAAAAGTCTATAAAGAAGGAATGGGAAGCAATGTGAAGAGTTATCTAGTCTAATTTAGTTTATTGTATGTCGTTTTAAGTTAATTTTCAAATAAAGTGTAATTTTAAGCTTCCAAAATCTTGTATTTATGTTTTCAAGTATATTTGAATCGTTTTTGTAATCAATTTCATTTTAAGTCTCATTTCAGTTTATGCAAAATCTTACTTTTTGATCAAATTCTCAAAATCTTGCAAATGATGGTTGTATTTGTTAAGGATTGAATAAGCCATATAAGCTCTCATATAGCTTATTAAAGCTTTACTTAAACCAGTTTAAGTTAAAACATAAAAATACCAAAATACCAAATAATTAGTGAAAAATCAAAAATCATTGGAAATGGTGTACACGATTTGGGCGAGGTGAATTATGGATGGCCTTGGGTTAGTGGCTTAGTGGTAAGCCTATAAGAGTGGTCTTGATCATTGGTTCTGTGATTTCAGTTGGATATCATTTGTAAGCCTTTTTGTTCATTTTTGCATTTCTCTTTTTTGTTTAGAAATTGTAATCTTTGTGTTTTATTGTTCACTAGTTATAATTAAGTGTATTTAAGCTTTTAAATCAGTTGGTTGTTCTATTAAATTTGTAGTTTATATAAGTTTCATTTGGACAGTTAAATTAGCATCATCATAATTCTTTTGTTTCATATTGTTATCTTGTTGGTTCATGTTTATTTAATCTCATATAATGATATTATAAGGTCTATAATCGATCTCATGGTTTTAATTTGTGATTAGCTTTGAAAAATCTTCAAATCAGTTTATTAAAGGTGTGTTTGGTTTACTTTGTTTAACTGTGCTCAAGAGTGTTCAAGTCAGTGCTATTACTTGCTTTGTGTCACACTTGGTCCAATTAGTTCAAACAAACCATATAATACAATCTTTGTTCATCATAAGTCAAAATTGCAAAAAATCTCATCTGCCATTCCTTTGTTGGATTTGGATGATTCATGGTCATGATCTTGTGTTTATAAGTTGTTAAAATTACTCAAATCAGTCTTATTTCACCCTAAAACAACATAATCGATTGAGTAGTAGTGATTCAAAGTTCATCTTGGTCAAACTTTTAGTTTTTCTTAAAAAGTCAAAATTTTCATTTGGGTCGTTTTTGATTAAAATAGATAATTTCACTTGTTGTTTAATATTGAGTTTTATCTTAAAAGCTTTTGGGAAACTAGAGTTTAGTTTCTAATCTTAATTAGAAAAATATAAGTTCACTCTTAATCATTATATTAGCTTTTAACTAGCTTATTTTGAGTACTGTTTGAAAATGGTGCCTGATACGCAGTTGGGTGGTCCAACTTGATAAGCTCACATAGAGCTTATTAGTTGCTCAAATCTTGTGATTTTTGGTTCTTTGGGAAGCTGACCTAGCCTTCTTGAGTTCCCAAGCTTAGTTTTCCATTTTGAAGCCTATTAGCTTATTTTGCACCTAGTTTTTGTCCCAACGTCGGTATATCTGACTCAGCTTAAACTGGCGGTGATTTGGTGCCATCTTCATAAGCTCACCAAAGCTCTCAGATTACCTATAGCTTTTGATCTTTGGCTGGGAAGCCAACCATCTTGACACACCTCAAGGCTTGTTTTGAGCTTGTGAGCTTATTTCACTAGCTTATTTTGGTCTTGAAAAAGTCCTCATGACTTTTGGTTATTCAGTTTAGTTCAAGTGCTTCTTGTCTTTTTTCTAGCTTATCAGTGTGCTTATCTTTGTCTTTTTGTTTTATTTGAGTAGCATTAGCTTATTTGTAGCTTATTTAACTTTTGTTTTGATTAACAAGCTTGTTTGAGCTTATTTCACAAGAAAAGCTCATAAGCAAATCTGGCTTATAAGCTTTTCATCTTGCTATTTTAAGTTTGTAAATTTTGTGTTTGTTAAAGTTTCATATTTTTAGTATTTAAGTAGTTCTCAAAATGAAAATCCAGAAAAACTTCATTTTAAAGCAGTGATAGTGTTTATTTAATAGGTTTTAGCTTTTTGATTTTTCTTTTCATCTTATTAATAAGCAAATCTAGTTTTTATATTTTTATTAGTTTTCTGTCACCTTAAGTTATTTTTAGAAAAAGTTTCACATTTTTCTCTATCTTTTTAGTATTTATTAGAATTTTAAATAGTTAAAAGTCTTAAATAATTAGTAATAAATAATTAAAAAGCATAAAAATATCTTTTCAGTTCTAAAATTAGTTTTATCATATTTTAGATTTTCCAAGTTAAAATTTCATTTTTTCGGTTTATTTTATATTTTCTAGAATTTAAGTGTATTTTAAATAATAATTAATTAGTAATAATTAGATAAAAAGGGTGAAAAATATATTTTTAATTTTAAAATTAGTTTTATAATATTTTAGATTTTTCTGAATCATAATCTTATTTTTCTACCCTTATTTCATATTTTCTTTTATTTTAGGTTATTTTTAAATAGTTTAAAATAGTTTTAATTAATAATAATTAATTAAATAGTTGTAAAAATAATTTTCTTTTTCTAATAATTTTCTTTTATTTTTAGGATTTCAAAAATGTCATTTTCATATTTTTAGGTCTTTTATTTCTTATATCTCATTTTTTATTTTTATGCGTTTCGTAGTTTTTAAGCGTCGTTTTACGTTTCTTTTATCTGATTGTTGTGTTTTCCAATTCTGTTTCCAATTTCATTCCAATCAATCAGTAGTGTAATAATCAATCAAAACCTTTCTTGATCACTATCCTGTGATCACTCATCATCTGCGAGTTAGTTTTGATACACCAATTCATCCTCCGTGGGACATAACGACCCGGGAATTCACTATATTCTCACGATCTTCATTGCGTTAGGTGTTTGAAGCTGTTTGGTTGCGGTTAGGCCATTCACAAGTGGCCGGCTTGAGTGATAAAACTTGGCGGTTGAGAACAATCAAATCTTGAAATTGTCTCTATAACCTTTGAGAAAACAATCATTGGTTAGACAATAACGCATTTTAAATATGAGCGTTCAAAATCTTCAAAACCACGGTTTTCCCTCTAAGTTGTTGAGAATAATCATTTGATAAACTAGTCACTCCACATTCTGGCCTAAGAATAATGCTTCGTTTACATTTAAACATGTTTACATTAATCCTATTATACCTATTTCTTTTAAACCTCAACTTGTAGGTTTGCTCACGGCAAATCTAGGATTAGTTGAACACGCATTAAACCGAGCATTAATAAATATTCATATGATTCAAATGACCTTACAAGAACTATGATCTAGAAAAGGCTAGGAAAAGGACACTTCTTCAAAAGGATGGAATCTTAGGTTCACGACCTAATTGTATCTTCAAGTGTATACTTGAACACTACATGTAGTTGCAAACCAAAACCTAAGTTAACTCAACAAGCGGTTAGAAATAAACACATTTGATCTAAAAGTAAACTGTCAAAACCTAATAGGTGGATCAATATAGGGCGAGACTCTTCTCAAAAAGTTTCAACATCCCTTAGATCTAACCTTAGATGGATACCAACAGTAGGATTTTCAAAGCTGTTAGTCTTAGGTGGATTCCTACGGAAAGATACTAAGTAGTAGCACCAAAACAAGTGGGGACACCACAACATCCATCCACGGGTAGGAAGGAATCATCAAAATAGCATGTTCAGGTGTCAAGATGATAACTGACACTACATCTTTATGCTTCTAACATGTCTGGAACCAGTTACACGGGGATCCATGTTTTTCTCTTTCTTGTCCCATTCTACTTTCTATGTAGGGTACAACAACTATGGCTCCTCTTGCCAAAGCTTGACTTAGGACCCGTTTCTCCGCGATCTAAAATTTAATGATCCATCATTTGTTCCACCATTGTACTTAATCGTCATGAATTGGGAAACATTGCTTGCTCCTCACGGTTAAGATTCGCCAAAATTCGTGTTTGGATGTATGGTGTTTCCTTTGCACATCCGATAATACTCTAATTTCGGATACACACGAATCTACAACCCAACCATCTTCTATAACAGAAGATCAAAAGCTGCTTCAACAACAATGACACTGGTGATGATCAACATAATGAACGAGAGATGTTTTTGCCAGTTGATTCTCACAGGACATTTATGGGACTTCACACTTGGTTGATCAATTGGACATACATGGTTTATTTGTCTCCTATACATGGTTTTATTTGTCTTCAATTCATCATCAACATACGTGGTGTATGATTACGAATCATTAAAAAACATCGAGGGGGAGAGAGTGTGTAGGTGGTCATTGCTTCTTTGTTCTTCTACATGCTTCTTTGCGAAAACCCAATGCCTTCTTGAATTTCTTCAATTAGGGAAGAAATAAGACAATCGTGGCTCAAGCGTCTCACTTTGGTGTTATCGTCTCAATTTCACGGGTGATCTTGTATGAAGTTACCCAAATTTGATGTTATGATGCCTCACACACGGTCTTGGTATCAAGTTATTGCATATTCACGGTGATTTGTATTCGAAGACCACAACATTGAGGAAAGTGGTATCATTTTGTCTTTTGTGGTTTTGTTTGGTGTGATCGTCTACATAGTAGAAGAATCTTGTTGATTTACGGCATATTACCCTCGAACGGATCTTCCGCAATTATCGGATTTTCTTTTGTGTGGTTTTCTTGCTCATCTACAAATTCCGGTGCATCTCAGAAAACCTTCAAAAGTTAGAGGAAATGTAGACTTCATCAAAGTTTTAAATCGCTAAAGGCAGATTGTAGGTTTGAGGAAGTGATTACGAAACTTCTTCATGACTTCGAGTATAACGGCTTGGAACCGGTCTCAAGTGCTTAAACTTTCCCCAAACCCCATCATCGGTGATACAAGCCCTCGGCTTACTCGTCAACAAATGGAAAGGCTATTTGCTCCTGCGATTGGGTAGATATTGATGAACGTGCTCGGGTGTATCCGGTAACGCTCAGCGATAATACTCCTATACACGATACACCCTTTACAACAAACAATATGAAGAAGCACCGCAGGTTGACTTCAACAAAGCAGTTGAACAAAACGTAATGATGAACCGGCTGATGATGTTGCGAATGGAAGTACCCCCGGATTTTTGGTTCAAATGCATTCTTTAACCCGTTTGCTAATGAAACTGCGCACGATGTGAATCATCTACAAGCCATTTGAATCCTCGAGACTCTGCATAATGTATACCAACATCAACCCTTTACACATCGATGGATAAAGACCATCCTCGGAAAATATTATTGGCAGCCCAAACCAACCCGGTCGTTCACGAGACAACGTCTTCACACGGGCGGTGAACATTGCATTTATGCACTCGCATCACCTTAAAGCTGAACAAAACATGGGATCACGATGACAAAGATAAGCTGGATTGAATCCATGCAAGAAGAACTCAACCAATTCAAGCGTCTTGAAGTATATGGGAGCGGTTGAAAGACCATCGAGGGTCTCGTCATTGGTCTTTGTTAGGAATTAGAAATTCGGGTATTAAAGTCGGTCACCTCAAGTATATGTCGTTAAGCCGTAGTCATAGAGTACTTGTATGTTAAGTAGTATTTAGTTTAGTAACACCGAGTGAACGGTGGTCTTTACCTTTGTATGCGATCCACGACCCACGTTGTGTGGCGTTTTATGTAAGACTATAAATACTCTCTACCTTCCAAGGTAGAGATTTGGAGCTCATAATAAGATTTTTCTTTCTCTCACTAAGTTCCTAAACCTCTAACTTTCTCTCTCTAGAATTCCACTTATACGCCCACTTTGTGCTATGGTTTGATGTGTATGTGAAATCCAATATCCTACAATTGGTATCAAGAGCCATGGTTAGATCATATCTTGCACATCTTTGGATTTCTAGTGGTTTTTAGGTGGTTTTGAGTTTGAAAAAGTTTAGTGGTTTGTGCATCATTTGGTTGATTTCTAGTGTTAAAGTTTGGATTTTGATTGTACTTTTGTGTTTAGGATCATCATAAGTGTTTAGGTTTTGATTTGGAAGGCTTGAATCATCGTGGTTGGGTTGTTTTTGGATTGAAAAGTGTGTTTTGGAAGTTTTTCAAGCTAGCGACTTGGCTCACGGTATAACTTTCTTGCTAGCGATTTGCTTGAGAAAAAAATTAGCGAGTTGTAGTGTGTGGTTTGGTGTGAGTTGATCCCTGCGACTTGCCTTTAGAGACAAGCCGACAAAAGAATGCTACATTGGTGGATTCTCCACTACAGTTAGCGATTTGGTAAAGGTAGCGACTTGCTTTCAAATTTTGATACTGACCTTGTTCTTAAGTTTAAATTGCTGACTTGGTGTTACTTGATTTGGACCATGCTTGAGTTGCTATTTAAGCACGACTTGATTTCTTAGCGACTTGGTGCATAGCGACTTGCTGTCAAAATTCTTAGCGATTTGGAATTTAGCGACTTGTGTTAGCGACTTGGTTCATAGCGACTTGTGCTTAGCGACTTAGTTCATAGCGACTTGTTGACTTTTCCAGACAAAACTTCAAACGGCTATAACTTTTGATCGGTAACTCCGTTTTTGTTTCTACCCATCAAACTAAAGTTCATCCGGATCAACAGCCGAGGGGCTAAATCGCTCGAGCGAAGTTATTGAGGTTTTGTGTTCTTAGACCTAAATTTCACCGGGAAAAGCGTGCAACAACCAATCAAATCTCAACTAAACAACATCGCTAATCCACAAACAATCATAAGTCCTAACACAATTGTGTCTATCATTGTGTATGCGATCCATCGGTCATCTTATCACGGCTCCTCTTGGTCATTTTGCTTAACGGTTTGGTCTTGATTTTTAGTAAATTCAGCGAGAAAGAATCTATTTCTCGGTTTAAATCCGCAGACTTGTAAATCGTGTACCGCGGCAACATCATGCCTAACAATTGAGTTGATTGTATCTAAGATACTCAATTTATATGGCGTGATCAATGATGTGAAAGATACCCAACAATGAACAACAGAGACTATAGTGTTTGAGTGGGATGATGCTAAAATGAATTCTTGGTGCTCAAATTCACAAGAGAGAATTTTCAGCCACAACTTTGTGCACTTTTAATGCAAGGAAAGGCGCATGGAAGTTTCTATTGAACCTAGCTAAGTTTGAGTTAACCACTCGTGGCGAGAAATGGATAACCAAATCGTACAATTATTAGAAAAAGTAATTTTAGAAGAAGTATTAAAACAAGAGTTAAACTCCTTACAAGAAAAGCTTTCTAAAACCGCTAAGCAAAAACAAGAACTTCAAGAAAATGTTAAAATGCTTAAGCAAGAATTTAGTGCTAAGGAATCAAAACTTTTGAATGATTTTTCTAATCTAAAAACTTTGAAAAACAAGCTTGAAAATAAGTTGTACGTACAAGGAAACACCATTCAAATTGCTCACATGATCACTAAGCATAGAGTTCTAAGCGATAAGCATAGCATTCCCTTAGTTGATGAACCAAACCAGAGGTTGTAAAAAGGCTAGAAAGCTCATAAGGTGCTTTATGATGGTAATGAGATCCTTAAGCCTAGCGAGAAACCTAGTTTGCTGAGTGCGAGGAAGATAAGAAATCAGATGAAGTCACTAGGGAGAAAATGAATAAGAAGCTAGAAGATCCGGTGTAAAAGAACAAGATAACGATAAAACCCCATGATTACACTAAGGAAAATTGGATATCCTTAAACATGTTTAAGCCTCGGACTCTATTGACCCCTGAACAAGTGTTCTGGAAAAAGGATATGGACTTGCAAACAGCTGAAAATCTTGTTGAAAAGAATCCCCCTTGTAGGAAATTCCTAAGCGTATCCTCCAAATACACCAATGCATTTAGTTCCTAGAACTATTGCCACTAAAAGCAAGACCTTAATCAGTCAATATGTTATTCTTCAACTATTTGTCGATTTTGAGAAAACTTGTAAGAAAGGGATCACACCCACCAGGATAGAAGGAAAGGGTTTTGAGCAAACAAAGAATGCTATTTAACCGAGGTCATGCCTTTCTTTAAACAACTAAAAGATCATTTTGAGAGTCTTAAAAAGGGGATAAAATCGGATATTAAAGAAATGGAAAAGGAATTTGATGCAATGATAGTTGAGGTTAGTGACTATGGGCGAGAATTAAAATATAATGAGATTGAGAGGAAGAACTTGCATACCTTGAATGAGAATCTTATTTCTGAATGTATTACTCAAGATGTGTTTTTCACTGCTACAAATTGTTCCATTAATGCTTCTCATTTTCATGAATTATCTTTGCTCACGAAAGTCTCCCATGATCGTGTCATTGAGCTTGAAAAAACTAATTCTAAATTGCATGAGAAAATTGAACATGATGATCATGATAATTGGTTAAACATTTTTCTAAACTAGAAGTTGAGCATCTTGCTTTGCAATTAAAATATCAACATCTAAAAGAAAATGTTAAACTCTCAAATATCAAGACATCTTGGATGCTCGAGTTTGATGAGTTTTGAAATTAACAAACGTGATGAACAATTCGAGCTCATTGTAACGATCGAAGATTGAAACCCAATCTCTCAATAAAAGGTGAAAAGAACAATGTGACTGGTTCCCAAATGCCTCCTCCTTTAGATTCTCGGAATTTCCAACTTCAAAACGTTATTGATAACTTGCAAAAGGAAAATGATTGTTTAAAGAAGAAATTTCAAGGTTAATGATCAAAACAAAGAGTTATATGATTCAATGAAAGTCACCATGACCAAACAATTGAAAAAATAACGTCTTTACAAAATGAAATTGAGAATCTGAAGCGTGAGGTGAAAGGAAAGTTGCCAATCCCCAATTGCAAACATTCTGTTCCTAAGGTCACCCTTGTGATAATATGCTATGTGATATATTATATATTCCTCCTCATTAGGAATAATGAACATGCTTTTAAAGCATATCTCTCATACCTTAAGGATAGTCTAAGGGTCTCCGTGAGATTGTTGAAGATGATTTCATTAAAAAACCTCTTGATAGTAAATAGGTTTGCTTGCATGGATGCCAAACGATCTCAAGAACTGCTTAGAGTATGTAATTGCACATGTCCAAAATCTAGCAATAGGCGAGATAGGATAGTGGTGCCTTGTTCTATGCCTAAAGCCAAGCATGTGACCCTTGATATGCCTTGTTCCAAGTCGAAATTCAAGCAAACCTTTTGTGATGTGCCTCCTAAATTCGGATCCGCATTCTAGACCGGGATCATGAAAAGTAGTGAAGCCATGTAATGTTCCCATCGTTACTTCTACAGATGTTAAGATTGACACTAAAGTTAGCTGGTCAAAACCTAGAAGCAATGTAAAGAAGGATAGGATTCATAAAACTAAAAGTGATCATGATAAGGAAGTGAAAGAACACACTATAGGGACAAGTTTGATTTGAACAAAAGAATGTGTTAGTTCTAGTATTAGCTCTAAGCTTACTAAAATTAATTCGAGGCCTTATCTTTGTCACGCAAAACATGTAAAATGTTTAATTTCTGTAATCATGATAAATGTGATGTGTTATTTAGAGGTCTAAGATTCATAACAGTTAAGAAAGTTTGGAGGCGAAGCAGTTAACAATCACGGGAAACCTCAGGGAATGTGTTTACAAATGTAGGATTTCGGTGGAAGCCCACAGGTCGAATATTAACGCATGGCAAACCTTACCCCTTAGCTAGATCCATTATGCCTAGAATAGTGCACGTTAAGGTTGGAAGCCAACTGGTAGAATAATCCCATTAAGCACAAAATGTCATTTGACTAAGTTCGATGCTTCTACTAGTTCAACTCCTAGGGACAATGCCATTGCATCTAGGGTTTCACGATGATTCAAAAGATTGTGCTAACCAAGGAACCCATGTCGACGTGGGGATCAATGTTTCCAATTCTCTATCTTGATACGTTGTCCAAAGCGGTCATTCATCGTCCCTTGGTATTTGGATTGAGCGGCTCTAAACATATAGTGGGCTCTGCAATAGCGTTCTGTTCACTTGATTCGGCCTCGTACTTCATCATAATGGTGTCTGAGATAACACCAGGCCCTGTTCTTCAAAGAAAGAAAAAGTGTCATGCTCTTACGTGCGCTTTATCTTGACTAAGAAATTCTCTCATGAATGGCCATACTCATCTACATTCTTCATCAACAAGCTTCATGTTTTTTCCACGCTCATTCAGTCATCAAGTGGATCTACATTCATTGGTGTATTCTCTTATTCTCTTGTTAAATCAAAAATGGAAACTTCGGATGCAATTTTTGAGGGGAAGAAGAGTGAATATACTACATGATGATGGATGTTTGAATAATGAATGCTCCTCAATACGCTACTCATCAAAGGAACTTCGGATCGGTTTCAACAAAGCGGTTGAATCGTCAGAATCCGGCAATGGAAGTTTGTTAATAAACAACTTAATGAATTTTATGAAAATGTTAGAATCAGTCCTCAAAGAAGTGTTCCTCGAACTCCTCAACGAGCGGTGTAGTTGAAAAGCGAAAGAACTCTTGTGAAAGCGCAAGGACAATCTTGATTTACTCAAAGGTTCCAATGTTTCTATGGGCTGAAGCTATTGCCAGCTGCATTACACTCAAAATAGATCTCTAATTCACACATCTCATGGAAAGACTCCATATGAACTTGTCCACAATCGAAAACCTGATTTATCATACCTTCGTGTGTTTGGTGCTTTATGTTATCCAACTAATGATGGTCAAGATTTAGAAACTGAAGCCAGCGGCCATTGGAGTATTTGTAGGATATGCACCAAACAAAAAGGGATACCGAATCTACAACAAAAGAACCCGTAATATCATGGAAACATTTCCGCGTTACGTTTGATGAGTGACGGTCAAATGGCTCTCGACATTCCATTTCGGACGCACTTCAAAACAGTCCCATTGGTTCATCTCTTGTACCAAACTCCTCATCAGCAACTCCATATGTACCCCCATCGAAGATGATTTAAAAAATGTTTGATCAATGTTTGATGAACAATATGAGCAAAGTATCAATGATATGTCAATCCAATCAACAGAGGCTGCTTCTACCCCTGTCAATAAAATTAACCCTTCAACTTCTATGTCATTAAGCCAAGAAGCGCCTGCTGCTGACCAATCTGGTTTATCAACAAATCATCATTCTTCAAATGTACATCATGGAACTGTTTCTTGCATCAATGATGAAGTTAATCCCTTTGCTACTCCCGAAGATGCTCCATTTGAAAATATATTTGCTCTGAATCTTCATCGAACCATCTTCTTCAGGAGACATCGACTATGCTACTTAGGTCCCTCAACAACTACCACATGAACACCTTAGAAAATGGACTCACGATCATCCATTAGACAACATCATTGGAAATCCTTCTCGTCCGGTATCAACACGGAAACAACTTGCAACCGATGCCTTATGGTGCTTCTTCAACTCCGTACTCTCTAAGATCGAACCAAAAGATGTTAAAATCACCATGAATGAAGATAGGCGGTTCAATGCCATGCAAGAAGAAATTCATGAGTTTGATCGACTTGATGTATGGGAGTTAGTACACTCAGTTGTGCTATGATTATTGCTCTAAAATGGATCTTCAAAGTGAAACTTGATGAGCATGGTGATGTGTTGAAGAACAAGGCTCGATTAGTTGCTAAAGGATATCGTCAAGAGGAGGGTATAGACTTTGAAGAATCTTTTGCTCCTGTTTCTCGAATCGAGGCAATTAGAATCTTTTTGGCTAATGCTGCAAGTAAGAACATGGTAGTCTATCAAATGGATGTGAAAGCGGCATTCTAAGCGGAGATCTTAAAGAAGTCTTATGTCGGCCAACTGAAGGCTTTGTGAATCGAACATCCTACCACGTTTATCGTTTGAAGAAGGCTCTTATGGTTTAAAGCAAGCTCCAAGGGCATGGTATGATACGCTATCAAAGTTTCTTCTATCTACTGGATTAAGCAAAGGAGGATTGATCCAACATTGTTCACCGAGAAAGTCGGCAAACATTTAATTCATGTTCAAATTTATGTTGATGATATTATATTTGCCTCGACTGACCCTAATGAATGTGATCGTTTTCAAATGAAATGAGTTCAAAATTTCAAATGTCAATGATGGGACAAATGTCATTTTCTTGGGATTACAAATTTCACAAAGTTCCGGAGGCATTTTCATAAATCAATCTAAATATGCTACTGAGATCTTAAAGAAATTTGGATTTGATTCAAGTTAACCTTTTGACACTCCCATGAA